>OX438931.1:24084587-24687087 GCA_949316025.1 Lapara coniferarum | reverse complement strand
GAGCTGCAGCGGTACCTGCGCCTCACGCACAGCGACGCGCCCGTCGACCTGTTCGACTTCAACCCCGACACGCACTGCCTCGCCGAGTTCGTGCTCAGCAAGTGCATCGTCGGCAAGAAGGTACCACTCTCATCCTTGGAGTAAGCAGAAGCACCACTAGAGCGACAAGATTATTCCGCCCTCTCATATGGCGACGAGCCTATCGCCGTATCGGGCCCAAATCCCAGACTCGAGCTGATATTGAGGGAAAAACCTCGATATTACTTTGCCAACTCGGGATTCAAACCCGTGACTCAGAGTAATAATCGTACCGCACACGCAATACAACTACGCCACCAAGGCAGTCTTAGATATTCAAATTTAGGTTCGAGAGTGTATATTATTTCAGTGCAATTTATGTTTTATTTTCTGATCAGTCTCTGACTGCCTCTTAGGGGATAAAACGCGTGAGTGTGGAATATTTGAAAAAAGGACTAGCTGATCCCTACCGCCCGCATGGAACGTCTCCCTCGGAACAAGAGTCTTAGACCTCACTAAGTACTATATTGGGGTAAAAAAAATTGTTTTATAACTGTGTGCCAAATTTTAACAAAATTCGTTCCTTGGTTTTTTCGTCTACTGCTAACGAACAAACAAACATTTATACGATATTGCAAATATGTATATAATTAATGGACCTACCAGACAATTTTTTTACTAAAAAGCTAGTTTTGAAATAGAAATAATGAGTACAAAAAAAATTTACCCGTGATTTCAATCATATTTATTTAATTGTTTAGATTTTGAACTGTTTACCGGGAATATGATACACAATTGCTATCTCAAACGGTATTTACAAACGCGGCACAGTTATTTTTCAACTATCGGTGATTATAGTATAGATACACACTCACGCCTTTTATCCCCGAAGGGGTAGGCAGAAGCACAGTTAGTGCACTGACTTTTCGCCGTGCCTATTCCGTCCTATGTAATAGGGGGCGAGCCTATCGCCATATCGGGCCCAAATCCCAGACACCGCGCCGGGCTAATACTGATTAGATAAACCCAATATCATTCTGTCCGAACCGGGGATAATACAACTACGCCACCAAGGTAGAGGTGATGATTAAACATGTATAGATATTATGAAAATTATTATAGAAATACATATTATTAAATCGGACCCCAAAATACCAACTGCCAGACCTCAAGACAATGCTCTTTCTGCGTAGATCAGACCGTCAATAACTACGAATTAAAAAAAAAATATATTTAAAAAATGAAGGTAGATATTGTAACATTAACTTTTCGGACCACCAACACCTCAAATGCTGTAAAGTCTTCGAAACGTTGGGAGAAAATATAAATTAAAAAACCGCGATAAAATCCGCAAATTAGTTTTATTTTAGTGAATTATTTTTCAACTCCTAAGCAGTTATAATTTTAACTATTAATTAAACATGTTATATTTTTGTAGCCATCAATTAATAACCTTAATAATTTATAACCGTTAATCACATAACTACACTGAGGCACTTATAGTGAAGATAGCGTGTCAATTACCTTTTGTTTTTTATTCCTACCGAGTCAAAGGTCAGGCATATCTCTATTAATTTATTTTATATTTATACACTATTGTTTGCGATTTTGACCGTTGGAAACGTCCTTCTTGGAATAATAAACCCACTGTACACTTTTAGAAAGATAAAAAGTAGCCTGTTAATTCAGAACATGTGTACTATATTTCATCCAAATCCGTTCAGCAGTTCTACTTTCTTTTTCTAACAAACATTCAAAGATTTTCTCAAACTCTTTAACTTGTAACCCGCTTAGTTTATTATTACATCCAATGACATTTCATAAACATATGACTTTATCAATCGCAATTTGAAGACTTGAAAGAAACTCAATTGGTACAGTTTTACTCATAATGTACTAGTGGGATTTATGCGAGTGAATGAAACCAATAAATGCTGGATAAACACTGACTTTATTAATATGGATACAGGGCTTATATAATACAGAGATTAGTACATAGAGTAATAATATAATAGGAGGTTCCTACACACTCCAGTAACACGTAAATGACAAATACAAGCTGCCTTATTTAATCGTACTGGGTTAACATGTGAACTCCTTCAGCCGACATGTCAATGTCAAGAATGTGTGTACGTGCTTTTAAGAAATCATTGATTTAATATCCCAATTCCCTATGGTGGGGAGAGGAGATTATATAACGTTTCCAATTTCTCTTTATCTTCCTATTTGAATAATTTTACGGGTTAGACTGATTCGTCTTCCTTGACGTATACCGATCTTCGCTGTACGGCGGTATTTTCTTATTTTTTTATATGAGCGTGGTAGTGATTACTGAACCTGGTGGTAAATAGGGTGGTAATAGGGGCTGATAGAGATTGACTAACGAGAGTGGACACAATATCTAATGCCAATCTGTCCTAATCTGAATGAAATAAAACTAATGGATGTTTTCGCGCCATTTTTTTAATTTTTACTTCACTTCAGGTCGCAGGTCACGGGGCGAACTGAAGTGTTGGTGGTTCGAAATATTAATGTTACAATTCTAGTTAACTTTTTGCGAAACTATCCTTTATGTAGTTTTATTTCAATGTCGATCATTCGCGTAAACATAAAAAAAACCATTACTGTTCCAAACTATATAAAGGCTGATTCTATAAAACGACACACCTAGTCGTTATCCGGATACATATACCATGTATGTATCGCAGGATCTATCCCACGGCAAGGAGAACGTGCCAGTCCCCTGCGTGAACAGCGTGGACGACTCGCTGCCGGAGTTCTGTACGTACAACACGGAGCGCACGCCCACCGCCGGCGTGCCGCTCAACCTCGACCCGGAGTTCCTGTGCGGCTGCGACTGCACCGACGATTGCGAGGTACGTACAGGGTGCACCGTTTTAGGGGGATTTTTGTCATACAGTGGGGCTAGGACGTGAAAAAGAAAACACGATGCGTCTCGGCTTCGATTTATTGTGATTGGTTGAGAGACTGACGTATCGGTCTCTCGATCAATCACAAACATCAAAATACCGATATGTCAGTCACTCAACCAATCAAAATAAAACGAAGCGGAGACGCATCGTGGTTGTTTTGTTTTGTGGGTATATGTGTTTTTTTCCTTTTCTATAACGAGTAAACGATATTTTGAAGGTTATGAAAATAGTATATCAACAAGTTACTTAAAACGAGAGTTATTTATAATACTAGATATTGCCCGCGGCTCCGCCCGCGTTAAAAAGCTTTTCCGGGATAAAAGTCCCACTTATTATTTTCCCGGGATAAAATGTAGCCTATGTGTTAATCCAGGTCATGATCTACCCGTGTGCCAAATTTCATCGAAATCCGTTCAATAGTTTTTGCGTGAAAGAGGAACAAACATCCAGACATCCATACATCCATACATTCTTACAAACTTTCGCGTTTATAATATTAGTAGGATAAGAAACTTTGTGTTTTTAGGATAAATCCAAGTGCGCCTGCTGGAAGATGACCCTGGAGGGCGCCAGGACGATAGGCCTGGAGGGGCCCGTGGGCTACGTATACAAGAGGCTGCCCGAACCATTACCCTCGGGGATCTACGAGTGTAATGTTAGGTATGTTGTTAAATTAATACCCGTATTCATAAACAATACTATGGAGACGCACAGTACGCTACAACACAAAGTGTCATATGAGCCAATGACAGCGCCCGTATGCACTGCCACGGCTGTCATGCTGAAAGAACTGAGAGACAGATTTATTATCAAAGCATGGCTCCGTACTTAACTAAGTAACGTTTCTGAATACGGATCTTGGTTACAATGTGACTGCAGGTCTTTTGTATTAGAAATGCGTAGTAGTAAATCGTATCAACAATTTTGTTTTTCTGTTATTTATAATCTTATCTGGTGATATTTTATGGTTAAAAACATCAAGCTATGTCAATCGCTTTCAAATAACAGCTAATTAAAAAAAAAAAGCTTTTTTGAAAAGTCCTGTATTTCTTGTAAATTTACTGAATTATTTATTTCCTGAATTTACTTTATTGTAAAAATAAATATTTATTACACTTTTCAGGTGTAAATGCCGGGCTACATGTTTGAACAGGGTCGCGCAACATCCGCTACAACTGAAGTTGCAAGTAAGTGTTTTTTTTTTAAAAAGGCCATCTTCGGCGCATTAGGGACGGCAAGTAAGTGTTCGCTTATATAAGACCGGTTCGGAGGACCAAAAGTCGTCTCTTACCGTACTGGACAAAAGTTTGAATTGTAAGTTGAGCGTACTTCTGTAAATCCATTTGGAGTGAAATTACACCAATGAATTTGCATAATACGATATAAAGTATGGGGCAACAATTTGTGATTACACATTTTATTTTCTTACTGACACTACAATTTTTTTTTGTTTATTGCATCGAATGACGAGACGAGCATGCCGTTCACCTGATGGTAAGCGATACGACTACCGATAAACAGTAGAAACACCAGCCAGCACCTTGAGTTACAAAGTACTGTGTGGCATTCCACTGCGCTCGTCATCCTGAGACATAAAATGTTAAGTCTCATCATGTGTCAAATATGACAACAAAAGAATTCTATTCAAGAAGCGATGCAATATACCCGAATTTGTTTTCACTCGTCACGCCTCGCGACGGACGCCGGCGTCCATATACAGGGTCATTTTTATATTGCGTTACTAAATGAAACCACATATTCGTCTATACCTCTGCTAACATCATGCTAAAAATTATCAATGAATAACGAATACTTTCGCCAAAAATCCCGGTTGTAGTATTCCATTTTTTTACTCTTTGTAGTTTAGTGCGAATATGGTGTGTGCGTAAGTGTATTTCTGACGGAAAGTGTAATACTGCTGCTGCGACGAATTCTCCTAGAGCAGTCATAGTGGCATTTGGGTGTTTAAACTTTAAGTTACATTTTATTGATATTTATTTTGTTCGAAACTTACACTTTTTTATTTTACGTCTATGGTTAAATTAACTTAATGGAAAGTGTTATTTTCAACGAGATAAGTATGTGGTTTCATTTATTAACGCAATGTCAAAATGACCCTGTATATAGGGTTTCCGCATACATCTATATATATATAAGCGGGGCTTGACATGTTAATGGTAGAATCTGTTCCCCAGGTGTTCAAGACTCCGAACCGCGGCTGGGGTATCCGCGCGCTCAACGACGTGCCCAAAGGCGCGTTCCTGTGCGTGTACGCGGGGAACCTGCTCACCGACGCCA
Source organism: Lapara coniferarum (assembly GCA_949316025.1). Taxonomy (NCBI): domain Eukaryota; kingdom Metazoa; phylum Arthropoda; class Insecta; order Lepidoptera; family Sphingidae; genus Lapara; species Lapara coniferarum. The sequence goes on along the minus strand of OX438931.1, from coordinate 24,681,838 downwards.
CCGCTAACTTGGTATGAATATGTTAATTAGTAGTTCCAATTCGAAATCTCATATTTGAATTGTTTTTTTTTTTTATTAAACAAAAGGCATAATACAGAAAACAATCATTTCAATTAGTAACACTTAAGCACTGAACTACATTAAGTCTAGATTGCCTTCCTTAGACCGAAGCCCTAATTGAAATTAATCTGCCGTAATTAAAAAAAAATATTTTGCCACTGAAGCACGCTCTTAAGATTGATATTTGGACTTCAGAGTGTTACGGCTGAAATCAACAATTTAATGATCCTTATCTCTATCACCGGATCGATCGATAGAATGATCGTATCAGTAAGCATTGACAGTGTGACATATTTGGTCGAAATAGCACTTATTCATAATGCCGTTGGCTTGCAGGACGGTCTGAACGAAGGTGATGAATATCTAGCTGAACTGGATTACATAGAAGTGGTGGAACAGATGAAAGAGGGGTACGAGGAAGATGTTCCTGAAGCCGACAAAATATTGGACAAGGTAAACTATATATAAGAAAGCGAAAGGTCATTCACTCACTTATCACGAAATCTCAGAAACTACAAGTGCTAGGAGTCTCAAAGTTTGCATGGGGGTTCCTTTTAAGACGTAAGTGCTCACTAAGACGGCATTTGCGAAATTCAACTCTCAAGAGGGTACAGTTTACGAGACTATCCCGTCCTCACACCCGCCACTGCAACTCCTGTAAGCCAGGATCGACAGTGGCACGCATTTTATGACACCAAGCGGTGAAACTCTGCGAGTTTCTGGGAGCACTCATAATTATTAGTCTTACCCGCAACGAAGTTAATCAAACAGAAAAATAGGGAAGAGTTAGAAATATGTTTTCCAAAGTGTGGCGAAATTTGCATGAAACTTCTATAGTTTTAATAGTAGGTTTTATTTTTTCACTAATAGGAAGCTACAATTCTCCAGAATGCTGTAGGTTTTATCTCTGAAAAATATTTATCCTGGAAGTTTTTTACATGGTGGAGTCGCGTGCAAATGTTAGTATGCTTTAACATTAGCGTATACTGCTTTTGGCTCATAATCATGTATTGAGTTTTTTATTCAACTTATATAAAATATAAATAAAATCGTGTGTAGGAAAAATCGAGAGACGGTGATGCAGGGGTCCGGGCCTAAGAACATTTGTCTCCTCTACGTATAATTACGAAAGAATTATTACACCTGCCTTAGCACATAAAATCTGGAACAGCAGGCTCGATATAGCGTAACTGTCATTTTAATACAACTTTATTGTAACCATTTTAAGCAGAAAATAAAATAAGGTTGATAAAATTTTCTTAAGTCTGTGGTGTACAATAGGAAGCCTTATCACTACAAGCGATTTCTTCCATGCGACGTTTAAGCCTAGTCTATATCTTGACAGATTAATTTCAGTATAATCACTACATTAAGATTTTACAATCTTAAACTTCTTTGATGCTATTGCCTCTGGTCTATTTATCGTTAAATTGCTACAAACTGTTCTTATACCACTCTGTAAATGTATATTTTACAGCAAGAGACTAAGAAGAAAGAAGAAGAGAAGACCTCTTCTGAGGAGGAGTCGTCTTCTGAAGAAGAGGAGACAGTGTCCAAGGACGAGGAGCAAGACGACGACTTCAGACCGGGATACATAGGGCTCGGCGTCATGGAATTCAAGTGAGTTGTTTAACGTATTGAGAAGATCTGGCAAAGTCCGTTAACACTCTCGTCCTATGTCCATTGTACAGACAGCCACATAAGTAGCTGAACAAATTCAAAATTTCAAATCATTTCCACGCATTAAGTTTAATATACATATACACTCACGCCTGTTATCCCCGAAGGGGTAGGCAGAGGCGCAACTAGTGCACCCACTTTTCGCCATTATTCCGTCGCATGATGTGATAGGGGGCGAGCCTATCGCCATATCGGGCACAAATTCCATACTCCGAGCTGATACTGAATAGAAAAACTCAATATCACTTTGCCCGACCCGAGAATCGAACCCGAGACCTCAGCTTTGCAGTCGTACTGTAATACCACTACGACGCCACCGAGGCAGTCCATTTCAACATTTTTTTTCTTTGTGGGAAGTAAAGTTAATCGACTTTATTTTATTTTTGTGAAGAGAAAGCAAAAGTTGATAAGAACACGAAAGCGTGGACGTGATTTGAAGTTTTTAATTTGTTCAGCTACTTATGTGGCTGACTGTACAATCAGAAAAGTATATGCTCGACCACCTTAATGTTCTAAATAAGTCGCTTGCGCGTCGTCTGTCAGCAACATGCAACTTACAACTAAAGTACACAGAAGAGTTATCTGCTATCTCCTTTGAATATCTGCAACAACTAAAAGACCCGACTACGTCATTATATAATATTATTTGCCAATAATAATATTTGCCATCTTTATTAAACTCATTGAAGAACTGAAAAGATAGAAACAAGATTTTCATTTAATATTTTATTTTTGAATAATCTTAGTTGACAGTGTTCACAAACGTTTCCGCGAATATTCGGTGGTCTTTTTTACCTGCCTTACCTGGATCTAGCGTGGGTTTAATCATTAAAAAGTAACACACGTATTATCAACAGCAAACGACTGCGCAAGCGCGACAAAAAGAAGGGACACGAACAGGAAAATAAAGAAGATTCCGAGAAGAAAGAAGAGAAAGAAATAAAGGATCCAAACGCGGACGAAGACTGTATTACTATTAGTGACGACGAAGAAGGTACGTTACTTTATAAACTACCTGGGGCCCTAAGAAGTGAAAAAAGAAACACGATGCGTCTCCGCTTCGTTTTATTGTGATTTGCTATGAAGGGAAGTGGAAAATATATTTCTAACTCCTCCCTGTTCCCTCTATCGCTCGGTGTCATAAAATGCGTGCCAATGTCAATCCTGACTTACAGGAGTTGCAGTGGTGGGTGTGAGAGCGGAATAGCCTCGTATAGCTACGCCCGTGTATAGTATAGACTAAATAGAGTTACAAAGTACTGTGTGGCATTCCACTGCGCTCGTCATTCTGAGACATAAGAGTTTAAGTCTCATTATGTTCTGTAGTTACACTGGCTGCAATGCCCTTCAAACCGAAATACAACAGTGCATACACACTGCTGCTTGGCGGTAGAAATAGACATTACGGTGGTACCTACTCAGACGGACTCTTTATATATGAGGTACCTTTCACCAGTAAATATACAAAAAGCGGTGGTGGTGGCGGTTAAAATTTTACTGTGCATATATTATGTAAAAATCCGATTTTCCCTGTCTGTTTTGCCAATATGCGATACGGCATTGCACTGAGTTCATCAGCCCGTGATAGCAAGTTTCATACAGCTAGTAATAACAGCTCACTGCAAATATAGGGTTTTCCCATACATCTACATAAAAGCGCGGCTTGAAGGGTTAGCCCATACGGGGGCATGTTTTGGAATACAATCTGGTTTTATGTATGTTATAAATTTACAATGTTTTTTTGTTTGATTAGACTGTTTTCGTTCGCAGTGAGAGAACCTTCCAGATTCACCGCACAGGCTGGTATGGGTGCAAATGAATATGTGCCTAAATACAGGTAAATGTAGAACTATATTACATGTAGTATTGTTATACTATCGCATTTGTACATCACACACACTCACGCCTTTTATCCTCGAAGGTGTAGGCAAAAGCGCAACTAGTGCTGTGCGTATTCCGTCCCATGATGTGATAGGTGGCGAGCTTATCGCCATATCGAGCACAAATTCCAGACTTCGCGCTGATACTGAATGTAAAACCCAATATCACTTTGCCCGACCCAGGAATCGAACCCGAGACCTCAGCATTGCAGGCGTACCGTAATACAACTACGCCACCGAGGCAGTCATGCAATTTGAACACGTGTTCCCATTAAAGCCAAATGGTGTTCTAAAAAACATTGTTCAATTCAAATTAGGCACCCAAATTAGGCACCGACTCCAAATATACGTATATACTAAGCGAATACAAATTTTAATTATTTATTGATTCGTGGTGGTGTTTTGAAGTCGGTTTATTTTTGTTAAAAAGTTTTTATTTATTGCTTTTTAGTTAGTTAATTATGGAATGGTGTTCTAAATAAGTGGTTTGCGCAGGTCGGTGCGCGCCCACTTCGGCCGCGACGAGGCTTGCTACATCATGGACGCGAAGGTGCAGGGCAACATCGGACGGTACCTCAACGTGAGTATAAACGTGGCCCAGGTCATAACCACCTTGTATACTTACTACGGAATTTACTGGTTGTAGGTCTCTCTGGTAGGTCTGTCTGGGTGGGTACCACCGCAATGTCGTTTCTACCGCCAAGCAGCAGTGTGCGTGAGCTCTTGTATTTCGGTTTGAAGGACATTGTAGCCAGTGCTACTGGACATAATGGGACTTAAAATCTTATGTCTCAGGATGACCAGCGCAGTGGAATGCCACACAGTACTTTGTAACTCAAGTGCTGGATGGTGTTTCCACTGTTTATGGGTGGTCGTATCGCTTACCATCAGGCGAACGGTATGCTCGTCTCGTCATTCAATGCAATAAAAAAATTAATAAACGATATTTATTGAAAATTAAACATCATATGAACATTAAGAGAGCGTCGCGATAAACTTTAATGTGATCCATTGCAGCGATCGCTGTAGACATATCTCCGTATAATCCATTGATTTTGCTTGATAGCCTTCTAATGTAGTGAGTTCTTGGATTTTTATGTTGGCTCGAAAACTATACTGATGGTATATGCAATGTAGTCCAGTCGATTAGTGATACACCAGTGGCAGTGACACCAAAGATAAAATCATGTAGTATATAGCTCAATCTACTCCAAGCGGCATCTAGTGAGCTTCAAATTACTTTTTTAACTTCATTACAATATTTATTATAGTTATCTGGAAAAGGTCGCTCTTAGCAATAAAACCGCCTATTGTTACACTGACTATATGTAGCCAAGAAGTAAGCATTTTGTTTTTTATTTATAAAAAACATGATTATCTAACACGACAGCGCAATTCGCGCGTCAACAAAGTTGAAAAACAATATTGGCAGGATCATCGTATGTGCAGGGACGCCATAATTAAACAAAAAGTTGAAAAATATAGTGTGATGTTTTGTTTTCATCTATGTATATTTTCCCTTTAATTATAATAATTTGATATTTTTTTAACATGCTGTGTAAAATTGTATTGGTGTGAGTACACACGTTTTGGTTAACCGATCTATATACACACACACACGCCTGTTATCCCCGAAGGGGTAGGCGGAGGCGTAACTAGTGCACCCACTTTTCGCCGTTATTCCGTCCCATGATGTGATAGGGGGCGAGACTATCGCCATATCGGGCACAAATTCCAGACTCCGGGCTGATAATGATGTATATATGTAATACTAGCTTTTGCCCGCGGCTCCGCCCGCGTTAAAAAGTTTTTCCGGGATAAAAGCCCCGCTTTATGTTTTCCCGGGATAAAAAGTACCCTATGTGTTAATCCAGGACATGATCTACCCGTGTGCCAAATTTCATCGAAATCCGTTCAATAGTTTTTGCGTGAAAGAGGAACAAACATCCATACATCCAAACATTCTTACAAACTTTCGCCTTTATAATATTCATATTTCAGCATTCGTGCTCGCCCAACGTGTTCGTGCAGAACGTGTTCGTGGACACGCACGACCCGCGGTTCCCGTGGGTGGCGTTCTTCGCGCTGAGCCACATCCGCGCCGGCACCGAGCTCACCTGGAACTACAACTATGACGTGGGTTCGGTGCCCGGGAAGGTGCTCTACTGTTACTGTGGAGCGCCCAACTGTCGCAGAAGGCTTCTGTAAATGGGCCTGAAGTGGTGGGAAAAATTTAAGCTGGAGAAATTTAGCTAGGATAGCGTCAACACCAATAGAATAGGAAACCATTATTTTCTATTCTATTGGCGATGTATGCGAAGAATCTTGGCTACAGGCCCTGGTCGATATAAGTATGGGTTTAAGCACCATTTGACATGTAGGTATGGCATAAAAAGGAACACAAAGGACGGAGCTAGTTAATATTTTTTTTGTCGAATACTAGTTATTTTTTTACAGATACTCCTCATTATCTATTGTAAGTTAAAATGTCTGCCAATATTGCTCTGTTATATTTAGAGAATAGTAATTTTAAGAAGTCATAGCTACACACAACTTAATATTTATTGATTACCTTCGTATATAATTTTAAGATCTGATAATTGAATGTTTTTTATATAAATAGGTAAGCATATTGTCCAGTAACTTTGCAGTCTACGATTAGTCGTGTCTATTATTTAAAACCAAGTTTTGGCCGAAGTGAAGTATGGCATATACAAGTTAGTGAAGGTTCTCGAATTTTAGGTTTTTTTGTTAACTGATAAAGAGATGTAAGACTTTTGGTACAGTTGTAGTTTTTTATTATTAATTTACTTTACAATAATGATGACTAAATAGTATCGTGGCAGTATATTTGTTCGGTAAATCGTATTTGAAATTATTAATTCGGAAAATTGAATTACGTGGTTATTGAGATGCATGATTGTAACGTTATGCCCGCAGCCCATGACATCGGCCTAGTAAGCCTAGAGGTGCGACTAGAAACTGGTGATATTACTAATTACACCTCTGCCTACCTTTATATGGATAAAGCGTAAGCATAAGTATAACTTGTACTCGTTCTTAATAAAACATTAAAATGTATTAAGCCCTCGCGTGCCGGGAGCGTGGATCCACGCTCAAAAAAAGTGTTCAAACTCTGCCGGGAGCGTGGATCCACGCTCGGGCCGATTTCTGCAAAATGTATGAAAACTGAACATCTACAGGTGGTTTCTTTTTAGCTTATTTTTTGTGTCCATTGAATGCAAATCTTAATCATATACGAGAATTGAGAAAAGTGGCCGCCATTTTGAACTTCTTTGTTTTGAGGCCGATTGACCTCAAAATCGATACCTGGACATGGCTTTAAGTACAAAAGACGGCTCCAATGTTAGAATTGAAAAAAGTGGCCGCCATTTTGAATTTCTTTGTTTTAAGCCCAATCGACCTCAAAATCGATATCTGGGCAAGCCTGTAGGTACAGAAGACGGATCCAATGTTAGAATTGAAAAAAGTGGCCGCCATTTTGAATTTCTTTGTTTTAAGGCCAATCGACCTCAAAATCGATATCTGGGCAAGCCTTTAGGTACAGAAGACGGATCCAATGTTAGAATTGAAAAAAGTGGCCGCCATTTTGAATTTCTTTGTTCTAAGGCCAATCGACCTCAAAATCGATATCTGGGCAAGCCTTTAAGTACAGAAGACGGATCCAATGTTAGAATTGAAAAAAGTGGCCGCCATTTTGAATTTCTTTGTTTTAAGGCCAATCGACCTCAAAATCGATATCTGGGCAAGCCTTTAGGTACAGAAGACGGATCCAATGTTAGAATTGAAAAAAGTGGCCGCCATTTTGTATTTCTTTGTTTTAAGCCCAATCGACCTCAAAATCGATATCTGGGCAAGGCTGTATGTACAAAAGACGGATCCAATGTTGGAATTGAAAAAATGGCCGCCATTTTGAATTTATTTGTTATAAGGCCAATCGACCTCAAAATCGATATCTGGGCATGGCTTTAGGTACAAAGGGCAGATCCAATGTTAGAATTGAAAAAGTGGTCGCCATTTTGAATTTCTTTGTTTTAAGGCCAATTGACCTCAAAATCGATACTGGGCATGGCATTGATAGTAAAAGTCATAATTATTTAATGTTAGACTTAAGAAAAGTGGTCGCTATTTTGAACTTCTTGTTAAAACAAAACGATGGCATGCCAAAGTATCGATTTTGAGGTCGATTGGCCTTAAAACAAAGAAATTCAAAATGGCGGCCACTTTTTTCAATTCTAACATTGGATACGTCTTCTGTACCTAAAGGCCTACCCAGATATCGATTTTGAGGTCGATTGGCCTTAAAACAAAGAAATTAAAAATGGCGGCCACTTTTTTCAATTCTAACATTGGGTCCGTCTTCTGTACCTAAAGGCTTGCCCAGATATCGATTTTGAGGTCGATTGACCTTTAAACAAAGAAATTCAAAATGGCGGCCACTTTTTTCAATTCTTACATTGGATCCGTCTTCTGTACCTAAAGGCTTGCGCAGATATCGATTTTGAGGTCGATTGGCCTTAAAACAAAGAAATTCAAAATGGCGGCCACTTTTTTCAATTCTAACATTGGATCCGTCTTCTGTACCTAAAGGCTTGCCCAGATATCGATTTTGAGGTCGATTGGCCTTAAAACAAAGAAATTCAAAATGGCGGCCACTTTTTTCAATTCTAACATTGGATACGTCTTCTGTACCTAAAGGCCTACCCAGATATCGATTTTGAGGTCGATTGGCCTTAAAACAAAGAAATTCAAAATGGCGGCCACTTTTTTCAATTCTAACATTGGATCCGTCTTCTGTACCTAAAGGCTTGCCCAGATATCGATTTTGAGGTCGATTGGCCTTAAAACAAAGAAATTCAAAATGGCGGCCACTTTTTTCAATTCTAACATTGGATACGTCTTCTGTACCTAAAGGCCTACCCAGATATCGATTTTGAGGTCGATTGGCCTTAAAACAAAGAAATTCAAAATGGCGGCCACTTTTTTCAATTCTAACATTGGATACGTCTTCTGTACCTAAAGGCCTACCCAGATATCGATTTTGAGGTCGATTGGCCTTAAAACAAAGAAATTAAAAATGGCGGCCACTTTTTTCAATTCTAACATTGGGTCCGTCTTCTGTACCTAAAGGCTTGCCCAGATATCGATTTTGAGGTCGATTGACCTTTAAACAAAGAAATTCAAAATGGCGGCCACTTTTTTCAATTCTTACATTGGATCCGTCTTCTGTACCTAAAGGCTTGCGCAGATATCGATTTTGAGGTCGATTGGCCTTAAAACAAAGAAATTCAAAATGGCGGCCACTTTTTTCAATTCTAACATTGGATCCGTCTTCTGTACCTAAAGGCTTGCCCAGATATCGATTTTGAGGTCGATTGGCCTTAAAACAAAGAAATTCAAAATGGCGGCCACTTTTTTCAATTCTAACATTGGATACGTCTTCTGTACCTAAAGGCCTACCCAGATATCGATTTTGAGGTCGATTGGCCTTAAAACAAAGAAATTCAAAATGGCGGCCACTTTTTTCAATTCTAACATTGGATCCGTCTTCTGTACCTAAAGGCTTGCCCAGATATCGATTTTGAGGTCGATTGGCCTTAAAACAAAGAAATTCAAAATGGCGGCCACTTTTTTCAATTCTAACATTGGATACGTCTTCTGTACCTAAAGGCCTACCCAGATATCGATTTTGAGGTCGATTGGCCTTAAAACAAAGAAATTCCAAATGGCGGCCACTTTTTTCAATTCTAACATTGGATCCGTCTTCTGTACCTAAAGGCTTGCCCAGATATCGATTTTGAGGTCGATTGGCCTTAAAACAAAGAAATTCAAAATGGCGGCCACTTTTTTCAATTCTAACATTGGATCCGTCTTCTGTACCTAAAGGCTTGCCCAGATATCGATTTTGAGGTCGATTAGCCTTAAAACAAAGAAATTCAAAATGGCGGCCACTTTTTTCAATTCTAACATTGGATCCGTCTTCTGTACCTAAAGGCTTGCCCAGATATCGATTTTGAGGCCGATTGGCCTTAAAATAAAGAAATTCAAAATGGCGGCCACTTTTTTCAACTCTAACATTGGATCCGTATTTTGTACCTACAGGCCTGCCCAGATATCGATTTTGAAGTCAATTGGCCTTAAAACTAAGAAATTCAAAATGGCGGCCGTCTATGCCAAATCTCACAATGTTTCTAAATATTTTAGTGACCATTGATCCATAATAAATAAGTAAATAAATAATTTCAAAATTCGTACTAATATAATTTTTTGGTGTATAAATTGGAACATCCTTTACACCTAAAATCCGATTTTTTCAAATGTATGGGCGGCACGCAAGCGTTTTTTACGCAAACTGAGCTCGGCATTCCAGGGGTTAATATTGTACTGCCTAGGGGTCCGGGGGCATCTAGAGAATTCCGCCACGGCATCCCCTGCCTGTCGTAAGAGGCGACTAAATGGGACTTGGAGAAAGTCACGGGGTGAGCAGTGGGGGGCTGCTCGCTCCAATTTTAGTGACTTCAAGGTGGACGACAATGCGGGTGGTTGGTCTCCCGCTGTCGTAGACGCCATAGGCGTCCTTTAGAGTTCGGGGGCATCTGAGCCCCCCCTGATTAGAGAGGGGCCGCAATGCGGCATTACGCAGGGGCGGTCCCGTGCAGCTATCTTAGTGCAACAAGATACCCCGGGGCCGTCCCATACGCGCCGAAGAAGGCCACCGCGGGTTTTGGTTGGTATGCCAGTGTAGGGTGTACATAGCGTTAGGGACTCGGTCCAATGCTCGCTCGGATGAAGCTATACTCCCGAGTGTCGACATTGGGCCGTAAGACTGTGTGAAACCAACATAACCGTCCCACTCACCCCCCGGTGGTGGTAGCGATAACGCGTTTTTCCCCGCGAAAAAAAAAAAAAAAAAAAAAAAAGGGTTAACATGAATGAGTGTAATTTTAGCACAATTAATGTAAATATTGTTTTCCAATAAACTAAGTGAATGTACTGTTTTGTATTTTTATTTTTAACATCCATTTCTATTCATTTTTAATAACCTAATGGAGTTACGAGTTTTGTATAGGACAATGTGTAAGTATATATAGCAATAATAAAAAAATATTATTTGAATACCATTTATTACACAAATACTTTGTTATAACTATTCTAAGTCTAGACAAAACAAAACTGTAAATTTTTGATAAAAAGTCCTTAAAAATAGTACTGTTACTTTCAATATATTATGTCATTGTGTATTCGTTTAGTCTGAAAGTCAATTATTGTACACAATATACCATTTTATACTACCTGTATAATAGAAATAAGGAAAAAGAATAGACTTTTAGTCCAAACAAGAGCCGAAAGTTCACGTCGGAGACAAATCCCTAGCGTATTCGCTTTAGTACTATGCACTATGTTCAACTTGAGACCAAGTGCGAAAATAAGCTTAATACTAACTAGTAATGGCAATTGATGCTATTTTGATTTAATTTAATGATCATGAAAATTCCCGTGTAGCATGCTAAACAATCTATGATAAAAACGGCGATAGCCTAGTTGGGAGTGAAACGGTCTGCGGAGACAAATGACTGCAGGCTGAAAACCCAAGAGCACACATCACTGATTTTACTAAAAAGTTTGTGTGTAATTTTTGGGAATTATCGTTCGCTTTAACGGTGAAGGAAAGACATCGTGAGGAAGCATGCATTATTAACGTTCGCGTCTTCTATCTCCCTCTCCCCCCCACATATACCATATTGTAATAATATTCGTAACGACAGTATAAGTAGTTAGAAGTTTAGTAAGATTTTTTTTATTCAGGCGTGCTTTGAGGGTAAGCACGTTGTGAACCACTACCGCGCGAATTATGAATCCACAATGAATCACATTACTATACAAGAATATTTAATTTTCGAAATGGTAAGTGAGTTTTCGTATGCAAAAGAATAATACTAATCCAAAACTAACGCACTTGCAAAATTTAATTTATACATAACATATAAAGACCATACTATTTTTTTCTTACAATGTACCTTATACTGAACATACTGACTGCCTCGGTGGCGTAGTGGTATTACGTACGCATTACGAGTACGATTTGCGCGCTGAGGTCCTGGGTTCGAATCCCGGGTCGAGCCAAAAAAATTGTGACTGGGTTTTTTTCATCTTAAAATTTACTCAGTCGCAGCTCGGAGTCAGGAAGTTGGCGGTGTGATACCCCCGTGCCTCGGAAAGCACGTAAAGCCGTTGGTCCTGCGCCTGATCTTTCTCCGGTCATGTCGGATTGCCGTCTCACCGGACTATGAGAGTGAGGGAATAGCGAGTGCACCTGTGTATTGCGCACACACTTGTGCACTATAATATCTCCTGCGTACCTGGCTGATCTCCGTTGAGATTGGCCGCCGTGGCCGAAACTGGCTAGGAGGATTTCACTGAACATAAGAGTAATAACGATGAAAGATCAATGATGCTTATGTATATTTTGGCCACGTCACAGATATGATTCCATAAAAACCTAAAATGGAACTATTTATATAACATGAACATAGCCTTACGAAGATAATCCACACGTCGAGATCTAACAAGACCTGTAGTTTTGTCCTAGAATCAGTGGGGCTAGGATGTGGTATTTTGATGTTTGTGATTGATCGAGAGACCGACACGTCAGTCTCAACCAATCACAATAAAACGAAGCGGAGATCTTGTTTTTTTTTCACATCCTAGCCCCACTGAAGCATGTGTGACGATATAATGTACGTGGACATTTTGTCCTTGCCGATAAGTTCCGTGGACATTTTGTCCGGGTGCAATGATGTCATGGACATTTTGTCTACAGTCCAGGCATGATGTAGGCGATGTTGTGCAGCGTGTCCTGCAGCAGGCGGGCGGGTGGCGCGATGGCGGGCACGGCGCGGCACACGCTCAGCAGCGGCGCCAGCGAGCACAGCAGCGTGTCCAGCAGCACCGACACCGAACCAGACACCGCGATCTGACCCTGTATAACACTCATTATTAAAAACTAACATTACATACACATCCATACTCTTATCCTGCACAGATATACAGCTATTACCACTATCTACAATCTATTTTTATTTTTATTTGTCCCTGACTAAACTCTTGTTAGCCTGACGAGGGTCGGCTTACACAAGAACACCGGTCTTTTGGGTGAGTGCAGAAGGCGCTCGCAACCCTCTACAATCTAGATAAACCTCTTACGTATGTAAATATGGGAAAGACCATGCATATGCGACAAGCTGAAGACAGGGCGCTATGGCGCTCATTAGGGGAGGCATATGTCCAGCAGTGGACTGATAAAGGCTGATGATGATGATGTAGGTTAATTGAAAGACTTTTGTGAAGGTATTGTTAAAGAAAAATAAAGTAATAATAAGTTATGGTTAATAGCTGACTGATAATAAAGCATTGCGTACCTCGTGTTCCTTGAGCCTGGCGCCGATGATGGCGAGGCTCTCGCCCAGCAGGCGCAGATGTGCCGCCACGTCAGCCGCTCCACACCCCGTCACGCGGTACACGCCCGCCTGTGTCGATGAGCTGCTGGATGCCGGCTGTAGGTAATTATTGAAGATAGATATTACTTATTATCGATGGCAAGCATCTGCTGCGGCTCGCAGGTCATTAACCAGTGACATCATTATTAAAAAAAAAACTAATTAAAGAAACTTTCCAAAATTACGTCAGCTGTAAGATAGCCTAAATAATTTGCCTAAAAATGAATTGTGAATACGTTTATTGAAATAAATAAAACCTAATTTCTTATTACTTTTTTAGATACTATGTAAACCAGTGAATTTAGTAGCCCAAGGCATCATAGCATAATTGGACACGTAAAAAAACGTTTCGAGTATGGCTCAGGTATTTTTTTTAAACTTGACCTAACGGCCAGTAGCCTGACAAGAGTCGGCTTTTCTGGTCACACCGGATTTTAGGGTGAACGCTTTAGGCGTTCGCAACCCTTTAATTTAAGTGACCACACTGAGGGCAATCTACTAACGGGTTACGAAACTCGGCTCAGGACGGCCACTCGGAGATGAGACATCAGCAATTAGGAAAAGATTGGTTTTTAGCTTAATCCTATCAGTAACGGCTCAGTGGGGTTAGAATGTGAAAAAAAAAACACGATGCGTCTCCGCTTCGTTTTATTGTGATTGGTTGAGAGACTGATGTATCGGTATTTTGATGTTTGTGATTGATCGAGCGACCGATACGTCAGTCTCAACCAATCACAATAAAACGAAGCGGAGACGCATCGTGTTTTTTTTTTCACATTCTAACCTCACAGGTAATGACTATAGTGAAGTACTCACGACGAGTGTCTGCGAGTGTTGTGGCGGTGTGGGCGGCGTCGAGGGCGCGGGCTGGTGCTTGGGCGGCGCGCGGGAGGGGGGGCGGCCCGGGCCCGCGTGCGTCGGGCGGGGGACTACAAACCAATAACATACATATAAATCGGCTTCCAACATATTTTACTTTTTATTTTATTCTACACACAAAACAGGTTACAATCATAATACATATTGAATGCTGCAATAATGTTTTTTAACATAATTATAACCCAAAACTTGTGTTTCACAATGAACTTATATGATGGAGGAAGAAAAAGTTACTAATTAACTACTGAAAAATTACTAGAAATAAAATGTATAAAAAACATCTTAATCTGCTAAACATGATTTAATTTAATTTAGCAGAGTCATTGACGAAATTGCAGATCAGTTACTATAACAAAACCCATAAAAACAAATATCTTGTTAGTCAAATTACAATCTTGTAATCTATGTAATAAATTGCAATATTATTTTGATTTAATCTTAAACTGGATAAGTTTATTACAACTGAGAATAATGACCTAGGCACTTCTAAAGTGACATATATGGCAAGTTTATTACAGGAGCGGAGTTTCACAGGGGCAGAACCGTGAGTGAATTAAATGGTTTAGTTGTATGATATTTGTATGTGTTGTAATGTACTTACTCGGGTTGGATATGATCTTGCTAGTCACTTGGTTGCTCTGTTCCTTCTGCATAGCGAACCTCTTGGCTTTGCGCTTCCACAAGTAACGTTCATTGTAATTTACCTGAAACAATTTACGTATAAATGTTGACAAAATTTTTAAAAACTCATCAAAACCGTATGTCATCCAAATTTTTTTGAAAAAGAATATTCAAAATCAATCCAAATAATATATAAGGTATAAAACTTTAAAATTGTGTAGCAGGCATAGCTGTAAAAATAAGAGTGATAGACTACTGTGACGTCACCACGTGTTACCGGCCAAAACGCTGCGTTCGTAAGAAAGGGATAGCGAGATATTTCCACCACGAACCTTCGAATTCTCACAGCAATATTTCAAATATTTATTAGGTTTATTGACTCAAATATTTAGTTTTGTAGCCAATGATTAATTTTGATTGATGATTACTTTTCTCTTTTTTTTCTCTTTTCATATATCTCAAATAAAGCTTGTGAATGGTTTAAAAAACAACAATACCCAGGAGTTTCATTGTTTTAGTTAATTATCCAGCTGTCACTCACAATATCGCCAATTTATAGATTTGTATTTACAAACATACTATTACAAACAAACAACAGTGTTCTGTAAACTTACATTGGACCACATCTCCCCAAGGCGTTTGGAAATGGCAGAAAAATCCATGTCAGGGTGTTTCCGGAGCAGCTCGTTGCGTGCCTCTTTAGCCCACATCATATACGCTGTTATGCGCGTTTTACCTAGAGCAATATAACAGTTTGTAAATTAATTTATATTATAGATACTTTCAAAATTATTTGTGAAGTTCTAGACATCTCATGAGCTGATATGCCACCACTATACCATTAATGAAATATATCCATACCAGCCCTGTATTATATACTGCACACTGTTTAGTAAAATGCCTCCACTACTATTGAGAGGGTTTAGGCTTTAGTCCAGTACGCTTTCCTAGTGTGGGTTGGCAGACTTCACAGATCGTTGAAATTCTTATTTAGAACTTCTCAAGTATACAGGTCTCCCCACAATGATTTTCTTCACCGTCAACAAAGCAAGCGATAATTCACATCAAATACACACATAACTTTTTTATAAAAGTCAGAGGTGAATGCACTTGGGTTTTAAACCTGTGGACATTCATCTTGGCAGTCCGATCCACTCCCAACTAGGCTAACGCCACTCTTCGTGAATATACATCGTAATGTTATGAATATAGAAGTTCAGAAGTAACTCAACCATTAGGTTTAGTGAATATTATTTGATACACTGACAGTTTTGCATTAATATTATGTATAGGCTATATTAAATGCCAAAAATTTCATAGTATAACATTAATAATGGGTAAGGACTCTAATGCAAGCTGAGCCTCAAGCCAAAGGAAATTTTAATATTTTTTACAAATCATACCCTTATCCTTCCTCTGTGCCTTAGCTCTGCCCACCACTCGCCCATCTTTCACTATCAGCTTCTTTTTGGTGCTTTTCTCCATCATGTACAAGGAATTAGCAGGAGTCCGTGCTGTGCCTTCATCTGATGCTGAGCTATCTGACTCCATGCTAAAACCATATGAGACATATCAAGTAGCCATTTCATACTATAAAACGAAGATAGAAGCTAAAAAACAGATATACATTTATAATTTGTTTTGATTGGTCTTGTCATTCCATTTATATTTCAAATACAATTGATAAATCTCTTTATCCACTTTAGCTGGTGTACTACATACGACATGCAACTACACATAAAGTTGCCTGTCAGTTAGTACAGTTTTAATATATATATTAATCAAAATGAAATTATAGTAAAGCTAAATTTTTTACCTGTCCACATTCTCCACGGGATTCTCATAATAGTCTGATTCACTTCCAGAGGCCGTCGCAGCCTCCTCCATCCGCTGCGGAGGCGGGTCCTGAAACTGCTCCTCATGGCGGAATGAGCTGTAAGTCTTCACGGGCGTCTGTCGACGGAACCGCGTTTCTATATCGTCTGGGGACTCGAAATCCATTAGCTTTGAGCTCTTCTTACGGACGCGCCCGCTACGCGATATGCCTGTTACTTCGAGATCTGTTGGAATTAGTTTTATGAATACGACTGCTGATGTAAAACAGTACCAAAATTTTTTATACATAAAAATAAACTCATGGTCAACCAAAAAAGTAATCAACCATCTTAGTAAAGTTATAGAGTGAGACATACATGAGACTTGAATATGAAAATATATATTTCATTTAGAGAAAATTGTACAACTTTCGTTTTTAGCTTAATCAAGATATAATAATTTTGTAATTTTTTTTATAAATATATAATATTATATTAGTTGTAGTTTATTTTTATAATTTGCTAAAAAACAAATTCCTGACGTCTGACCGAAACTTCAGTTTTGGCCATTTTTTTAACAAAGTAAACCTTTAGTCAATACGGGTTGAAGGTTCCTACAAAGTTCCGAAATTAAACTAAATAGATAAATATGATAAATCACATTGTTCTGAAATATTATATTTGGAAAATTGCAAGGTAATTTTTATCATCTCTCAATTTTTATCAAATCAACTGCAGTCAAATGAACCTTCAATTTTTATTTTGATTTTTATTATCAACCAGCTTTTGCCTGCAGCCCGCCCGCGTTAAATGTACGTATCATGAAGGAAACCTTTAGCTTCTAGTTCTTTCGCTCAAATATATAATTATTGCTTTCAGTTTTACTCACTTACGACTTTTATTCTAAGAAACAAAGCTGCACGTCAAATCAGTACGCCGATAATTATTTACGCATTTGAAGCTATCTTTACTACAAAATGTATGTTCTAGCGGATAAAATTCCCTAAAATACGTACAGAATGTATTGATATATTTGCACAAACGTCTAAAAAATCATTAAAAATGGATTTACATATAAAAAGCTGCTGGTTTTGGAAGGTAACACCGGTTTTGTTATAAAACTTGTCTTTTGGCGGTTAACAGTTTCTACACTTCGAAGAATGCAACTATTGCCTACAGGCTGGATTCTCGTGCAATTTAACACCACTATTTTTTACTTACTGAACAAATGTTCGGAAAGATTTTTTTCGCAAACTGTCACTGTGGATCTTGTTTAGCGTATAATCCACACGAGTGACGCCGCGAGCAATGCTTACACTTCATTATGGCAAATTGATTAGCATCCATTTACGCGCGAAATAAAGTTTTAGCGAATAATATTGAGTAAATTTGCACTTACCTTCTTGCATGATGGTTTTTAGCAGAAATTTGCCTGATTATCTTGATATTACGACCAAATGTGACTTGAATTAGACTAAAAATACGTTTTTTATACGTCGCGTATCACGTAGAAAATATTTTGATAGATAAGAGATTGCAACTTTTTAAAAGTGTGTTCATTCTGTGATACTGGATACTCGTCATTTTGCCATCTGTCATTCAACCGTTCGGATACATCCACAGATTACTTTAGTATTTTTTATACCTACTTATTGTTGTGTTGGACCTTCAGAATTGGCGATGCAAAGATTCTAACTAGCGCCTCAAGTGTCAAAATTGTGAAACTGTCTAAGAACGACACTGACAGTTTTCGATACGTACCGAAAAATTAAATTTAAAAATTATTTATTAAATATCAATCGGATTTATGTGATTTCTTGCTGTACGAGACAATAATTATGTTGTCAATAGTAGATGTAATTACAGCGTCTGCAGGATACACAAAACCAATGCGGTCTGGAGAAGAATTATTACGAAGTGGAATGGTGATTTCGGTAGGAAAAAAAGAAAAACATAATAACATAATTCATGTACAAGTACTGGTATTGCGCACGTCGGGATTAAATTCCAAACATCCAGCCATTATAAAACTGTGGATAGATATTTCTCAGGAATATGGAAATAGATTAGTTGGTGATAATGAACAAGAAGTCACAAAAATCTGCAATTGTCCTGCTAGAGCTTCAGAGAAATGTCAATCCTGTATCCTTTATCCACCATCACTCCATCATTAAACTCGCATTTATTTAAGATTCCTGATTCATTCACAATATGTTTATCTGATGCCCGACCACCATAGGATGCACTTATTCAGTTATTAGGCCAGAAGGAGTTATTCCAATATTAAACTTGGTTGTATTGTTTTTTTTTATATTGAGAGTACGTCAATATTCTACATTTTAAACATTTAGGTTTTTCAATAACCGTTTCAGCACAGTCTAATATTATTCTTGTATTTTTATATTTTTGGAATGATTTAGGTAAGTTGCTACGTATCATTTCGATATCAGGCCAAGGAATAACAACTTTGAGTACTCTACTCAGCATGGGGCACATATTATTAAAATAATTAGAACATGTCTGCCTGTTTATACCAAACAAAACACCAATGGCTCTAAATGACATGTTTTGTTTAATTTTTACCATTGTCAAAATAACTTTGTCTCTCACAGATAACATTTTCTTGTTTGTTGAAGCATTTAAGGCCAATTCACTACCACAAGTTACCAATGTTTCTAAAAGTTCAATTGAATGAATACCAGTAAAAGTAAATAAATTCATATCACTACTGAGTAAATCTGAGAGCGTCAATTGCTTTAAAGCTGATCTTTCATCTTTCCATATAGGAAGAAAATTTATTTTAGTGCACTTTTCCAAAGGGTTTTTGTCACAAAGGAGATCAGCTATACTCCAATCTTCTTGAGGACGATAATTTCTGTAATCCACCAAATTGACTTGTGTCGATGAAGTCATGACATGATAATGACTGTTGTTATCAGTTATATTATTGTACTCAAATCCGTCCTCAACATCAATTTTTTCATTCTCTTTTTTGGGCTAATGGTACTTCTTTATCAGAGCTTCTTTTAGGAATATTCTGAGACGGTACGACATTAGGAAACAATTTCTGTCTTTTAGAGCCTGAAACAATAAACATAATCTCGTTACCTGACGAGAAACTCGCCTTAGCCTAAACTAAATAAATAACTTATAAAATGCAATTATGTGAATATAAGTACAATGAAATAATTAAAAAATAATTATTGTACTTACTGTTTGGAAAAAAGTTTGAAGCTTTAAAATGATGAGAACAAACCCTCATTGCTGGTGAAATCGGCTTGCCTATTCTTAAAGCAGTCTCCCATTATTTTTTCATAATTTTGTCTTTTGGAAACAAATGAAAACTTATTCCCGAATCTCCGTAAGTACTACATTGAGGAACGCAACAATATTTCGTATTTCTGCTTTTATTAGCAACAGGTTTTTGTATGTAATCGTGATCCATCTCAATATGTCTAAATATTAACCTCAACTTTAAAGCAAAGTGTCGTTCTTAGACAACTTCTAAATTTCGCCGCTAGAGGCGCGCGGATAATCTTTGCATCGCCAATAATAAGTTGGACTCAAAAAGCATTGAACCGCAACAAAATAAAATATTGAACATTCTAAAGTAATATAAAAATACAGAAAATCCGACAAAAAAAATAGAAAATACATTTTCATTTTTTTTATTTGTAAAACGTATTTGATTGTAAAAAAAGCGTGGGGTGCTTTTTATGATATTACCAAAATGATAATCCTGCTATACGCTCATATTATCAGTCGTTTAAATATTTATAACTATTGACACCACGCACCCCACGCTTTATTTTTACAATAAAATACATTTGACAAACAAACAAATATATTAAAATATATTTTATATTTATTGAGTTGGATTTTCTATAAAGCTTGTTTTTAGTTTGTTTTTTTATTATTGTTTATTCTCCATTTTTAGTTCTGATTTACTATTGTCCAACAGATGTCACTAAAAAGAAATGAAAGCACCATCTTGTGACAAATAGGATTTTTTTACACATAAGAGTAGTCAGTTTAGTTATATTTTTACTATGGTCTAACAGATGTCACTAAAAATAAATATACTATTATTTGTATTTTTTTAGTTGGATTTTCTATTAAAGCGTGTTTTAGTTTAAAATATTGAATTGTCATCGGTCCTTGATAAGTATGCCAAATTTTATTTAATCCAACGTTTTGAAGAGGATCAAAATTATTTTATTTTATTATTATTTTATTTTAATTGCAATCCTGAGGTTTCGGGTTCGATCCCCGGGTCGGGCATAGTGATATTGGATTTTTATAGAGTTCAGTATCCGCCCGAAGTCTGAAATTTGTGCCTGATATGGCGATAGGCTCGCCTACTTTTACATCATCGGACGGAAAACGCAAGGCGAAAAGTGGATGCACTTATAATAGTTGTGCCGCTGCCTACCCCTTCGGAAATAAAAAAAAACACACACACACACACACAAATATATACACATATTTTTTAGAAAACTCACGACGTGTGTGCCCTTGGTTTTTGAACCTGCGAACATTCGTCTCGGCAGTCCGTTCCACTCTCGACTAGGCTATCACCGCTTATTAAATCAAATAATGCACCGACTCCAAATATATAGTTAATATATTATGTATATAAAGTTAAATTATTATTTGGTTTGGGGTGGTTTTATTTTCCCATTGATTGATATTGGCATATCGCTGTCATGAATGATATAGGTACATAATAATATTAACGGCCTGGCCTGAATAGAAACGAATGCGGTATATTCTCGGCAAAAATACATTAATATTTTAGTCTTCAAATATCGGTGGCTGCAAATCATCGATATCATTATGTCCAGATTTTTATTTTGCGCTATCTATCGTTCAATAGCTAAAGTATGTTCTAATGCCTTTTACATACGTGTTTTGCTATTTCACGGTAGATTGAGTTAACGACGCACAAGCTCAAAATGTTTGTGTGAAAAAAAATCCAATGTCTACTCCTCAGAATAATAACTAAAGCAATTATTATTCTGAGGTCTACTCTATACCTACCAAAAGGCTCTATATTTTATTTATGGAACAAAAAACTTAGAACTCCTTAATAGTAATAAACCCAAGAATTACCTATTATAAACTTCCTTAATAAACCTGCATTTATGTTACTTATCGATGGTACGAAATACCCAAAGAGAACTTGAATACAGGTAGAAATACCTCTGTGGGACATATTCTTGCTACAGCTATGATTTTTGAAATCCAGAATTGCAAAACAAGGCAATTCAATATTTTTGAATAATTGTACTCATTATTTTCGCTTTGGCAGTGCGCAATAATAACTGAGATCACTCAAACGGCGAGTACGTACTACAGTCCACACTTGTGAAATCAAGGTTACGCCCACTTGCTACTTCTACTCTTATTTTTATTTTGTGGTCTATCCGCTACCGGCAAAGCAGTTATGGAAAAAAAATGTGTGTGTGGTAACATCTTTTTATTCCAGGTGACCCCACTGGCTCGTTCAAAATTTTATATTGTAAATGTTGACAAAAAATAACTGGTAATTTTACTATTGTAACTTATAAGCTTAATATGAGTCTTCATAATGGAATGTTTGTCCCTATGGACATAATATGAAGGCATAATATTTTCTTGAGGATAATAAAATTAAACACAAAATTGCAACTAACATAATATATTTAACACTGTTTTATATTGGAATCGTTTACAAATGCAGCGGAAACTATAAAATATTATGTGCTCATTCTTTATTAAGTAAACAAAAATCATATTTAACAAAATAATGCTAAATAGGGTTAATCGTTATTTTATCGATTACAGAGTGCGTAATAAATCAATTACAGAGTGCTTAATAAATCGATTACAGAGAACACTGTCGCCACGTTTTATACGAGGCATTTTATTTCCAAGCTTCTCGTTTATTTTATAAATTTTGAATGTAACATATATTTTTGTTTATTTTTTATATAAACGATTATATTGCCGTTTACCAAACATTAAACTAAAACGAAGTATACGAGCCCAATTCTAAGTATCGTCAATTTTATCGATATATCGAAAAAATTAAATTCTGACATTTGGTATTTTCAAATTAATTTTTATGCATAGCATATCTATTCCACTTTAAGTGACAACTACTATTCGAAGTGTAATAATAATAAATATTCCATACGACGTAAAAAACAGGCAAGAAACATAGTCGATTATAAATATAGTTAAAGAAATGAGAGCCCTAGTAGTAGGTAACAACAATGATCCCCAAACATAAGTTAGTATTTAGGTGAAATGTATGGACTAAAAATTTAAGACAATGTGACGTCTGCTGAAAAGAAAACGAATAAAGTCAAACTCCAAGTCGATGCGCTACCATTTTTATCTTTAAGGTCTTCCACATACAGTTGATATTATAATAATTATAGTTTTATTAGTCGCATATGAAAAGGAAATGATTGATTGGCAACGAATTTATTGTTCTCAATCGTCATTCTGTCCATCCATTGAGTGTCGAGACAACATCCACTAGCTTATACTTGCTGATCTATTCATGAAAATAATTGTACGGCGGACAACACTTTACTCGTAAACAAAACTTTGTGTTTTTTGGAAGTTCCTATGATCTTTTCATGTATTTGTGAACATTTGTGTAACTCGAATTTTTTGAGTTGTATAAAAGTAGAAAAATTATTGTTTATTAAGAGCAGCATAACCTCAGGTCGTCGAAGTAACACGCAAACATTTTGGTAAGGAAAAATAAAAAAAATATAACATTATAAATACAATAAAGCACGCAATTTTACAATATTAAGTACTTGTGGTAAAAAAATATAAAAAATTGACAGGCATAAATTGATTTACCGAATATGATCTCCACACCCCATTCTGTAGACATGTGATTGTGCATTGACAAAAAACTTACCCTGAATATAATAGTATTCTACAGTGTGCAGTTTCATCGGTAGTAAAAAAGACTGGTAGCAAAAAGTGTATCAAACATAAATAAAATAACAAAATACCTGTCCCTAACTTGAAATTGGCAAAATATTCACACAAATACCATAAAAAAAACCTGTCAAGCATTAAAAAAATATCACAGGAACTTCCTCCGTACCAAATCAACTGACTCTACCCAGCATATTGCTTAATATGATAACGATGCAGACAACTACACCTATCCCTGTTAATATCTGGTTGGGAGCCAGGTGTTGGTGCTGCGCCAGGTCTCTGTCCCGGTCCGCCTCGTCCAGGTCCTGGTGGACCACCGACAGCGCCTTGGCCAGTTCAGCGTCGGACTTGGCACTGTTCTGTGAAGCAGCAACTACCAGTCGTGTGAGATCCCTTATTTGTTTCTCTGTTGATTCTTCTTGGTGGTGTAGGTGTTCTGAGGAGATTTTTTATCGATTCATTAATTCTTTATCGATATTTTATATCGATTCCTCAGAAATGTGGTAGGCATATAAATACAATTTTAATTTAAATCGATTACTCGTCGTAACGAAATAAAGACTATACTTTATTTGTAGCGATTCATGCGCTTCATTACTTAGTGATATCGTCAAGTCAATCTTGCAGTTAAAACCACCAAATAATATAAATAATATAAATTTTAGTAAAATAAATAACTCGTAAACAGTTTCGATAATTATAAGAAATCCAATACAGCAGCAGTAATAAATAAAACGTCAAGATTATAATATTACAAAGAGAAAACATTTGTAGGTTTGTAGGAGCTAATGTTTGGAACTACTGAAACGATTTTGAAAATTCTTTCACAAATAGAAAGCTTAATGTAGCTTTCTATTTCCTGAGTGCTATAGGCTACCTTAAATCCCGGAAAAGCTTTTTCACGCGGGCAGAGTCGTGAGCAATACTAGTTTTTTTATTAAGTCGAAACGCGCGACCAATACAAATAGTATTGCTTTAATAAAGTCGAAACGAAAATATTATTTAAAATTAGAAGTGCTTACCAATTAAAGACGACTGTTTGGTGACTAGATGATTTATATTTTCTTGCATTAACTTCAAATTGTGCGCCAGTTGCTCCTACAACAAAGAGTTTAAGAAAGATGCATTTTGGTTCCTCCTGCCAGCATCAGTAAAGCTTATTCTGTGAATATTTCACTCTGGTCTCCACTAATACACTTTCAACAGGCAACATAGGCAGAAGACAGACATTTGTTATGACGTAGGTTTTGGCTATAGCGTGGTAATTCAGTTGCAATGGTACCTTTTAGTTATGGATTCATAACTACCTGATAAGCAAACTCAGTCTTCATCGCCTCGGTTATATCTGCCCTGCTGGCAGTGCCGCCTCCAGCGATGGTGTACAGCACGCTGGCACTGCGGGCCATTTGCTGCTCCATCATGTCTCTAAACTCCGCCATTTTGAGCCGGTTGTTTATTGTGGAGCCGGCTATGCCGAGTACTGTACCTGTGGTAGCAATTACATAGATTCATAGATATTGTGAGAGAAAACTGTATTTTGCAATAGAACTATTACTATGAAGGCTATCAGAATTTTAGTTGTTACAAAAGGTTAACTGTAAAAGTATCCATGAAGAAATCTGCATCAAAACTCACAAAAACAAAAAATATATGCACATAACTAATAATATAATAATACCAGCCTTGTATTATATACTGTCCACTGCTGAGCACGGGCCTACTCTACTACTGAGAGGATTTTAAGCCTTAGTCTACAACACTAGGCTGGTGCAGATTGGCAGACTTCACAAACCCTCGAAATTCTTATGGAGAATTCTCAAACATGTAGGTTTCCTCACGATGTTTATCTTCACCGTTAAAACGAACGATAATAATTGATACACACATAACTTCGAAAAGTCAGAGATGTGTGCTTTCGGTTTGAACCTTCAGACATTGTCTCGGCAGACCGTTCCATTCCCAACTAGGCTATCGTCCACTCCATACTCTACCATGCACAGCACTACTAATTATTAAATTGAAATATTATTTTTTCGGAAAATGTAGGTTTAAAAAACCACACACAAAACACACACCATACTCAAGCAAACAAATCACAAGATCTTACCAAATATAGAAGCGACGATGTACCAGTACTTGTTTCGTTCGGCGTGCGCTCTCTCCCGTTCGTGTCCCAGCTTCACGGCAGCCGACATGGTTGCGAACAGTTCCCGCTCCTCGCGCTCCGCGTCCGCGAACAGTGTGCGGAGAGCTCGCTCTTGGATTATTAGCTGGAAAGGGTGAGAATGTATTCGTCATTCCTGTATATTATATTTTTTACAACTGAACGAATAGATGTGTTAGATTGTGATCTCAAAATGACTTGTAACAGTATTGTTTACAATTTACGACCTTATTCATGAACAGTTTATAAATCTATTTTTGTCATCAAATGATTTGTCTCATTCGAACGAATTTTGAATTGAGTTTCAAGGAAGAAGACGAAACATCCTATAATTATGGTTGTTAGAATGTACATTTTTATATGCTATATAATGCTTTCCTAATGAGATTATCCTTACATAAGAAAGTTGCATCAAAAAGATTAACTAAGTGTTTTTACATTAGATCAGTATTTTTATATCATGACTGCCTCCTAAACTTTGTTTCATCAAGCGAACAATGATTTGCAATTACTATTTATCTTCTTAGCAACTTTCACACAATTCTTGACAAGTTTTCACACACTGATAAGATATGTCTGGGAATAAAACAATTGTGGCAGATAAGATAGTATGTCTTGCACAATACAAACTTTGTTTCTGTATTATATACTGTGATATGACAAAAATATAAGATGTAAGCTTGGACATCCAAATTGTATTGTTTGTAATGTGAAATATATTATATTGAACATTAGTTGATGTTAAAATAAATAAAAAAAACACTATTTAGGTCTACCATCAAGGTTTTGTAAATTTAAAATTTTGAGCTTAGTAATCCATGTTCTCCTCTGCCTCGGTTTTGTAGTTTTGTCGGGTTGTATTGAATGCCATCACACATAGCTACTATTGTGAGGGCTCAGGATTCCTGACATAAAGTGATTGTGGGGTTTTCTGTTGAATATCAGCTTGGAGTCTAGAAATGTGTCTGGTAAATGGCAAACTGTGGGTGTGTCACACTTTTGCCCCTGAAAGGGGAAAAGGTGTGATGCTATGTATATTATCCTTGTTGGCACCAGTATATTTTCTTTTTATGGGTAGGTTATCCAAGATCAATCTTCAATGTCCATAATATTAAATCACAGATTTTAATTATGTTTACCATTTACATTGTTTATTCGGAAAGTGAAAATTTTTAAAGTCAAACCTTATGTTCCTCTGTGCAAAGGTGCAAGTATTTCTCATCCCCTTTCATAGTGTTCTGCATCTCCGCATGCAGTTCCTTCAGTCTCGCTTCAATGTTAGCTAGCTGCCTGCCCACATCTCTCCTCTTATCCTGAGCTGTCATGAACCGTTCCTAAAATTAATGCATAGATCTATTATAGCAATCAAGATACATGCAATATGATTTAAAAATGATAAGAATGATAAGATATAGAAGCGGCGATAGCCTAGTTGGGAGTGGAACAGACTGCCAAGACAAATGTCTGCAGGTTCAAAACCCAAGGGCACACATTCTGACTTTTCCAGAAAACTATGTGTGTGTTTATCGCTCGCTTTAATGGTGAAGGAAAACAACCTGAGGAAACCTGCATACCTACCTGCATGCTGACCCACACTAGGCCAGCGTGGTGGACTAAGGCCTAAAACCCTCTCAATTTTAGAGGAGGCCCATGCTGAGCAGTGGGCAGTATACAATACAGGGCTGATATGGTATGGAGAATGATAATGGTCTATATTTTTGTTTAATACTATAAATAAGCCACACTGCTGGACAGTCTACTAACAAGAGGGCATAGAGACAATAACAATGCTGGCCCTATCCAGGTCTGTTCACATGTCTTACATGTAGCTTATTATTATAGTGACAGATTTCCCACTGTTTATTAGTTATGTGTTAAAATTAAGGAAGCCTATGTGTCTTTCATAAATATATTTATAAAAGCACTAGCTTTAGCCCGCGGCTCCGCCTGCATTAAAAAGTTTTTCCGGGATAAAAGTCCCGGTTTGTATTTTCCGGGGATAAAAAGTAGCCTATGTGTTAATCCAGGACATGATCTACCCGTGTGCCAAATTTCATCGAAATCCGTTCAGTAGTTTTTCCGTGAAAGAGGAACAAACATCCTTACATCCATACATCTAAACATCCATATATTCTTACAAACTTTCGCCTTTATAATATTAGTAGGATTATAGACTTTGTCCTTGTCGCATATCACTTTCCCTATTGGGTTAATCCCAGATTAAAATTGACATAAAACTATTTTTATATCACAAGTTTGTATTGTTTCAACAAGTCATTGTACTCTAACATAGATAAGACGCAACAAATACAACTCATGACATCAGACCAAAATAATAGAATTATGCGTTTGTAATGAAGATGTATGAGTTTTGACCTTGGCCTGACCATAAAATCATAGAAACCAACCTGTGCATCTATGACAGTGTTTTGGATAGCCATGATTTCCTCAACGCCGGTGAACTTTTCGTATTTGTTTACCAAATCCTTGACTTTCGTGGATATGGCTTCATATTTAAATTTCTCGGCGACTTCGCTGACCCTCGCAGCAGGGACATATTTAGTCAAAAGCTGGTCTACTTTTTCTCTACTAACAGCGTTAATTTGCGGCACATGCACAGTGTTCACTTTATCTCTCAGTCGCTGGGCTATCTGGCGGATCTTGTCTGCCATTTTTACATATTTTTATTTTCTTATTTGAGATGATTTAATTCACCATTTTGTGCGGATGCGGATCGTGATAACACCCCGTTCGAGGTGGAGTTGACTTTGACACTGACAGATATGAGATATTGACATTGACACTTGAATGTAGCAGTGACAGAGCATAATGGGTGCGTTCCACTAAGTGTTCACAACGCCCAAAATACTCTTTTGGCCGTTCCACATGGCGACTACGATCGTTGTGGTCGCGGCGAAAACGTCATTAATGACGTCATAACTCACGCTCACGAGAAGCCCACAACGACCCATCTCTGGAGGTGGGTCGAAGTGAGCGTTGAGAAAAATAGCAAAGTTGCCAGAACTAAAAAATCGAAGATTTCTATTTTCACGATTATAATTTTCTAAAATTGTATTCCATTCTTCATCTGAACTGGATGAACTAGTACTTTCGACAGTATTATTGCATGCACGCATCATCAAATAACCTAGTGTTGTCGCTAAAGACATTTTGAATCTATTTTAATGTAAAATAATTGAATACTTCATTGAAATTACAAATAAAAATTGAATTGTATATTTATTTTTCGACATAAACCAACTTCACTTATAATTATTAAAATTTACACTTAAAACTCATTAAAACTTAATAATGGTAGCCTAACGTATTAAAGCTTTTGCTTTAGTTTTTCTAGCTCGCCATTTGTATTATTTCCTCAACGCCCAAAACGCTCCACAATCCATTCCACTTGGGTTTACGATAACAACGCTCAGGACATGCTCAGGACTTAGTGGAACGGGAAAACTCGTGGTCGTGAGCGTGATCATCGTGAGTGCTTAGTGGAACGTAGCCAATATTATCTAACTAAAATTACGTTTGGATACGCACTATAGAACTCACTTCGAGTTAAAACGTACTAGCACCTGCGATAAACACAAAATCTGATATCGCGCGCCCAGGGCCGTTGCGAAGGGCCGTAGCATTTTGGGGCAATGCCCTACCTTAATAATCAACTAATATAATAAGCAAAAGACTAAAGTGGATTATGTAGGAAAAAAATATGGATTGACAGTTTAATGGGAATTTTGTTAGACCCAAACAATTACAAAAGTACCTATTAACCTATCTCACACAATATGTTCATACGTAAAAAAAAGCCAAAAATCGATTGACTAGACAGAACACATCAAGTAGATAACATTTTTACTTCCGCCCTACCTGTAACCATAGCTGCTCTACTTTAATCTCAAGTCAATGGTTTCATCCTTGGGCACGAACTCAAGCTACACCACTGATAGAATCTTATTTACTCAACTCGGTGTGCCAAATCGACGCTAGCCATTATGAGTAGGTAAGACATTATGCAGGCTACAACTGCTGCAGGCTTAACTGTTATCGTGTGACCTTTGTTATAATTATTGTTAGGTATGGGCTGTGGACCGGAAGGTCCTGGGTTTTGTCCCGATTGTAGCGGCCGATTCAACTCATGCAAGGTTCTAGGCACATCAGCTGTGCGAGGCTTTTTGACTCCATTACCGAAGGATAAGTTATTAATCGACAATTTGTCTTAAAACTAATTTGAGGATAATGTTGTGGGTTACACATTTAGTATTTGTAGCATTAACATGTATTTTATAAGATGTAATACCTATTGTGTAACTGTTTGTTGTCCCATTATTATAAATAAATAAATAAGTCGATGATTTTTCTTTGCAAGTGCGAGGCCTTGGGTAGTTGCTACGTTCAACAAAACAAGAACTTTTTACAAATAGGTACAGGTGTTGTAATCGAAACTAATGTAAAAAACACCTTTCTTGGACGTTGTAGGGATAAACTGGTAGGTACTCAATACGGAATACCTAGGTACCCAATAGGTAGTTGTATCATATGTTTGGCAAGAAATTAGCAATGGTAAACAGTTGCGTCATAAAACAAAATGTCAATTAGCGTATCTACCTACGTCCTAAAGGTAATTAAGGTAATTTCCAATAAAAATGTTTTATTCTCAGAAGTTATTGTTCTGACGTTTTTTTATTATCAAATGTCACTCGTTACAGTTCCGTGGTGGGTATTTGCCCTTTATTATCAACCCTTTCTATTTCATCTGAAGAAAGTTTTAGCCTACCTTTCTTGAAATAAAACCTTGATCGGTTGCCGTAGGTGCCTCAACTATGTCATAATACTTGTCTTATTAGACTTAGGTAGGTACGTCTGAATCACATGTGATGGCAACAGAGTGCCATTAGTGGCTCGACGTTAAGCCTATTTCCTTATCCTTGCCATTATATGATAGAACCTACGGGTTACGCGAATGTCTTTGGTGTTTTTTTTTTAATGAAATATGAGAATCAAACCTAGAACTATATGGTTCTCGGTGCAAGTGCTGTGCCATTAGGATAATAAGGAGATTATAATACTACAATAGGTTTGTAGGTTTTAAAATTTTTCCGCGTGGCTTTAACCTCGTAACAGTTTCAACTTGAAAAAAAAAAAAAAAAAATGCTCCCATTCTATCAAATTGTATCGCACGATTAATTACGAGGCTGCCTCCCTTTAGACGAGACCCCGACTCAAGGAAACCGTCTCCAACAAATCTTGGACGCAGAATGGGAGCAAAACCTAGAGTGTCCTAGTGTTGCCGTGGTGACAATAGATAGAAACATTTGTGGCAACATTCGCGGAATGACTTTTGAGGAGACTGACTTAAAGGAAAGTACCTGTGTCATTCTTTAGAGATGCTTCGTTTTGCCAACAAGTCATGTCTGAAAAAGAGGCAGCGGAGAGAGAGAAAGTGGTTCATTAGACTCCGCTCTCAAGCCAGCAGGTGGCGGGCGGGCAACCCGTTGCTGGGCACATAATGCCGAAGAGGCTGGCGTGAAGTATTCCATGCACGCCTGTGGTCTTATCAAGGCCCCAAACCTCGGACTGCGAGAGGCTCTGCCCTCGACGCCGTTCGTCGGCTCTTGAGCCAACTCCTGCGAGGGTTGCGGTTGTATGCACATGTGCACCCAGCGACCTTCGATATAAGGAAGAGAAAGTAGTATTCGGTAGGACGGTTAAGACTGGTGGGTGCGGCAGAAATACGTAAATGGATTTCCCCGTTTCAAAAAACACTATCTCACGCCTTTTATCTCCGAAGGGGTAGGCAGTTTTCACCGTGCGCTGCGTATTCCGTTCAATGATGTGATAGGGGGCGAGCCTAATGCCACATCGGGCATAAATACTAGGCTCCGGGCTGATATTAAACAGAAAAACCCAATATCATTTGGCCGACCCGGGGATCGAACCCGAGACCTCGGCATTGCAGTCGTACCGTTTTACAACTACGCCACTGAGGCAGGCGGTTATTAATAAACACATATTAATAATGTTATGCATGTACCTACTAATTATATTATTGACCAATTTTATGACTAGTATATTGTTGTATACGCCACGTGGAGCTCGTTGTCGGTCATAGGTTATAAACCCTGTTGGTGGTCGATGAATTAGTTTCTTCTAGGACCACAACTCACCGAAGAGGGGCAGGGGCCGAGGAAACAGTATTGGTCTGTGATTGGCCCTTCATACTGCTGATGCCAGGCTGACGTAAATCCATCTAGTAAACTAGTGATGTTTTTTTTTATTTATTAATGGCCCTACTGCCAGTAGCCTGACGCGAGTCGGCTTTTCTGGCCACACCGGTCTTTGGGGTGAACGCAGAAGGCGCTCGCAACCCTTTGAATTAAGTGACCATGCTGAGGGCAACCCACTAACGGGTTACGAACCTCAGTTCAGGACGGCCACTGAGAGAGGATGAGATATCAACGATTAGGGAAAGATTGGTTTTTAGGACTAATCCTATTGGATTGTGTTGTCATCGGCACGCGGGCCGGAACTGCTAGGAAGGTCGGCGACGGGGAACGCGGCGAGGTCCTCGACGGCGAGGAAGGAATTGCGGTCTTGTGGAGTGTTGGAGTTTCAAGAACTCGTTCTTACGGCGGATGGCCAGAGTGATTTCGTCCTCTGGATCGGTTAATACGGAACGCGGCCGTCTCCATTTGGCGCGGTCGAATGGAGTATATATTGACGCTTTACGAACTAATGTGTTTGGGTGATTTACCGCCCGATCGAAGTAGCGTCTTACTGGCCATATGCATGAAATGCCCGATGGTCGGCATGTTGGTGTCCACGTGGAGGTTGCGGTTGCGAACGTACCACGGGGCACCAAGAGCATGTCTGAGCGTTCTATTTTGTAAGACCTGCATACGCTGAAAACGAGCAGGCGGTAAATGGGCGAATACGGGTGATGCGTACGTCATGATAGATCGAATGCAAGTCGTATAGATCCTAATCTTGTTGCGGATTGACGTTTTACTTTTCCTGTTTAAGAGTCAATGCAATTGGCCCATCGCGAATGCGGCTGGCGCGCGTACCGCGTTCATATGTGGGATGAAGGTCAACCTTTGATCAAGGGTAATTCCTAGATATTTGGCTGTGTCCGTCCAAGGGATGACCTGGTTGGACATGCGGACTGAGGTGTGGGGCACATGGACTCTCTTTTTCTTAGTGAAAAGGATAGCCTGATTTTTGGTGGGATTGACGGTGATTCGCCATTTGCGGAACCACTCGCCAAGCTTCTCGGCGGCGGCCTGCAAAGTGCGCACCACATTGTCGGGGTCTCTACGTGAGGCGTAGATTGCGGTGTCGTCCACGAAGAGCGCCAGATGGGCGTTCTTTGGTTTGCGGATATCACTGGTATACAGCGAGAAAAGAAAGGGGGAGAGGGCAGACCCTTGCGGGACTCCGGCCGTGATGGAGCGTCGGGAAACTAGTGATGTCTTATAACAAATGTCATGGGAAAAATGCATGAATAAAACTCTTCTTCTGTCCTCCGTGGAAAAATGAGACAAGTTTCTTTGTAAATTTTACATTGTAATTATCATAAATGAACCTCTAAGTATTTTTTAGTCGAATTCTGACTGACTTAGGAAATTACGATGTAAATGTATGGAACGTAGGTAGGTACTTAACGTTCGTTAGAGTTTTTGGTTCAGTGGATAGTGTGATTTTCTAATAAATGACACCGAAAACGTAATTGGTTTTTGAAATAAATTGATGTCGTGTAAGTTTTACGGTTGAAAGATTTTTGATCTTGATTTTGTTTTTGTAATTAGGTAATGATAACCGAGCATCTACATATTTTTTAATAACTCATCTGCATAAAGTGCCTTGAAAGGACAGAAAAGCCTGTATTTTGTAGGAATTCAGTTTTCTCTCCTAGCAGCTTCTATCCACTTTTCTTTCATATTTGGACAGTCTGGAAATCTAAAAGGAAAAAAAGGAATTGTTACAAAACCCAAGTTCATAGAACAATTTAATTTTATATATATATGTCGGAGACAGTGGCGGCTGATATAGGTATACGTGGGCACACATAGTAAAAGTCACAAATGAATTGTCTCTTCAACTCACTATTTATTGTTCGTTGGTCAACTATTGCGTAATCAAGTGTTCACAGAGTACAAAACCACGTCAGGATTCATTATTAACTTTGGTTATTATAACACACTGTTTTCATGATTATTGACTATTTATTCATGATTTTTATTTTGTCTCATCCGACGTAATATATTCAGACACCCTCAATGGGGTTAATAAAAATGATAATTCCTTTTTATACTTCCTTCCTTTTCCGACATATATTATATCGATAAACTATTCCTTTTATGATATAAGAACCGCACTATCTTACGCGTGTCTTGGATAGGAGGAGAGAGAGTCATACGATTCTCTATACTCTATAGAATAGAAAGGAATAAACAGAAAGACATCAACGGGTTCCCTTTTTATAAAAAAAACATTAATTTATGAAATTAAATGGGAACATATAAATGTTCCTATTTAATTTCATAAATTGATGCTTCAAGTTTTTTTTACTAATTAATGCAAAAATATACCTACTTACCTACTTGTGGAATGATATGCCGCCCTTTGTAAGCTAGATGTTTTACTGTTCTTTCCACACCATTTCACTGTAAAATAGCAGCTCATTTTTCTCTTTTATTTCGATTTTTGCTCCGTACTCTCACCGCAGAATGACTTCGTCAAACTGAGTGCTAGACAACGGCTACCAGAGTAATTCAACTACTATTTGGCGCTTGAGGGGAATCTGTATGACTAGTCAATTGATTTATTAGTCGTGTTGTTGGTCCATTTACTACGGTCTGATACCCAATATAATACTACTAACAGACGATTAGATTTGGTATCATGCGACCAATTCGTCACGCGGTACAGTCTTCACGCCACACGATCGAACCGTACCATGCGATGTCCAGTTGTATCCAACCAAGTTTGATGGACAAGCCATCGAACCAGCCGTACCAACAATAATAATACTTTTTTTTTTTTTTTAATATGGCCATCTTCGGCTCATTAGAGACGGCTGCGGGCTTCCTCCGACTCACGTCTAAGTTGTCGTCCGCAACCGCCCCTGCGCGTACCGCTTTTTTGCGGTCCTTTTTCTGTTGCGGGGGCTCAGAAGCCCCCGAAACACGGTACCGTGTCCGCCTTTTGATGTCCGAGGCAGCGTGTCTCACGCTGCCTCGGACATGTCCATCACGGGGGTCACAGACGTTGGCTAGACTAATGGGTGGGCGGCACGTCCCGCCCACCCGTGACCCCCGGAGGCCCCTATTAGTCGCCTTTTACGACAGGCGGGGGATACCGTGGTGGAATTCTCCAAACGCCCCCAATCAACAGGGCGGAACAATAATAATACTAATGTCCATCGAACCGTGCCCCACACGATGCGATATGGTTCGATGGCATACCGTTTTAATGGTTCGGCTGTACCAAATCGCATCGTATGTGCCCACTTTTACTTTACCCGACCCGGAGATCGAACCCAAGTCTGCAGCGCGGCAATCAAACCGCAATATAATTACGGCGAAGAGGTAGTTGGCAATAAATAATAGTAATTATTTTGTCAATAATAATTATGAATGCGATCTTATTTATGGTTTCGCATAGTACAAACTACCATGTATTCATAATTGTGATTACCTATTGCCGCATCTTTGGTCTTGTCGATTGCGAGATTTTGAGTTTAAATCCTTTTCTGACATTTGTATGCGGTTTTCTGAAATGGCGTGACCGGGACTAAATCTCCCGTATGGGGTTGAGGTCAGTCAGGCGGTTATAAAAAATAAGACAAATCCTTTCTGCAACACGCTTGAATGAGTGCCGACACTTCATCAAAGTTTCATAGGAAGAATTTAATGAAGAAGTATTGTATCTATGATAAAAACTATGCTGCAAAAATTATTAATGAGTAAAAAATCAAAATTGAAAATAGTAGGTATGTACTAAGTACTTATGCACTATGGTCAATTCGATACCCAGGACAGGTAATGACATCACCCACGTGCGTCATGCGTTTTGCTCTTCTTAAAATAAATACAATTATTTATTACAATCACATAATTACTCGGAATAATTATTCATTTATTACTACCTAGTCACCCGTTTGAAATGCTAATCGAGCCGAAATCTATTAACTAAAGTGATCCATTATTTCAAATCGATTTTCGCGATAATCACACCGCAAGAAATCGATTTTTCTAATTATAATCGGTTTTGTGTTAGATTGTCCGACTACGTAATAAAAATACATTTAAAATCCCGCAGTTTAAAGATGTTGGGGTGGCTTAATGAATGTTATACGTACTACGACTTTCACTTTATGTTTATTCTAAGGACTTACAGATCTAGACAGGACGCGCCAAGTGCCGCGATCGAAACATTCTGTTACTTTCAGTGACTCAATGTATCGGACCTTACGCGACATCGATCTTTGGCGATATCCAACCGAGGACCTTTTTTACCTGACCGCATTACAGCCGCATATTATCTACGAAATTCTTGAAATTGCGGACCCTGGCTCCCGCTTGGGCCTCGAGCGGGCTTAAGCCGCCACTGGCAGTAGGCACAAAGAAAAATGGCCTCGTAAGATCTGCCGCCCGTAGCCTGAGCTGTTAAGCCCCCTGCTTCCCGAATAAGTAACACCGATTTGGTCCCATTAGGACATTTTAGTATGTAGTTCTATATTCTGATTTTAGCCAGTTACTACGCATTATGAAACTTAACATTCTGAGGTATGTTGACGAGCATAGTGGAGATATTGTTGTATCGTAGTATTTGGCGCTCAGTAGCCTCTGCCCTGGAGTGCCCGCATCTATGGGATAAGAGCGTGAGAGTTATTGAACTTAATTCATTTTGAGGATAAAATTTTTATCCTATTTAAAAACCTAATTTAATTCATCTAATAAGTTAACACGTTTATTGGTTCTGAGATGGAACGAAGTTCGCCGGGACAGCTAGCTGTTAGATAAAGCTAGGGCTGACATCCGTCCGGATTTCCCCGGATTTGTCCTAGTTTGAAGGGCGTCCGGGGGCCGTCCGGGGGCCGTCCGGCAGGGGTTTTAAAAAGTGTTCGGGCAAAACCCGGACACTTTTGTTGTCAGGGGAAATCCATTTTTTTATAGATGAACAACAAATTGAAATAAATCTTATAAATTTATTCATTTCCTCGCATTGAAGAAGGAACGGCAAAATATTTTTTCAGAGGTATCCGGGGAAAGACCCATATTTCGAAATGTCCGGGATTTTTGCCGTGTTTATCCGGCGTCGGCAATTTAGATGATGGCAGCCCTAGATAGAGCACCATTTTTATAATTGGCATAATTACTTGTGAAACCATAATTTGTTAGAATATATGACTAATATGGGTAAAGAGTCGTATGACGTGTCCTATCACATCACGTATCGGATATATTAAGCTTGGCAAAATGTGGATGCACGAGTGGGGTCTCTCCCTCCGGTAATTACGTAGGCTTATGAGAGAGGTAGATGAATGGGGGTCTTATCTCTTGCCTCCCAAGAAAGTACAGCCAAAAGCATTGTAATTCAAGTCTAACGTTCCTGAGAACCAAAGGGTCATGGGTTCGTAACAGGATTTCAAACAATACCTTGTTTCGTTGAGAATTTTAATAACTTCTTGTTTCAAGTTATTATGCATTGTGGAAGTTTAATTCATTGCATGACGGAATATTTATGTTGAAGTTTTTTATACTGTATAACGAATGTTGACATTATTTGAGATATTTCGATGCTCTACTACATTCGTCCTTATTAGCTAACTAGTAGTGCTCGCGGCTCCGCCCGCGTGAAAAAGTTTTTCCGGGACAAAAATATTTTCCCGGGATAAAAAGTAGCCTATAGCACTCAGGAGTTATGTAGCTTCCTATTAGTGAAAGAATTTTCAAAATCGGTTCAGCAGTTCTTGAGATTAGCGCGTTCAAACAAACAAACAAACTCTTCAGCTTTATAATATTAGTATAGATAAGATACTAGCTTTTGCCCACGGCTTCGCCCCCGTTAATAAGTTTTTCCGGGCTAAAAGTACATAAAAACCTTCCCGTTGAATCATTCTATCCAACACATTTATTTGGATAAAGATTAATATTATGACGTTGATACAACTCTTAACAAATAATGCATTAATTTCGACCTAATTTGATTACCATAAAAACGGTTCTAGAGAGTTAATCTTAAAAGATAGACATATACTGTCGCGCACATTTTTTTAAATCATTTCAAGAGGAATAATTCTTTCATACATATATTTTTGGTATCTTGAACCGTTTTCGCAGCGCACGCAATGGAAGCCCTCAAGGATGAATAATTTTCCCCGTTTTTTTCACATTTTCTATTATTTCTTCGCTCCTTATAGTTGCATCGTGATGTTATATAGCCTAAAGCCTTCCTCGATAAATGGTCTATTCAACACAAAAAGAATTTTTCAATTCGAACCAGTAGTTCCTGAGATTAGCGCGTTCAAACAAACAAACAAACAAACAAACAAACAAACTCTTCAGCTTTATAATATTAGTATAGATATGTATCTTTAATCTTCAAGTCCACATATTTTAAATCCGTAGTATCAAACATCTTACTGTAATGACACTATCTATACTCTACTTAATACACTGACGAATAAGTGGCACTCAGTTTAATTTGTCTAAATAATTATACACACACACACTCACGCCTTTTATCCCCGAAGGTGTAGGCAGAGGCGCCACTAGTACACCCACTTTTCGCCTTGTGTATTCCGTCCCATGATGAGATAAGGGGCGAGCCTATCGCCATATCGGGCACAAATTTCAGACTTCGGGTATACTGGTATACTTCTGGGATACTGAGTAGAAGAACCCTATGTCACTTTGCCCGACCCGGGGATCGAACCCGAGACCTCAGCATTGTAGTCGTAACTCGTACTATAATACAACTACGCCACCGAGGCAGTTTAGTTACAAATGTAAATATTTACATTAGTACTTATTTAATGTAGGTCCTTACATAGGAATAGTTTTTTTTTAAATATGTATGTAATTTTGCGATACATATCTACGGGCGAAGGATAGCCAGAGGCTCAACTCAGCTACGACATAATAGCTGCTCAACTAGTGCACTCACATTTCACCGACCTTACCAATATCCTCCTCGTCTCTCGTAATAACATCGCATCTTAAGAACGAAAACGACACAATTAAAAAAATCAAAGTTCTCAATACAACAGTAGTTCAAACACAGCCATATTCAAGCGAGAACAGGACACAACTATTATATCGGTCCCTTTTTATTATATTTGATTAAAAACGGACTATTTTTTTTTTTTTTTTTTTTGTCCCTGACTATACTCTTGTTAGCCTGACGAGAGTCGGCTTATACAAGCACACCGGTCTTGTGGGTGAGCGCAGAAGGCGCTCGCAACCCATTAAATTAAGCGACCACGCTGAGGGCGACCCACTAACGGGTCACGAACCTCGGCTCAGGACGGCCACTGAGAGGATAAGACATCAACGTTTGGGGAAGATGGTTTTTAACCTAATCCTATTTAACGTGTTGATTGTAGTCTTCGGCACGCGGGCCGGAACTGCTAAGAGAGGGCAGGGTTATGGGGAACGCGACGAGGTCCTCGACGGCGAGGACGGTACAGCGGTCTTGTGGAGTGTAAGACCTTTAGATGCTCGTTCTTTTCGCGTAAAGCCAGAGTGATTTCGTCCTCTGGATCTGACAGGACTGAACGCGGTCGTCTCCATTTGGCGCGGTCAAATGGAGTATATATCGACGCTTTACGGATAAGCGTGTTCGGGTGGTTTACCGCCCTGTCGAAATAGCGTCTGCTGGCGCACTGCATAAAGTGCCTGATGGTCGGCATATTGGTGTCCACGTGGAGGTTGCGATTGCGAACGTACCACGGGGCACCAAGTGCATGTCGTAAGAATCGATTTTGAAGCACCTGCATTCGCTGAAGGCGACGGGGCGGTAAATGAGCGAATACGGGCGACGCGTATGTCATTATCGGACGGATGCATGTTTTAAAGATCCTAATCTTGTTGCGGATTGACATTTTACTATTTTTGTTTAGGAGCCAGTGAAGCTGGCTCATCGCGAATGCGGCTCGCGCGCGTACCGCATTTACGTGTGGGATGAAGGTCAACCTCTGATCAAGGGTTACTCCTAAATATTTGGCTTGGCCTTTCCAGGGGATAACCTGGTCGGACATGCGGACTGAAAAGTGAGGGACATGGACTTTCCTTTTCCGAGTGAAAAGGATGGCCTGGCTTTTAGTGGGATTGACGGTGATTCGCCATTTGCGGAACCACTCACCGAGTTCGTCGGCGGCGGTTTGCAAAGTGCGCACCACTTCGTCGGGGTGGAAAAACGGACCAGTTTTAAGTCATATTATGACGATAACTCAATTTTCGATTTTCTTGAATCGTGTGGTTTTCGTTCTAAATGTGCGAATTATGATTCAGAAGAATCTATCCCCATTCCCCAGATCACGTACAAATTCCATTATCGAGAAACTTATTTGCGTTTTTTGGAATACAAAACGTAGAAATTAATGTCATACCACTGAACCCAGAACCTAACGAATCAACAGCCTTAGTACTCCATTAAACGCCGATAGTTTTATTGTTTATTTTGGTTAATAATTTATCCGGTAGTGACGTGCTAAGGTCAAGAGCCGTAAGGAATAAAATCGTGTGACATAATGCACGCATGAAGTTTAGAATAATTTGCGACCGTGCGTGTGGCCTTCGAAGATGCGTGGACTAACTACACCGGTGTAGCGACGGGTTGTATTCTTATTTAATCTTTTGTTAATCCTCCGGGTGACGTTTACAGTCTACTTGTACAAAGTACCTATGGTTAAAAAGAGTCGTACGGGCGTGCAATTCGCGTTTGATTGCTTTTCCATGGCTTGCCAACTTAAATGCACGCAAATCTCTCGCCTGATGGAAAGAGAACCTGTCTATGAAGATTATAGAAACACTCTTAAAAACAATTTTAAATCCAGAATATTGGATACCTACTGCTTATTGAGACGTTTCTAAAGAGCTGATCTAATTTGGGTAATCGTATATCAAGACATTGTTGCAAAACAAATGTTAAACCACTGTTAAACCAATGTTCTCCCACTTTGATTAATCCAGGTCCCCGAAGACAGAGATGAGATTGGCCAACTGCGGGCTAACTTCGACCCCATTCTTTATTTGTTAATAATGAACGTGACATTCGTTGTATTTTGATACAATTTCATGTGAGTAGTAGATACATATTATATATTATTTTTATATCTGACTTAGAAATTTACCATACTATACCAACCCTGTATTATATACTACAACTGAGAGGGTTAAAGGCCTTAGTCCACCACGCTGGCCTAATGCGGGTTAGCAGACTTCACACACCTTTGAAATTCAGAGAACTTCTCAGGTATGCAGGATTCCTTACGATGTTTTCCTGCACCGATAAATCGAGCCATAATTCACAAAGAATACACACATAAAATTTTTGAAAAGTCAGAGGTGTATGCTCTTGGGTTTTGAATCTGCAGACATTCGTTCCGGCAGTCCTTTCCATTCCCAACTAGGCTATCGCCGCTTCTTCATAATTTTAAATGTCCTTAATTGAAACATAATATGTACTTATTTCGTTTTTTTAATTGCTTGTATATTGTGTTTTAACAAAATAAATTAATATTATTAATTATTATGTTTTTTAAGTACCTACCTTGATATTATTAGGTTGCGCGATGCACGCCGTGTAATCAAATCCAATCACTAAAAAATTCAATTATTATTTTATTTTTTGTTTATATTGTTCCCTTTATTTATCCATTAAATGAAAGACTGAAATTAAAAAAGGGATTTAATTTTAAATTTTCAATATTAATTAAGTTTACCGATTTCAAACGGCTAATCCTGAATCGCGGTATCAACATTTTCAAGTTACTCTGTATATATACCCTAGACAGTCTTATGAACTTTGGGGGTCAATCGCCTCGAGTAAGCCAGTTTGCCAAGCTGGTCTAATTTGGTATCCTGGGAGTAATCCTTGCCGATGAAACCAAACGAATGTCACGATATGAACGTCAAGCTCAATACAAACTAACTAGTACTTCGAGGATAACGATAATACAGCGTTCGGGCTAACTTGACCCCTTTTTTATTAGTTTTTGTCTAGCACTCAAGGTAAAAAAAATAATATAATTTAGCATTATTTAAGTATTATTTAGTAAGATATACCGTATCATAAAGACATTGTTCTCATCATCATGGCATCATCATCATCATCACTAAATAGTATAAAACAAAGCCGCTTCCCACTGTCTGTGCTTATGTATGCCGAGATCCTTAAAGCTACGCAACGGATTTTGGTGCGTTTTTTTTAAAGTGTTGCAGAGGTCAAAATCAGCTTTTTTGGTATGCGTTATCATGGGCTCAATAGTTAGCCACGGCATGGGCTTTTAAATCAAGATTATTTTGGGATTGTATCCCAAATAAATCGGAGTCAAGCAATGACGGTCATAAAACCTACCTACCATGCAAAATCATGGAACACAAAGTGACTTCAAGTTGAAATGGCTGGGAAAAGTATGTTGTGCAATAACATTGTAAGTACTTAATTAATTTATTAAAAATTACTTGTTGTACCCAATTGATTCTCATTATATTTTTCTTATCTTGGACGGTTTTTGTACGTTTCATAGATTAGTGAGTGCAGTGCACAGGAATGCCGCGCAGTGCTTTGTACTTTAAAATTCTGGGTGGTTACTAATGTTAATGGTTGGTCGTATAGCTTATCGTTAAGTGAACGGCTTGCCCATCCCAACTAAAAAAAGAATAAACGTTCCAAAATCCTCACATGTTGCTCATTAATGTTATAGGAACCCGCATTAGCAGGGCCGTTCGCACCAGGTACCTAAGTTAGAACATCAATCGTTGACAATATCAACAGAATCAAGGGCCAATTATTAACTTCAGTTAAAATAATAGTTAACTATCGAAGCAACCGTCCCAAGTGATTTATGGTTAGTCGTTAAAATTCACCTGATGTCGCTCAACGCAAGCCTAATAACAATTATAACAGCCGTGAAGTGCACGTAGTTTTGGGACTGGTTTGCTATCAGAGCTTATCATGATGTTGCAGATAGTAGCGGAAGAGGATAATCAAACAGCAGCATGGGATACCTGGACTCCAGTATTTCAGCCAGATTACAGAGCGATCGAACCCTCTGTGAAATTGTAGATGGATAGTTGGGCTCCTTCCGAAGTAACCAGTGCACATCTACTAAACTATAACACAGGTGGTTATAGAGGATCGTACTGTTTTTCGTAAAAGTAGTAATCAATGTACCTATAATATAAAGCTTTGCATTTTCTGGTTTTGCAGTTTGTCCCTCTATTTATTAAAAACTAGCTTTTGCCCACGGCTTCGCCCGCGTTAATAAGTTTTTCCGGGCTAAAAGTACATAAAAACCTTCCCGTTGAATAACTCTATCCAATACAAAAGATAAAAGATTAATATTATGACGTTGATACAACCCTTAACAAATAATGCATTAATTTCGACCAAATTTGATTACCATAAAAACGGTTCTAGTGAGTTAATCTTAAAAGATAGACATATACTATCCCACACATTTTTTTAGATCATTTCAAGAGGAATAATTCTTTCATACATATATTTTTGGTATCTTGAACCGTTTTCGCAGCGCACGCAATTGAAGCCCTCAAGGATGAATAATTTTCCCCGCTTTTTTCAAATTTTCCATTATTTCTTCGCTCCTAATAGTTGCATCGTGATGTTAT
This sequence comes from Lapara coniferarum, assembly GCA_949316025.1. Lineage (NCBI taxonomy): Eukaryota > Metazoa > Arthropoda > Insecta > Lepidoptera > Sphingidae > Lapara > Lapara coniferarum. Next base: position 24,638,404 of record OX438931.1, on the reverse strand, counting down.
ATAGCCTAAAACCTTCCTCGATAAATGGTCTATTCAACACAAAAATAATTTTTTAATTCGAACCAGTGGTTCCTGAGATTAGCGCGTTCAAACAAACAAACAAAGTCTTCAGCTTTATAATATTAGTATAGATAAGTATAGATATTAGTGATCAATAGATTTTCATGTTTTTTTTTATTTTATAACAGCATAATAAAAAAGCAGTAATTATTACTATTTATCGTCTCCGTGTATCTACACTCTACCGTTTGTAAATCATGATGTCTCGTGAATTCGATTGTCAACTCTTTTGACCGTGAATCGAGTTTGAGTTCTCCTGAGAGGCATTGATGTATTCAGTGCCGGATTAACCACGTAGCAAGAGTAGCAATTGCTACGGGCCCCGCGCGAAAGGGGGCCCCGCATATTAAAACCCACTCATCTCTGCCTGAGCGTAATTTTTTGAGTGAAACTTATTAGGATGTGGTATGTTGAATTTTTTTGATGTCACAAAAACGTGAAACTTTACAACTTTTCTTACTAAGACAATCCACGTCAGACACTCGGTACCCGACTATTTCCTTTGCGTAAATAGTTCAAATAATTTCATACGGTAAATACACAAGTTCTATAAAAAGTTGCTTGTATAAACGTGTAGAATTTCAGTCGGCCTGATAATCTATCTGTTTGATTATAGAGCTGATCTCTACAAAAAGTCTGCCGTATATGCAAGCACTCTTGTGTGGATGTGTAGCAGAATTGAAATAGCTCGAATTAAATTGTTAAAATTTTCTATTATAAGATTAACAGTCTACATTATTTTTAATATAATTTAGTAACCATATACCAAAAATCTATTTTCTAGAATATAAGTATACTAGCGGCCCGCTCTGGCTTCGCACAGGTAGCAAAGCATAATATTACATTTAATTTTCGGTCGTACAAAATACTTATGAATTATACACATAACCCTTCCTGTTGAATCACTGCGTCCATTGGTGAAAAACATATGAAAATCCGTTCGGTAGTTTTTGAGTTTATCGCGTTCAGACAAACAGATGCGATAGGGGGACTTTCTTTTATAATGTGTAATGATGTAAAGACATATCCTTAAAAATAAAAAGATAAAAGTAGCTTGTCCTGCCTTGGATCTCAAACTATCTCCATATTTGTTCTCTCACGGTTTCACCCACAAGAAAATATTTTCCGGGATAAAAGTAAAATAAATAAATAAATAAGCCATTTATTTCTTGCTTTTAAATTTTTTTTTTTATATCGAAACAGTAAATGTAAATTAAAACCTAATTGTAACTAAGATTAGTCAGCAAGAACCCCGGATCGGGTATAGGCCTCCTCCAAAGATGCCCATGCGTCTTTGTCCTGTGCTACGTCTATCCAGTTTGAGCCAGCTGTCCGTCTGAGGTCGTCTTCCCATCTGGTTAGTGGTCGCCCTCGGCTTCTCTTGCCCGCTGGGCCGCTCCACGATGTTACTCTCGCAGTCCATCTATGGTCTGTATATCTCGCGACATGGCCAGCCCATTTCCATTTCAGTTTTAATGCATAAGTTAGAGCGTCGGTCGCTTTGGTGGTTTTTCTTATCTTAGTATGTCTTACTTTATCTATCTTCCTTATGTTGAGCATACTCCTCTCTAGCCCCCTTTGACAGGTCCTGATTTTATTTGTGGATTTAGAGGAGAACTTCCACGTCTGGTACCCATATGTGAGGCATGGTAAGAGACTAGAGTTCATAACTTTTGTTTTGATGTCTGTAGGCATATTACTTTTGAAAATTTCTTTTAGGTTCCAATATTTTTTCCATGTTGATTGAACCCTTCTTTCTATTTCTAGTATGTCGCTGTTTTTGGCAAAACTTAGCGTTTTTCCCAAGTATATGTATTTCTCAACATGTTCTAGTGGCTCTCCATTGATTATTATAGGGTTTTTCCAGCTGTTGTTGGTCATTATCTTGGTTTTAGTTAGATTCATCTCAAGTCCCACCTTAGCACTGGCTTGGTGTAGAGACTCTATCATGTGTTGCATCTGGCCGGCCGTCTCTGACAGAAGTACTAGGTCGTCTGCGAACCGAAGATGACTTAAATATTCTCCTTTTATATAGAGTCCTAATCTGTGAAAATCCAGCTTGCCCATGATATTTTCCAGTATTGATATAAATAGTATTGGGGAAAGGGGGTCCCCCTGTCTTACTCCCCTTTTTAAGGGAAAACGAGGGCCGATGGAGTCGAGTTTGATCCTTCCTTTATTGTTATTGTATATACTTTGGATGGTTTTTATATATACTTCTTCAACACCTTGCTCTGACAAGCTTTCCCATATGCTGTTGTGTGAAACGGAGTCGAAAGCTTTTTGGTGGTCAATAAAAGTTATATATAGATTTCTCTTGTTCTTGATATTTTTCTATTATTAACTCTATAGTGTGGATGTGGTCAATTGTTGAAAAGCCTTTTCTAAAGCCCGCTTGTTCCACGGGTTGCTTTGTTTCTAGTGTTTTACTTATTCGTTTATTAATAATTGTAGAGAACAATTTGTAAAGGCTAGGAAGTAGGCTGATTGGTCTATAGTTGCCAATATTTTTAGGGTCTCCCTTTTTATACAATAATATGATGTTTGCTTCCGACCACTGAGTGGGAGTTACGGAGTGTTGGAGTATCAAGTTGAAGAGTTTGGCTAACGGTGCAGCCAGAATTGACTGAGCAGCTTTCAGTGCTTCGTTTGTGATGTTGTCGGAGCCTGGGCTTTTTTCTAGTCTAAGTTTTTTTATTGTTTCTATAACTTCGGTTTCCTTGATCTCTATATAGTCATTAAATTGGCCTTCTTTGCCGTTGATTGGTGTTGTTATGTTGTTATTATTGCAACTGTATAGATTTCTATAAAACTCCGTAGCAGTATTTATAATATCGTTTCGTTTGTAGACATCTCTGTTCTGATTTTTCAATCCTTTTATCCAGCAATTGTTTGTTCGAAGCTCCTTAAATGGTTTCTTTGTGCTACCGCAAAGCTGTAGGTATCTCATTATAGTGTCTTGTCTGTATTTTAAATAATCTTTTTTTATATATTTATTGACTATTTTGTATAAGGCAGAGAGCTCATTTTTCATGGAGCGAGTTTTATTTTTAGTTGACTGTAGTACTTTTCTTCTTTGTAGTAATTTTTCAGTTCTCTCTTGTAATATTTTATGTTTTTGATTTCTATTGTTTGTTTTTGCAAATTTTAGGCTTTCAGTAATAGCATTACTAATTTTATCATAACAAGTATTTACCGAGAATTTAGTAACCATATACCAAAAATCTATTTTCTAGAATATAAGTATACTAGCGGCCCGCTCTGGCTTCGCACAGGTAGCAAAGCATAATATTACATTTAATTTTCCGTCGTACAAAATACTTATGAATTATACACATAACCCTTCCTGTTGAATCACTGCGTCCATTGGTGAAAAACATATGAAAATCCGTTCGGTAGTTTTTGAGTTTATCGCGTTCAGACAAACAGATGCGATAGGGGGACTTTCTTTTATAATGTGTAATGATGTAAAGACATATCCTTAAAAATAAAAAGATAAAAGTAGCTTGTCCTGCCTTGGATCTCAAACTATCTCCATATTTGTTCTCTCACGGTTTCACCCACAAGAAAATATTTTCCGGGATAAAAGTATCGGTTTATAATTCTCTGGGATAAGCAATAGCCTAGATGCTCCTCAAGGTCTTAAATTATCTTCGTACGGAATTTCATCGAAATCGGCTGAGAGTGATGGCTACAACCGCGAGGTAAATAAATCTGAGATAAAAGTCCCGGTTTCTATTTTTCCAGGATTAAGCAGTTGCCTATGTCCTTCCCTCGGTCTCAAACTATCTCCATACTTATTTTTTTCGGTTCCACCCGCAAGAAAATATTTTCCAGGATAAAATCCCGGTTTATATTTTCCCGGAATCAGAAGTAGCGTAGGTCCTTTCCAGGGTTTTGAACTATATACCTGCCAAATTTCGTTGAAATCGGTGGAGTGGTTTGGCCGTTCCACTCGTGAGAAAAAAAATCGGGATAAAATATCCGGTTTACATTTTTCCGGGATGGGCAGTTCCCTGTGTCCTACCCTGGGTCTCAAACTATCTCCATACTTATTTCTTTGCGGTTCCATCCGCAAGAAAATAGTTGCCTGGATTAAAGTCCTGGTTTATTTTTTCCCGGGATAAGAAATATCCTACATCCTTACCAGGGTCTTAAACTATGACCCTTCCAAATTTCATCGAAATCGGTTCAGTGGCTTGGGCGTGACGGCTCCACTCACGAGAGAAAAAATCCGGGTTAAAATTCCCGGTTTATGTTTTTCCGGGATAAAAGTAGTTATATCTTTCCCTCGATCTCAAAATATTTCCATACTTATTTGTTTGCGGTTCCATCCGCAAGAAAATAGTTGTCTGGATTAAAGTCCTGGTTTATTTTTTCCCGGGATAAGAAATATCCTACATCCTTACCAGGGTCTTAAACTATGACCCTTCCAAATTTCATCAAAATCCGTTCAGTAGTTTTTGCGTGAAAGAGGAACAAACATCCATACATCCAAACATCCATACATTCTTACAAACTTTCGCCTTTATAATATTAGTAGGATTAGTAGGATTTGTTCATCTGTTTCCTTATAATTTTTTAAATTTTTACAAAGTAACTTTTCTACATTTCAGGTGGGCAAATTTAGAAATATACTATTCGTATCAATTTATCTTAGCAAATCATATCCTATATTCATCAAAGCGAGATAATTCAGACGTTTTTGAGTCATAGTGTTCCATAACTCATTTTTTATGCGCTTTAATGTCCAAAATGAACGTTTGCCACTGCAGTTAGTGATCATGAGAATAATTTTAAACTAGCTTTTGCCCGCTCACGTTGAAAAGTTTTTCCGGGATAAAAGTCCCGCTTTATGTTTTCCCGGGATAAAAAGTAGCCTATGTGTTAATCCAGGACATGATCTACCCGTGTGCCAAATTTCATCAAAATCCGTTCAGTAGTTTTTGTGTGAAAGAGGAACAAACATCCATACATCCAGACATTCTTACAAACTTTCGCCTTTATAATATTAGTAGGGTATTAGTAGGATTGCCAGGAAATCTCATCTCAGATTTTTTGTACTTGTCAGAGCCTAACAGCGCCTATAGTAATTTACTACACTATTAATTACCCACAAAATTGTAACCTATAGATAGCAAATAAACGTATTGAGTATTGAATTGTATCTTTACCACTTTATACTTAAGAACCCATAGCAGATCAAGGGCCCTTTGGAAGAATTTGCTACGGGCCCCGCGCTTGCTTAATCCGGCACTGGATGTATTAGGGTTTTTAATACATCAATGCTGAGAGGTTACTATTTCTTTATCACACAACTAGATTTTGCTCGCGACTTCACCCGCGTGAAATGTTTTTTTCGGGATAAAAGTCCACTTCAGTTTCACATTTTGTAATGACTCCGTAAATGTTAAATCAATAGCTATAATATTTTGTCTTTTGTCGCAAACTTGTAAAACATTCACATAAACCTTACACATTTCCACACAAATTTTCATCCCCTATTCCTTATTGTAATTTTACATCCTTGAGGGTAAATCTTTTCCAAACTGTGAATGTCATATTTATTTATATCAAATCAACAGCCTAAAATATAAGTTTCAAGCTTCTAGCTCTAAAAATGACGATACTTCCGTTCAACTTTTCATCCCCCTCTATCAACCCTTTACAACCCTCTTTCGCATTAAAAAGTAGTCTATGTCAATTTCTCAAGCTCTAGACTATCTGTGTACGAAATTTCATTTAAATCGACTCAATAGTTTTGGCGTGAAAGCGCGACAGACAAACAGAGTTACTTTCGCATTTATAATATTCGTAAGGATTAAGTCATAATATACTGTAGTGCTAATTTCAATGTCACTACCTCGACGTAATCTTTCCTACAGGCCCGTATTCTGTCATTTATTTTTCAACTGTATCACTAGATGGCGCTTTTAAACTATTTTAATTTTTATTCAGTCTGTTTACGAGATAACAATAACATACGTTGATTTCATTTTTTATTTCAAACAAACTAAATTACATAAAACATAGATTTCTGAGAATATTTATTGTTGTAATACTATGAATGTTCTGTACATTTCGTATTCACCGTCCTGTATCATAATCATATCCATAATAACCGGCGCGGCGTTAGCCTAGTTGGGAGTGGAACGGACTGCCGAGACAAATGTCCGCAGGTTCAAAACCCAAGGGCACACACCTCTGACTTATATAAAACGTTATATGTGTATTCTTTGTGAATTATCGCTCGCTTTAACGGTGAAGGAAAACAACGTGAGGAAACCTGCATACCTGAAAAGTTCTCTGAATTTCGAAGGTATGTGAAGTTTGCCAACCCACTCTAGGCCAGCGTGGGGGACTAAGGCCTTAAGTCTCTCAGTTGTACAGGAGGCCCGTGTTTAGCTGTGGGCAGTATATATACAGAGCTGGTATGGTATGGTATGGTATGGTCCTGTATCAGCTTATAACATCAATAGAGAAAACCACTGTTCTATAAAAACTGCCCGTAGACTTTCTTACGTTCATTAGGTATGCGATAAAAGATTCACATCCTACTAATATTATAAAGGCGAAAGTTTGTAAGGATGTCTGGATGTATGGATGAATGGATGTTTGTTTCTCTTTCACGCAAAAATTACTGAACGGATTTCGATGAAATTTGGCACACGGGTAGATCATGTCCTAGATTAACACATAGGCTACTTTTTATCCCGGGGAAACATAAATCGGGACTTTAATCCCGGAAAAACTTTTTAATGCGGGCGGAGCCGCGGGTCAAAGCTAGTTCCTAATAATTTTGTCCCAGTATTCCTGCAATATTATAATAGGAATAAACTGTTTTCGCGGTGAACCAGGTACACTTAAAATTACTGCACTGATTATAAAGCCTATATTACTGACATCGGGAAGGTGATTAGCTGTATGAACTTCTAGTGTGGACCTTCTATTTGCCACACATATGATTTAATGTTTATATAGCTCATTTGCCAATAAAAAAGAGCAGAAATAGTTTTTTATATACAAATGTATATAAATAAAATAAATTAAAAAATAAATAAATGTATATACATGTTGGCGACGCGCCGGCTCCCATTAGCCGCGTGCCGACCCCTCAGAACAATAGTGTGTGATATTATTATTAAGTGATTAAGTGTTGTGCCTACCCCTTAGAGACTATAGGAACATTATATGAACGATACGGACGTTATATGTGAAAGTGACATTATGTAGTAAATAAGTGCAATGTGTTTTTTGATCAGTATTTTGTGAATAACTTTTGATAGTATTAATGTGTAGTGTTACTTATTGTTTTGTTTTATAGAGCTAGTTAAGAGCTACAATTTGATATATGACTTGTGTATGTGTGTTTTATGGTTTCTGAATAAATCGCCGAAATTGTCGTTTGCCATAGTAAAAATCTTATTAGAAATTGGGTCAAATAGGACTTGGGTCTCTGTACGGTATAGCCGGCGAGTACTTAAGCTCGCGCACTATGCCGTATCGTCGGGATCTACCGAAGAAAGAAAAACGGAATCAAGACTGCAAGAGCGAGAAGGAAAACTGCAAGAACAAGCGAGACAGAAGACTGCAAGAGTGAAAAGGAAGATTGCAAGAGTGAAAAGGAAGATCGGAAGAGCGAGACGGAAGACTCGCAGTATCGAAGGCCCACAACGTACGGTGGCTTCGATACGGTACCCGGGGGTGCTTAGGGACGTAGGGTTTAGGTGGTTGGCAAACGACAACGTTGACAAGCTTCGGCAAAGTTAACAAGTATACTGTTTCTTATTTTTGCCATCCCCTACACTTCACCCTTACACACTTCGTACTTGTCGCTGTTGCAAGTACGTCGTACACACCCACAGTACAGACAACATTGCAATCACACTCGCTTCTAGGGTTGCCACCTTTTTTTCATTAAAATAAAGTACATTGCTTATTTAAAGGTAGAAAAAAAAGTATATGGCGTCAAAATAAAGTACGATTTTCTTAATTTATAATTTTGGTAAACATATTATGATGGTATGTTACAAAGTATTCGGCGTACTCGTTGGCCTTTGAAAAAGTTGTCTTAAAAGGACATGTCCAAACACGGGATTAAAATTGTAACCCAGATACTTTTTTATATATTTGGATAGTACTCCCAAAACCTAAGCCAAAGCAAAAAATCGCATAGTTATAAAGTCTTCCGATGTTGAGATTTATTTTGTTATTTATTTTGCTTCAAAAGTACACTTACAATAAACGTTTTCAAAAAGTTTGTTATGAATGGAGGGGTCTAAAAATATATATTTTATGGATCCAAGATCCATTTTTTTGCCGCTTATCCATAAAGTTTGAACCTGGTTCGATTTTGAGGCCCAGCACCCAAGAAAAAATACAAAAAGCAGGACATCTCCTTTCTCAAACTAGTTAGATTAGGTTGGAAATGCGTACATGAGCTAAATATATTATTTTAAACATAAAATATTACACATGATAATGAATGCCTAGCCAAAGTATAAAATAAATATTATTCCATACATTACCTGGACGCCTTAGACATTCATACATCGCTTAGGCATTGTAAAAAATACCGAATTATATTTTGCCAGTTTATTTTTTAATTATTTGACTTAATAAATAATTACTTGCTGCCTTTTTTGCCATTTCTTTTATTTCTTACGGCCAACATATCATTGTATGTTATATGCAAAACGAATACCAGATAGATCAAATCGAGCTAAATAAAGTATTTTCGCGTACTTTATTGTTGTCATAAAGTATAGAGTACAATGACCCAAAATAACGTACAATACTTTATAATAAAGTACGGGTGGCAACCCTACTCGCTTCCCTCAGAAGCTTGTAACATCTCGATAGTGCGGGGATCATTACGGGCTGGGTACCGGCGACTGAATTTATCAATTCAGATTCACGCCCAGCACGTCTGTGAGTGCCGAACGGTCTCACAGGCACCCCAACAATACATATAAATCAAAGATTAAATGAAAAAACTTGTCAGATTAGACTTCTGACCTAATTTATGTGTCTTGTACGACGTTAGTGATTACTAATTATACTTAATAATTACTTATTTTGTTTCTTACGATCAACTTAATTACCTATTTAATTGTAATATAATTATTGTAGTACTAGAAATGCTAATGTTATGACTTATGGTTACAATATATATACGAACAATAGTTACCGACTGATGATTCGCGTCAGAACAATGTACACCAATTAGTTGTAATAAATAATTGGAAAGTTGTTTCCCAAAAATTCCCTTAGGTATTTCATTGGTTAAATCACGCATAAAGGTCATATTTATTTGACCCATCTGGTATTTGTAAGGACTTATTAGGTGAAGAGGGGTCAACATTTCCGTTTTTATCCGCCAAAACAGAAAAATCCGTCAAAGATATAGAACCTCCTGCGATCGTCCCATAAACGGTTTTTACACAATGAACAAAAACCATCACCATCATTCAATTTGCTAGTCGTAATCTACATAACATTTACCTTTGTCTCAAAAAAAAATCACATCAAAATAAGTGTAATTTAACAGGAACACCGTTCAAAGTAAAGCATGTATTTTGTGTCAAAGTCATGGGAAATTGCTTGAAAGTACTTGAAACACAATGAAAATTATGGTTTTAAAATTGGCAGCTTTTCATTATTATGTGATTAACAGGGTTGGATTAAAGCCATATTATACCTATTATTCAATAATATTTGTTCCTTCTCTTTTAAAGAGTGATGTATCCGTAATTTCTGAGATATGGGTAAAGGATTACGAACCATACTGTTAAAAACCGTATTAACCTTTATATTGCTCTTTTATACTGTTTCCCTTAAAAAAATATCGCTATTAATGCGAGCGATAACTGATTTACATACCTACACACATTACTTCTAAAATCGTAGGTATGTACCTTGGATTTTGAACTTGCCTAATTGCTGGCAGCCCGTTCCATTCCCAACTATGCTATCGATGCTCTCTTCTAAGATTTTAACAAAAAGAATAGCTTCTTATTTATTTTATACTCTATTTAAATTGTGGAGAGGCTTAATTCATTTTTCTATAAGGTATCGTTTATTTTAGTTCACCGTCGTCATTATACTTTATTTTTAATATTAGAAGTTGGTAGCCCTAGGTGATGGTCACGGATCAACAAGTAACCATAATCTCCAAGAAATCACAAGTCATGACCTTTTATCGCTTAGTATTTATTATACATCTATGCAACCAAGCCTTTCTGTATCTTCTGAGTACGTCCCCGCCCGTTATTATGACATTGAAACTTGAAAGACTCACCAAAAGTTCATTCGACACAAGAAACTGAAGGTTGTGCATCGTTGTGAAATTTTTTACGTAATAATTGACGTAAGTATAAAAAATATTTTGCTGGTATTCTCACACATATTCATAATAAGGCTTTTGATCAAAACAAATAGAAAATATTTTCGCGCCCAAATTTTACTTTACTTACTGGCTATTTTTAACTGACTTTAAAAAAGGAGGAGGTTATCAATTCGTGGTATTTTTATCTAAGGTATTTTTATCTAAGTATGTTATATTTGTTACCTTAGAACTGAGTCATTTCTTAACCGATTTCAAGAATTCTTTTTTTTAAGAATATACTTAGAGAATGATCCCATAGAAATAGTTTCAAAATCGATTCGATAGTATGGTTGTTAAGTGTGTAGGTATAGGTAACGCTCAGTTATTTTTCGGTATTTAGTTGTTTTTAAAGCCGATTTATTTTTTTGTTAAAATGTTTTTCCTTATCTTGCTTCCCCCGTTGTAAATGGAGTTTGGAGACAGAAATGCGGTCGTTACAGTGCAACTTCACAATGGACATTGAAACTAATTTAAGTCCAAGAATAATTAAAGACCTTCTTTAACCCTCTGAATATCTATTAACCTGCAAAATGTTAATATAAATTTCAAAAGTATGAAAAACTTAAATAATCTTTATAAACATGTGCTGCCCTAACTAGTTACGATACTAAATAAAAATAAGGCAAACCATAAAGCAGTAAAATTTATATCAGCCTATTCCACACTCACACAATTTTAAATAATTAAAATTTATGTGCGTATTTCTTGTTACCAAATGTACACGAAAATATATTTTTAATAAACTACAGTGGCGGCGTATTTGAGATACTTAGACCTTAGTGTGCGGAAGGTCGTGCACTCATGGGTTCAACTCCCTCATGGCTCATCGGGGCATATAGGATCTGGGAGCTTCCATACCAAATTCATTAAGATTACATCCACAATCGTGATTGAAGTCATGCGATCGTCTGCTTTTAAAAACTATGGCAAATCGATTCTTCAATATGCTTAACAACATGGATTGCAGCGACCCCAAATGGGATTGGGATAAAAATATAACGAAGTACATATTGTACCGATTTTTTTTTCGAATTGTTTTGGTATTTTCAAATTGTCCCAGGATAGTCCACCACTATTTATCGCCTTGATCATTTCAAACCCAAGAACACTATTTTTTAAGGATTCCGAAGCAGGGTCTCCCGGTCAATTACGCTGTCAGTAGACCAAGGTTAAAGACAATTTAGTAGTGCGTTAATAAAGATGTTTGATCTTAACACTAAGTAACTTATGTCTTAAAAATATTGTGTGTGTGTAACTGGTAAGAAGCTAAGGCCGAAAGATGAATGGTTGCCCAGAGGTTACAGCATTTCGCAACGGAGCGCGGCTAGCACCGCGCATGTCGGCGCGCGCCCTAATACGTATTTTAAATATCGAACTTCGAAATTCAAATTTAATAACTTACAATTTTTCTTTTTGATTTGTGTTTGTGTTTAGTGCGTGTATTTGGTTGTACTTTTAAAAGGTCAGTACGAAGGTTTATTTATTTTTAAAGAATTTATTGATTTTTATTATATTTATGTTTCCTTTTTCATTTTGCAAGATATTTTATTTTTTATTGTTTTTAATAAATAATAATTAGTGAACCAGTTATTTCTCTTTCTTGAATATAAAATAATTCACTTTATTAAACAAAATAATTCAATGGTAAAACAATCGTAAAAATATTAAAATGTATTCCTACGTTGAATATTCCTAAAAACCTCAAAATAAATAATATTTCATACCCTAAAGTAAACTATAAACCAAATCGTATTTAAAAAAAAACACTCCAAAATATTATAATAATTAGATACAAATCTATTATGACATAATATCACTAAAATATTTACATATGCGAATGTAAAAAAAAAATATTGCAAAATTACAGCGAAACGGCGTAATCTGACCGCCAAAAGTGAATTTTAAGTCGAAACAAGTTTCAAGCACGTGTTTTATTAGTTTATTATTCAAAATATTCATTTATTATTGTCATTCAATGAAATATATGTATGGGCGCCCTAATTTAAAAATATACATTGACTCTAATAAATATCGTTACTTTTTAGGGAAATGAAAGAACCAGCCGCCCACAACTTTTACCCAACTACACAGTAGGTTTCTCGAGTATAAAACATTGTAGAGTAATCAGGAGAGTACCTAATATTGTAGTATCGATGCCCCACTTTTTAAACCCTGTAATTTATAGATGATCAATATTATCAAAATAATTTCTATATTGTAATGGATAGACCCGTGATTGATTGTCAAACCGGTAAATGAAAAAAGTATTTTCCTTAGATAGTACAGTCAGTCACATAAATATCTGAACAAATTCAAAATTTCTAACCGCCTATACACGTTCAGTTCAATTAAAATATTGTTTTTCTTTGTGTAATGTAAAGTCAATCCCTTTAATTTTATTTTTGTGAAGAGAGAACTAAAATTGGTAAGAACACAAAAGTGTGTAGGCGATTTGAAGTTTTTAATTTTTTCAGCTACGTATGTGGCTGACTGTACATAAAAATTATAAAAAATATATATCGACCTTAAGAAGAAGGGGATAGATGCCTACGGTCGAGTATATTTGCCCTAAGTGCTTTTTTGTTTGAGGATAGATGCCATTAGAAATAACATTTTTTGATCACATAGTATAATATAGTTTTATTGCAAATTTAGCAATTCAACCATAAAATATGGTGTATTATTGTTTATTTTCTTTTGAATAATTATAACATGGCATCTTAGTCAGAAGTGGATGATAGCCTAGTTGGGAATGGAACGGTTTGCCGAGACAATGTCCGGAGTTTCAAAAACCAAGGCACACAGCTCTGACTTTTCGAAGTTACGTGTGTATTGTTTATGAATTTAAATTATAATCGTTCGCTTTAACGGTGACGGAAAACATCGTGAGGAAACCTGCATACCTAAAAAGTTCTTTATAAGAATTTCGAAGGTATGTGAAGTCTACCAACCCGCACTAGGCCAGCGTGGTGGACTAAGGCCTAAACCCTCTCAGTAGTAGAGGAGGCCCGTGCTCAGCAGTGGGACAGTATATAATACAGGGCTGGTATTATTATTATTATTTATATCTTAGCGTTAAACAATCTTAGCGATTTGTAATTCGCATTCGACATTTACCAAATTTTCACATAATTAATAGAAAATAAGTACTAATAACATGAAATGTTTTATTTTTAGTGCTATTGTATAGCCACACACACACACTCACGCCCGTTATTCCCGAAGGGGTAGGCTCTAAGTGCAACTAGTGCACCCACTTTTCGCCGTGCGTATACCGTCCCATGATGTGATAGGGGGCGAGCCTATCGCCATATCGGGCACAAATTCCAGAACCCGAGACCTCAGCATTGTAGTCGTACTGTAGTACAACTACGTCACTGGGGCAGTCCAAAAAAGCAAATGGGGCAACAATACCATAAGCGTCCATCCCCTTTTTAGCGTTGATATATTTTTTAATATTTTAATGTACCTTAGAAAAATGTTTTTTTTCGTTTATCGGTTTGATGTTATGGCAATATTAATCGCTTGCAAATCATAGCTCGATTTAAAAAGGAGCGGCGTCTGTATCATCCTTACCCTATTCAAAAGTCTCTGGTTTGATATTATCCTCGAATTATATATTTCTGCTACTAGGATGTAGTATGATGATACTTTAGTTTTTCGGTATGGAAAAACATTATGCATTATTTGGGGTTACAAAGTACCGCAATATTTGCGCTGCCTCTAGAAACACCAGATTGATTTGCCTACAGAAATTTAATTGATTTTTTTGCGCATCCAAAGAGTATTACTGAAAACGAGGTTTTAAATTTTTATGACCGGCCGCCAGCTTTGCATCTGAAAGAGTCAGAAACCCATTCAAACTATTGTCGGACCTGGGAATCAAATCTAGGAATTCATGTCCACAAACGCTGCCACTAGACCAAAGAAGTAACAGCCTACGTACAGTACAGTAGAGTACGTTATTGGTTTTTCTGTTCAGTGTTAGCCGAAGTCTGGAATTTGTGTCCAATATGGCGTTAAACTCGCCTCCTATCACATCATGGGACGAGACACAATGGGCAAATTAAGTTTCACCCCTGTCTACACCTTCGGTGATAAAGAAGTGATATGTGTGTGTATTTAAGATCGCATTATTATTTGTCTCTGTATATACTGACTACCTATTTATGCAGTTTTTACGATAATTATATTTCTATGAAAAAGAAATTACATTTAAAAAAAATATATTACAACTTCGGTAACGACGAGACAACACTTTCTTGCGTTGTGCTGAAATGTGGAATTTGCATCTGCAAACGGATCCGACTTAGATGGGCTTTCGTTATTCAAATTTAAATTTTTAAGGGAAGGTTCTAGTATATGATTTATTAGGATCTGATGAAGATCTTCAGAGATAGACAATGGAACTCTTCAATAACTAACAGTAGATGACTCATGAATGCTGCAGTCGTATATCTTTATCCATGATGTATTGTTTACACCGTTCCATAATTAACTAACAAAAAATATGTAAATAAAAAGATTTTAATAAATAATAAACAGACATCAAAATCACTACAGACCAAAAAATAATTTAGATAAAAATTATAATAAGAACCCATTAACATGACGCTTTTGTTTTGGCTAAGGCTATCTTTTCATTTTATAGGCACTAAAAATGACTTAAGCGACATTGAGTTTTATACGCAATTTTTGGAGCCAGGACATTTTCCTCCGTTTTTTATTCTACATTGATTTTTTGAAAAAAAAAAAACATGTCGCTTAACTCAATTTAATCCGAATCACAAGACCGGTTCGAATAATTTTGATCATAAAATCTAAAATACTACGGCTTAGACTAATATTATGCTACCGATAGTTTTTTTTACAAACTAAAAATAACTTATTGCTACATTTGATATAAGTACATTGCTTTTAAGTAAAGGCGGCAAAGTTTTAAAATAAACGCTTGTAAATTTTTCAACACATTTCAAAGTACTGTTTGTTTTGGTAGCACTAAAATTCTGGATACCTTCATGAGACTCAGAATATCCATTACTGGATATAGGCCTCCTCACAAGATTACCAGACCTGATGGAAGCGGCCTGCTTCACGCGACTATTGTCTGTGTTATGTATGATTGGCATTTTGGAGACAGGATAAAACCACATGGGACCCCATGACCCACAATATCTGTGTCTATCCGCCAGAGGTTAACTGTTTTCGTAAAGTGTGTTGACCATGTTTGTTTTTCGAGGTAACAAGGAAATATTTTCTGTCATCTTGTTTTTTATTAAAATGCGTTGGGCAATAAAGCATCAAAAATGTTTTTATAGCACCCGAGTGGGGAGTTACCGGTAATATTGTCCACAATTTTGAATTAAGTGGGACAAAAAAAAAGTTCTGCCCTCGTCATTAGGTACACATGCAAATATTGAATGCCAGTTCTTATAACCAAAAAATAACAGTACTTTAGAATAAAAAGTAGCCTATATAATAATACTAGCTTTTGCCCGCGGCTCCGCCCGCATTAAAAAGTTTTTCCGGGATAAAAGTCCCGGTTTATATTTCCCCGGGATAAAAAGTAGCCTATATGTTAATCCAGGACATGATCTACCCGTGTGCCAAATTTCATCGAAATCCGTTGAAAGAGGAACAAACATCCATACATCCAGATATCCATACATCCATACATACTTTCGCCTTTATAATATTAGTAAGATATCAATACAAAATATGGGCTATCTGTGTGCCAAATTTCACTCTTAAGCTGTGATTCCGCAGGACGTGGCAGACGGCAGACGGCATGCGCCGCGACGGCAGACGGTATGTGCCGCGACGGCAGACGGCACTACTATGCAGTATTAAATTGTATTAGACCCATTCCGCACACGACGGCAAATGACGCGCGGCAAGTGACGTCCTGCCGTTGCCGTCTGCCTTCTGCCGCTTCCTGCGGAATCACAGCTTTAGGACGGTAGCAAAATGTGTAAAATGAAATCTTTTAACAATTTTATCTTTTGTCGCATGTACCTATGTGTGTCTAGAGGGCCACGCGTGACTTATTTGTTGAAATGATTTTTTCTTCATTGTTGCCTTTAGGTAGCAAAATTGCACACACCATGCCACTGAGTAAGATGCCAATAGTTTAGGCAGTTTGTGTGACCTTTTTTGACATCTAGTTGAGAACTAGGTCACATGCTAGTTCCACAACACAATGTTCAAAGTTACTTTCTTTAACACTAATAAATATGTTCTAAATGGAAGTGTGACCTAAATATGCGTATCGTCAATTGCAAGCAATAAATAGACATCGACTAAGAATAATAACGCCATCGAAATTTACAATCTAATGGAGATATCATCTGTAGTGAATCGCGAGATCTTGGATTTGTTTTCTAAGTTGTCTGACTGAAAATCGACAATGAACGTTATGTTTAAACAAACCACTGTTATTTTCTTCCTCAGCAATTTGATAGCGAAGGGCGAATATTGATTAGGTTAATCAATGCTAAAAATGATTTACCCTGTACAGTGACACGCAGATCTATGTAATTAAAAGATGAAGTCGGTGTTAAGGTCGGTATAAGGTTTATCTTGACGTTTACATCAGCTGACGCACTGACTGGGTTCTATTATACAATTGTATAAAGTAAAACTTCATTTGATAGAATATTATATATTTATAGAGATTTATAAATCACTAGCTTTTGCCCGCGGCTCCGCCCGCGTTAAAAAGTTTTTCCGAGATAAAAGTCCCGCTTTATATTTTCCTGGGATAAAAAGTAGCCTATGTGTTAATCCAGGACATGATCTACCCGTGTGCCAAATTTCATCGAAATCCGTTCAGCAGTTTTTGCGTGAAAGAGGAACAAACATCCATACATCCATACGTTCTTACAAACTTTCGCGTTTATAATATTAGTAGGATATCTGTTTTCGCTAATATGCCCAATGTAATATAGTTGTTAGGGTGTACCTTAACTTCAGATCGTCGGCTGAAGCAACAGGGTTCCGTCTGACCATTGAATACATTAGCAGATGGAACCCTGTTGCCCCAAGGAGACGATATCGGACACCTATCACATTGTTTCTTAAATTGAAACATACAAATCTCAATTGCCAGACTTGAGAATCCAACCCGCTCACCCACGTTAGCTAGACTAACAAGGAGTTACGTATAGCATCCTTATAATAAAATCCTAACTTCAAATATTATGTCTAAATCACTTGTGTCGGCCGTAGTGAGAGGGAACCTTGTACTCGATAAGTGACGAGCGGTGTCAACGACTTCTTGCCGGATTATATTGGTATCAAATCCGATTTGAGAGGGTTGATATTGTAACATACAGACTTACCTTTTATTCCCCACTTTTCGCCGTGTGTATTCTGTCCCATGATATGATAGAGGGCGAATCTATCGCCATATCGAGCAAAATTCCAGACTCCGGGCTGATACTGAATAGAAAAACCCAATATCACTTTACCCGGCCCGGAGATCGACCTCAACAATGTAGTCGTATTGGTATTTTAACTATGCCGAAAATTGGGACGAGAGGACTTTTTTATCCCGAAAATTTGAACTAGTTACCGGGATACACAGCGCACCCCCATCTTAGCAACTGCAGCTGCAGAGAATCAGGACGTAAGTAGGAAACGGAAGTAGGGGATATAAATATGTAGAAAGGGAGGTCTGAGAGCTCCTTTAGGACCCAATATATTGAGGGTCTAAAGGAGTGCACTGAACTGTGCAACAAATCGCACCTTTAGGATGAAAACAACACAATTCAAAATGACAGAAAATTGGGTCATCGTCATAAAATTACTTAAAACGAAGTACTAAATACAACAATAGTTCAAACACAGCCATATTCAAGCAGGAAAAGGACAAAACTGTTATATTGGTCCTTTTTTTATTATATTTTTTTTTAAATAAGGGACTAGTTTTTAGTCATTTAAAAATGACAACCCAATTTTATTTTTTTTGAATTGTGTCGTTTTCGTTCTAAAGGTGCGAAATGTCCCCCTGAGTATAAGTGTGCATTCAGTGTGGTGAACAAGCTCACAAGAATAACCTCGGTGATAATTAAGAAAAGTGGCTAAGAAACATCCGGGAGTGGACGGGTATCAGCTCCGTTGAAGACCTGTTCCGCCTGGCCAGTGACAGGGACGAGTACGGGAAGCTGACGGCCAACCTTCAACATTGAAGAGGCACTGGAAGAAGAAGAAGATAATTAAGAGGGATTCGTTTTAGTTAGGCATCAAACCTACGACCCTTTGATTAAGCTGTGACCATATCACGTGCCTGACACATGTTTTACTTTTACTCTAAATTTACTTTTGCCTATTTTTTCGTCTGCCTCGGCGGCGTAGTTGTATTATGGTACGACTGCAATGCTGAGGTCTCGGGATCGATTCCCGGGTCGGGCAAAGTGATATTGAGTTTTTCTATTCAGTATCAACTCGGAGTCTGGAATTTGTGCCTGATATGGCTATAGGCTCGCCCCCTATCACATCATGGGACGGAATAACGGCGAAAAGTGGGTGCACTAGTTGCGCCTCTGCCTACCCCTTCGGGGATAACAGGCGTGAGTGTATATGTATATGTAATATGTTATTTTTTATTGTACAGTCAGCCACATAAATGGCTGAACAAATACAAAATTTCAATTCACCTCTGCGCTAAGTTTAATTGAAGAATTTTTTTCTTTGCGTGAATTAATCCCTTTTATTTTATTTTCATGAAGACAAAACTTAAATTGATATGAATACAAAAGTGTAGAGGCGATTTGTAGTTTTAAATTTGTTCAGCTACGTATTTGGCTGACTGTACAATATATTCAAGGTGGCTGTCATAACAATTAAGGCTAATAAAAATATCACTACGTAAAATTAAATAAATATTACGTACTTAGTCTAGAAATATTATATACTAGATGTTGTTCGCGACTTTGCCTTCGTGGAAGACCTTTCTCGGTATGAGTCCCACTATTTTGGGGTAAAATGATAAAAAATCTTCTTATTTTGTTTGTTGTATGTTCATCTTCTTATTTTAGTATCTTACTTATGTATTATTATATATTAATATTATAAATTCGAGTGTTTGAGAAAATGTTTGGATGTTTGTTAGACGTAAACGCAGAAAATACTGAATGGATTTGGATGAAATTTGGCACACGGGTAGATCATGTCTTGGATTAACACATAGTCTTTTTAATCCGGTATTTTGCTGCCTTGAGAATTTTTTTTTTATCTGATTCTTTAAGCAGATGACGCTGGCGTCGGACTGTGTTTAAGCTACTTTTATAGCGGGAAAAGGCTTTTTACGAAATTTTATTTTGTTTAGAAACTACACTTAAAATGAACGTTTTAAGATAAGTTGGTTACAAATGGAGGGGTCTAAAATATTTTTAGTGGATCCAAGATCCATATTTTTGTCCCTTTAATATCCATAAAATTTGAGCCTGGTTAGATTTTCAGTACCAGCACCCATACAAAAAGGGGGCATCTCTTTTCATCCAAAATATCTGCTCCGCGGTTTCTGGGTTTACTTCCAACAATATCCAAAGATTTTATTGAACTATTATAGTATTAGTGACTGCCTCGGTGGCGTAGTGGTATTGTGTACGCATTACGAGTACGATTTGCGCGCTGAGGTCCTGGGTTCGAATCCCGGGTCGAGACAAAAAAAATTGTGACTGGGTTTTTCCATCTCAAAATTAACTCAGTCGCAGCTCGGAGTCAGGAAGTTAGCGGTGTGATACCCCCGTGCCTCGGAAAGCACGTAAAGCCGTTGGTCCTGCGCCTGATCTCTCTCCGGTCATGTCGGATTGCCGTCTCACCGGACTATGAGAGTGAAGGAATAGCGAGTGCACCTGTGTATTGCGCACACACTTGTGCACTATAATATCTCCTGCGTACCTGGCTGATCTCCGTTGAGATGGGCCGCCGTGGCCGAAACTGGCTAGGAGGGATTTCATAATATTAGTAAAATTCCCAAATATTTTAAACAGGGATATATTGCAGCGTTCAGCCGCAGATAGTGGTAGTGTGTGTAGAGAGAAGAAGAAAACTCAGGGTTTAGGTTCGTGGTACGAGCTTTATTTTTGCACCTCCGCGTTACACTCGGTACGGATAGCTGATGTTATGCTAACGAGTCACTGGCCTGCGGGGACTCCGATTCAGGCGAACGGCACGACGCTGATGCACGTGGCTGGCTCCGGCGACAGCTCGCCGGGCAGGTGGTGTGGCCACGTGGGCGGCGCAGCGGTGGTGAGGTGGTCGGGGTTAGCACACCCGACTGCGATGGTGGTAGTGAGCACGTGGCGGGGCAGCTCCCGCGACGACGGTGGTGCGCGCGTGGCGGAGCAGCTTCCGCGACGACGGTGGTGCGCACAGAGTCAGCACTCCGTGAGGTGTAGGAAGGCGTGGTCAACGCCGTACCGTAGAACCTGGAACAGAATCCCAGCGGGTCGGAATGCAAACTAGGCTCGCATTCCACGCCAGCGACTCGTGATAGCTCACGAGCCCAGGTACACAGAATACACTGGTAGCGGTTAGTAGATATTATTGGGACACTCACCCCAGCGGGAACAACGGTATGCGTGGCAGCACGCAGTTCGATTTATAGTGTGCCTACGGCGAAGACGTTTGTAAATAAAAGAAGGGGCGCATGACAGTGCACGCTTATTTATACAGACGCCATTCCAACGTACGTCAAACAAATGACAATTGACAACCTATTAACCAATACGAAGCAACAGTGGTTTCGGTTGGTAGGCAAAGTGACCGTAAACCTCAGAATAAGGTGCTTCAGTGCGTTCTTTATTCTATGCCGTAAACGGTAGATCGTTTACAAAGAGTGTTAACGTTCTATGCAACGTTACCACACGTTACAATATACTTACTTAAGCGTAAACAATATGGGCAATGACAATTAATTTTTGTTCCTACGTCATTCAGAACTTGTGGGAAAATATTGGATGAAATTGTACTGTACGCCTTATAGCCTATATCTATACATACATACATACATACATAGTATCTGGCCTCTATCCCGTACGGGTAGGCAGATACTATGGATTGCCGCTTTGCTCGATTCTGGCACACTACTTTCGCTCTATACATATACAAAGAAATGTGTTTATGTCCTATTTCCAAACCATCTGGAGCGTATAATTTTTTAAAGTAACCTCTAGATTCACCCAGCGGGAGATCCTGTGAAGTTTGGTAGCTAAGTATTGAAACAATATTATTTTGCTTTTTGGCAATTTTGCGTAATCATCTGGCTAATTAGCGCTACCCGTACGAAACCAAGGCGGGTCGCTTAGAATTTCATCATTGTTTTCTGAATCCACTTTAGGTAAAATATTTCGAGGTTCTGAACCGACACTGGTTAGGCTAAGGCCTGATTTCACCATGCTCTGTTAGTTACTTTAACAGCCTGTTAACTGTTTTAACGGACGGTTAAGGTTTTTGAGTGTCCCACCATGCCCTAGCGGGTCCTATCTTCCTTACCTAGACGTTCTTTCATGGAACGCGCAATACTTTAACATTCGTGTTAATTTTAATGGCCGATTAACTGACGCCCGTTATATAAAAAATTGGACCTAAGCATAATCATTTCATGGTTAAACATATTTAAATTTTAAATCTACTCTCCCCCTATCACATAATGGGACGGAATAAGCATGGCTAAAAGGGGGTGCACTAGTTGCACCTCTACTTACCCATTCGGGGATTAAATACGTGAGTACTTATGTATTTATGTTCTAATCGGAAGCTGGAATTTACACTCCTTGGCACAAAATTATTATGATACAAAGACAGACAAACATACAAGAGACTCAGATTGGGAAAGTTCCACACGAGCGGGGTCACAGAAAATTGTAGTAAACTAATAAATGCGTTAATAACGTGCTTTATTATTACATTACTTTTCATACAACATAATATGGAGCAATAATATCGTAACCGCACTCGATTACTGCAACTCGAGAACTGGACTGCATCTAGTATTCATTTTGGGGGTCATATTTCGGTTGAACAGTAGGTACCAGCGTTCTGCGGTCGTTTATCGAATCCTGTGATTTGATTTCATCTGGTCAGTTTTAATTAATGCCATAAATATGTGATTAACATTTTCAACTTTATGTTATTAAATCTCATTTAAGTACATGTTTTAAATTGCAATGAAATGCAGTCACCCCTGTATCATATACTGCCCACTGCTGAGCACGGGTCTCCTGTACTACTGAGAAGGGTTAGACCTTAGTCCACCACGCGGACCTAGTGCGCGTTGGCAGACTTCACATACCCTCCAAATCCTTATGAAAAATTCTCAGGTATGTAGGTTTCCACGATGTTTTCCTTCACCGTTAAAGTGAACGATAACTGATAAACAATACACACGTAACTTCGAAAAATCCGAGGTGAGGACCATGGGTTTTGAACCTCCGGACATTTTCTTATAAAAATAAAATAAATTCTCGTATTTTTTTTATTTACAAGTATATTTGTTTCCATTATCACCTTATTCCGACCCTGGTACACAACTTTGCTAAATAAACCGGCTCCAAGAGCTACAATCGAGTAACTTCGTGGCCCTTGACTGTTTTCCTTGAAAATATATCAAAGGCAATGCATGGGCGTAACCAGGGTTTTGAATGTCGGGGGCTATTTATTGGAATAGGTACCTAAATTATTTTAATGTATGAGAAATAATACCATTACTACAGTACTGGTATGCTATAATGGCCGCTTTAACGTTTGATCAGTCATCGTTGGTTCGTATTATATCATAATGACGTTGAAGGAGCCAATGGGGAAGACGCAATATTTTTATTTTTGCTTTCATTCAAATGAACATATAACTATAAAAGTCGCAAAAACACACATACAAGGATAGATTATCTTTGTTGAAAATGACATCCCTAAACAGACGTAAAATAAATGACCTCATAATTTTTTTACAAATGACTTAATAATAAAATTGATTGTCCTCATTTGTGCATGGTAAATATATCGATACCCAGAACCTTACCGCGTCCTAATGTCTAGAAGCTGTTCAAGAGCTGTACGCACAAAACAAACTAAAACTTACCAGTAGCAAGAATGATATAATCATATTAAACTATCTCCCACGGTCACTTGATGTAGACATATTTTACGATAAGCTATATGCATTTAAGAACAAATTTAGGTCTTGACAATAAACTGATTATTTCCCTATTTAGAGTATAAGACTACATGTTTTTACCAGGCAAAGGCCTTTTACACAAGCGGAGCCGCGAGCAATAAAATGATTTCATTACAAACATTTATTTCCTAATTACACAATGTAATCTAGAATGTTCTATTATTTGAAAACGGAAGCGTAACATCAGGTCAAAGGGTGCTGAGATTGTGAACGAGCAAACAAGATGCCCATGTTCATGTTTATATTTGCCTGTTAGGGTTCTGTATTATAGAAGCAGTTTCACTCTTCTTCTTCTTTAAAAAATGGCTCCACCAATTCATCGGTAATTTTTCCAATGTCATGTAGGTATGTGTTAAAATAATATCACAGCTTTTTTAGAATAACTTTCGAGCCGAGGATAACTAAAACTTTTGACATTAGTTATAGCAAAGGGAATGTATTCACCGGTGGTAGGTCTCTCATATGTGAGGGTCCGTCTGAGTAGTTACCACCACAATGTCTATTTCTACCGCCAAGCAGCAGTGTGCATGCACTGTTGTGTTTCGGTTTGAAGGACATTGTAGCCAGTGTAACTACTGGACATAATAAGACTTAACATCTTATGTCTCAGGATGACGAGCGTAGTGGAATGCCAAACAGTACTTTGTACCTCAAGGTGCTGGATGGTGTTGCCACTGTTTATGGGTGGTCGTATTGCTTACCATCAGGCGAACGGCATGGTCGTCTCGTATTAAATGCAATAACAATAAAAATTAGAACACGTAAATATAGAACACGTTTGGAACCAAGCACAGGTGACAGGAGCGTACAGCGTAGATAGCAAAAGGAGTAATAAGATTTATACATTGGGACTACGGAGATAGAGCTAAGGAACACAGCAACGAAGAATAACAAATAGAGACAACAAAAACTTTATTTAATTTTATACATAATAATTCATAGCGATAGGTAATTATATATATTATTATAGCTTTTTGTTGGCAAAATCAACAGATCCTGAGAATAGAGCAAGAAATAACAAAATCTGTTTCACTCCCTCGAGTAGTGCTTGAAATGAAAATGATAGCACTGGCAGTTGGAATGGCTTCGGCGTGAGTCATTCCAAAGTGCTGATGGAGACTAACATGGTGTTTTTAGTCGATAAAAATCCGACACACCCCGACTACCTTGCATAACCACGATGGGGATCCAAGAGGATTTTCCTACGAAAAAAGGGTTAATTTAATAATTTCTGAGTAAACGCTGTTCGTTATAATCTATACTAATATTATAAAGCTGAAGAGTTTGTTTGTTTGAACGCGCTAATCTCAGGAACCATTGAATTGATTTTGAAAATTCTTTCACTAATAGGAACCTACATTACTCCCGAGTGCTATAGGTCACTTTTTGTCCCGGGAAAATATTTTTATCTTAAAAAAACTTTTTCACGCGGGCGGAGCCGCGAGCACTACTAGTTAATATTATAAAGCTGAAGAGTTTGTTTGATTGAACACGGTAATCTCAGAAACCACTTAATAGATTTTGAGAAATCTTTCACTAATAGAAAGCTACTTACTCCTGAGTGCTATAGGTTATTTTTTGTCTCGGGAAAATACTTTATCCTAGGAAAACGTTTTCAAGCTGGCGGAGACGCTAGCATCACATATAAGGTCAAATGCGAAAGTCACACTCCAAAATGGATACTATTTACATTAGTTGTGTTTAAAATTTACAACTTGTAAGTGAATTATTCAATACTAGATGTTCGTACATGTTGTGAACATAAACATTATTATACACACATTAAACATTATTACTTAATTGGTTTTATAATGGATAATGGCTCGGTCCATTTATTAATCCCTTAATAAACTGGCGGCTTAGCCTGCGTGTAAGTTTTTCCGGGATAAAAGTCCCGCTTTCTATTTTCCCGGGACAAAAGTTGCCTATGTCCTTACCAGGGTTTTATATTATCTCCAAACCAAATTTCCAAATCCGTTTTGTAATTTGTAGTTTATCGCATTCAGACTTACAGAGAGACGCAGCGGGAAACTTTATAATACCTATACTAGTAGTGCTCACGGCTCCGCCCGCGTGAAAAAGTTATTCCGGGATGAAAATATTTTCCCGGGATAAAAAGTAAAAGTAGGGAGCAAAGTAGCTTCCTATTAGTGAAAGAATTTTCAAAATCGGTTCAGGAGTTCCTGAGATTAGCGCGTTCAAACAAACAAACTCTTCAGCTTTATAACATTAGTATAGATAATAATATTATGTAGAAAGAAAGAAAGAAAAGATGTAAAGATCATCCAAATAATGGATATTTAGTAATATTTCAATTAATTAGAGCTGCAGGT
Organism: Lapara coniferarum; assembly: GCA_949316025.1. Classification (NCBI taxonomy): domain Eukaryota; kingdom Metazoa; phylum Arthropoda; class Insecta; order Lepidoptera; family Sphingidae; genus Lapara; species Lapara coniferarum. The sequence goes on along the minus strand of OX438931.1, from coordinate 24,612,444 downwards.
CATTGAAATTTCTATTATTTTAATCGTATCGTGAACAATGTTTTATATTGAATGAATGAATGAATGAATGAACACTTTATTGTACATCACGTTTACAAAAGGAAAATGAATAATTAACAAATTGGCTTGTAACTATGAATCGCGCGACAATAGGCGGTCTTATCGCTAAAAAGCGATCTCTTCCAGACAACCTACACCGATTGTGAGAGATATAGTATGAAATGATGAAGAATATTATAATATAAATGATGATGAATGAATATTAAATATAATATAAATGATGATGAATGAATATTATACAGAACTCAAACAACTAAATAATCGACGCACGTAGAATTTTCATATCATCTATGTAATTAGTGTTATTTTTGTTATCTTTGTTTTTATTTCAAATTGCTACAAACTATACATTATCTAAGACGTTTTGTAATATTGATTATAAATTTAAATATATTTAAGTAGTATGAATATAATAGAATAAAGTTGATCTGTTTACCGCTCTGTAGACTATTTTGTAAGACAATTATACACACACACACACTCTCATGACTTTTATCCCCGAAGGGGTAGGCAGAGGCGCAATTAATGCACCCACTTTTCGCCGTGCGTATTCCGTCCCATGATGTGATGTGATAGAGTGCGAGCCTATTCGCCATATCGGGCACAAATTCCAGACTCCGAGCTGATACTGAATAGAAAATTTCAATATCACTTTGCCCGACTCAGGGATCGGACCCGAGGCCTCAGCATTGCAGTAGTACCGTAATACAACTACGCCACCGAGGCAGTCTACAACTGTACCAATGACAAATTAATGTAGAAGTCTGAGAAGAAAAAGTCTGAGTCGCCTGCCTAAAAATATGAAATGACTTCTGTGTACTTGCAGTTTTGATAATTTTGGTCGTTTTAAAAATTTAAATCAGTAGTTGTATGCCTCGAAATCCTGTGGGTGGGCAGTAGGCAATTTTGTAGTCGGCACCCTCTGTATATACCTACGCCCTTCCTGCGCCTATGGTCTTAAATCCAAAGCCAATAAGTGGCGGCCTTAGTGGGGTGCCAGGCTAGTGCTTACTTCATTTTATTTCTTTTAAATTATTCTGTTCTTAAATGCGACATTCTTACCTTTTTCATATCATGGGATGGAATGCAAATTTCGTTATGCACATAACGAAAAATGCGGTCACTGGTTGCGCGCCTGCCTACCTCAGGGACAGCGTGAGTGGCTTCAATGTAATATTCATTTCTCGAATCATTTTTGATCGATCAAATTAAACACCTTCATATTAGCAGCCTTCACTAGGCAACGAACTACGCTATGACAACTTTTTATTACCTTGCTAATATTCCATAAGCACGTAAAGCCGTTGGTCCTGCGCCTGATCTCTCTCCGGTCATGTCGGATTGCCATCTCACCGGACTATGAGAGTGAAGGAATAGCGAGTGCACCTGTGTATTGCGCACACACTTGTGCACTATAATATCTCCTGCGTACCTGGCTGATCTCCGTTGAGATTGGCCGCCGTGGCCGTAACTGGCTAGGAGGATTATTTTTATAATATTCCATTCGACCGCGCCAAATGGAGACGGCCGCGTTCCGTATTAACAACATAAACGACTAGCTTTTGCCTGCGGCTCCACCCGCGTTAAAAGGTTTTTCCGGGATACAAGATCCGCTTTGTAGTTTCCCGGGATAAAAAGTAGCCTAGTAGTAGTTCCTGGGACAGTTTTTGTGCGTCAACCTTTGTGTTACGAATGGTCTTCGCGAGAGTTACGGATTCCTCGAAAGTCCTGGGCTTTTCTGTAATTATTTTTTCTCTTATGTAGGCACTAGGTACTGTCATTCAAATTCTAAGAAAATATATCCTTTATAAAAGGTCATTTGTTAAATTGTCGAAGTTACATTGTAGTGCAATGTTATTAAAATCTATAGCATAATATGTCTGTATATCTTCATCAGGTAATTATTTTATTTTAAACAATAGGTTAGTTTCGTATGTTTGATTTTGTGCATTCTATTATATGTAACAGAAAATAATACGAAAAATAAATTGTTCTGTAAAATCAGAATCAAAATTGGTTGACAACTAAAGCAGTTATTCATATTTGAAATATTGCTATCGGCAAAAATGGCGGCGCAGTGGGGATATCGCGTCATCTCTTTCGCACGCACGCAGCGTTATAGCTGATTACGTCACATACTGCTGTTTCCGTTATCTGCCTGATGCCCCTTCTACCAAACTTCAAAGCTTTATAACTCATTTATTATTTCTTGTATTTTAAAAAATATTTTTCCTCTAGATTTTAGAAGACATACATTTTTGATAAATGTATTTTAAAAAAGGAGTCAACTACCCTATTTGTGGCGTTGCATCGAAGTATTAGACTTTGACGTGAATTATTCTTTAAAATTTACCAGTAACTCTTGGATTGGTATTTCGTCTATTTTGTCTTGGTAGAAAATATCTAATGTATCGGAACCCACAGCATTTAGGAGTATTGCGACTTTATGTTGATCCGTCTCTTCACGGAGATTTTTAGCGGTCATATATAATACGTGCAGTGATGTGTTGAAGTCCTTCCACGATTTTGCGAGGTTCTCGCTTTGCTTGAACCTTGGAATAAAGTCACTTTGTAATAATTGCGCACAATTAGTGTTCGCCACTGCATTTTGCTTGAATTTTCACACTTCTTTTGCGTGTTTTCGATGTCCAGTTTGCGTAAACTTTTTCTTCGCGCACTTCTGGCACCATGTGGTTTTATAGGGCATGACTTTTAAATTATTGAACTCTTTTTCATGATTTTTTCTTCCTGTTCCGGTCCTTCACGCTGCAACATATCTGCAATGTCTGTCCATCCTACTAATATTATAAAGGCGAAAGTTTGTAAGAATGTATGGATGTTTGGATGTTTGGATGTTTGGATGTATGGATGTAAGGATGTAAGGATGTTTGTTCCTCTTTCACGCAAAAACTACTGAACGCATTTCGATGAAATTTGGCACACGGGTAGATCATGTCCTGGATTAACACATAGGCTACTTTTTATCCCGGGAAAATATAAACCGGGACTTTTATCCCGGAAAAACTTTTTAATGCGGGCGGAGCCGCGGACAAAAGCTAGTTTATCTAATAATTTTTGAGCTAATAATAAATAACTATAAGCCAACTCTAAGTGTTTATATACCACGATATAACATCACAATAGTGGAAAATATTACCCAAAGGCCAAAATCTACAATCTAAATCGAATTAAATGTGTGTATTAAATTTGTAAGTATCTAGCTACCTATAAATTTTTTTGGATTATAAGATCCTTCAAATAAAACTGCTACTATCACTTGTCGTCGCTGTAAATTTCAAAAGAAATTTAACACAAACTTAGACAAAAAATGGAATATGACATTGAATCGGCGAGTGGTGCGAGTGGTGCGAGTGTGCGAAATTAGGCACGTTTTCCTTCTATCCATGCAATTCGACCTGATGGCCTATGGCGAGGTTTCAACCTTGAACTTAATATGGGTATAGCCTCTATGGCACAGTGAGTGATGAGACTGTTGTGAATAGTTGGCGCGGATTTGGTACCCGCACTGGAATTTGGTTTTTGTCAATTTCAAAGAGTCGGGCAAATATCTACAACAAACTCGACGAATCAACGAACTTGTAATATTCTGTTTTATACAATACGTAATCAGTTGATAAGTTGTTACAACTAAGATTGATTTGTTTATTAATTCGTGTAGCCAGTACATCAATATCTAACGCGACCGTAAGATATTATGAGATCAAAAGTATTAGGTACGTCGCAGTTCCTACTTCCCAATATGACGCAATATAATTCTGTAACTTAATGTGGATTGTGGAATCAGAAAAAATGTCCTAAAATCGTGACGTGTATACCTAATACTTAGAATAGACGTTATTGGAAAGTAGGCACACAGTTTATATATTTTCCCTAATGGCCGATATCACAGCTTGCTTATAAACACTACTTGTCACATAAATTTATAAGCGGTCCAAATTATAAAGGCTCTCTTTAATTTATGCTCCTAGAATAGAGTGTGAATTTAGTGTTTGATCGGCTTATGCGTTTATGTGACAAATAGCGTTTATCAGTAATACGGTGAAATCGGCCCTAAATATGGTAAAGATAACAAAACGTTACCTCAATTCCGAACTCCTACAGTCTTCACTAATTGACTTTAGATTTTAATGGTCTATTTCACACATGACGTATAACTGACATGAACATGCTTTCTTCTATGAATGGATATGTTTGAGTCAGTTGTTCGTTATCATTTATCGTCACACAACCATTCATTCTGAAGTCATAGATAGTGATTGAACTTAGTTCTTGTACGCCACGTGTAAATGATGCCTAATAAATAAGATATAGGATTTCCTGGATTTATCTATTACCAGCATTTGCGCATGGCTCTACCAGCATTATAGTCCCACCCAGTGCCGGTTTTAGCACTATCAGCGCCCTGGGCGAGGTTTCTTCGGCGCCCCCTAACTGTAATTTAAACCCATACGAAAAAGGCAAAGGATATAATGAAACAACCTTTCATTAAAAGAAATAACAATTTATTAAAAACAAAACTAATAAAATTTTACTTTTCTAGCCTTTCTATCAACCAACTCTTTTACAAGGTTGTCAAAGTCTATGTTTTCAGCAAGTTCATTTTCGATTGACAAAGTTGCCAAGTTTGTCAATCTAGCTTGGGATATTGTCGATCGCAGATATGTTTTTATTAGCTTAAGCTTCGAAGAACTCCTCTAACCACTAGCAACCGTTACAGGTATCGTCAAAAATAATCGCAATGCTATTCATACATTTGGATACAGTTCTTGTAAGTTGCGATCTATGATTAAATTTAAAAAAAAAACAAATATAGAAGTAATATAGAAGTAACCACATTCTGATCAGGCAAAAAAGATGTCAGACTTACGAGTTCATCACATAACAAACAACCATCTATATCTGATTTAGAGTCTACAGTTAATTTAACTTGGAGATCACCACATAGTTAGGCAAGGTTGGGTTTTTCCGGAATTTGTTTTATATTGTACAAAAAAGACCAAGATTCCGAGTAATCATTTAACTGTTCAAATCTTTCAGTGACTGAAATTAATATAGTGTCCACAAGATAGTTGAAAAATTCAACCTCAATTTTTTTTTCTGGAGAAGTTATAGGCTCCTCGTAGGCAGTTTCACCAGCTTGACGCTTGATAAATCGAATTCTTGTTGTAGCTCTAAGCACAGGTTCAATTTCTAGTTCTTGAGCCAGTTCCTTTGCAGTTAAAATCGCGCTTTTAAGAGCCTATGTGAAAAACATATGGAATCGTGATGGGCGTGACTTAGCGTATTTCAAATGCGAGGCGCCGCACGGCTCCGCTGAGATAGATCGCGCGCCTCGGCCCTCGTCGCATCGCGTCGTTGCGACAGGTCGTTGCACTCAAGCCCGCGAAAAGATCGTCATTGCAAATGCATGTCTGTGTTGTAAATATTATAATTATTATAATTTCTAATAAATTTATAACTTATAAAACATATAATTTATTTTAATTCGTTTATAGAACCATTATTATGTCACTATTATCTATCTAATTACTTGAACATTATGTAAAATGACATTGTAAGTTATCTAAACTCATAAAGTATTATTCACTTATAGTTGACTTTTGTTGACAAGATAAAATTTGGTGTGGTGGTAGGTTCGAGTCTTACCCCTACGTAGGTCTGTATATAGGTAAAAAGCAAAGCAGTATGAAACTTCTATAATATGTTTTAAATTATATTTTGCTTTGCTTTGATTTATTCTTGTGGACTTTCCTAACTTTGGTGGACATAAAATAAATAATAATACAATAAATGGCGTCACTATTTTTCGGCCCGACGCGGGATTCGAACCCGAGACCTGAGCGTGGAGGCCGTACCAGGCACGTAATACAACTACGAGTTGCGACATCAAGGTAGTTTCGACAAGTCATTCACGATGAAACTTCTTCCCTGGAATGTCAGGTCTATTTTACGTAAATGATGCTTCACTCTAGTGCCACCATGCAATTTAAAAATCGAATTTTGTATGTAAAGGATGTTCGAAATTTATGCAATGCAATAAAATTACATAGCTTGATATGAAGATTGATTACATTATTATGGTTGAATAGTCACTATATAGGATATAAATGTTACAAATGTTGAAGGCGGCCGCTACCTATCTAGATAATTTTTATAATTTTTAATTTGAACTGTAGGTATGTAATATGGGGTAAGAAAAATATAGCAAGGTCATTCTTACTACGCGGGTACTTATGCTTATAGAAAATTTGAAATGTTAATTACTTACAATTTTTTAAATATTTTTGATATTTTGTACAGAAGAATAGACTGATGTTTACTGCAACAACTACTTCTTCAATTCTAAGGCATTTGTTTTTGTTTTGCAATATAACAAAGCTCCGATATCCTTATTGAACTGAATGAAAAATAATGATGGCCATATTTTAAAAGGAGACGGGAAAAACTTCATAGAACTTTGGGCTTAGTGTTACAGAGATTATTTATGCATTATTTTATAGTTATATTAGAACTATTTCCAAATGAGAAAGAAAAATCTGTCTGTCCAATGGGAGTAAAGAAAGAACCGCTGTAGAGTAGAGCTTCTAAATCATTTTTCGGTGAATAACTTTTTTTTACCTGATGACATAAGATGTTCACAGTACCTAACCATTGGATTGTCCTATTGAATAGTGAACAGAGCTAGCTTAGACAATATGGTTATTACCAGAATTGAAAATATCACATGGAATCGACGAGGACTGATATAAATATATAATGGCTCATTTACACTCTCGCGCGAGTGGTACGCCGAACACAATACGAGCCACGACGCGAGGTGTGAAGCTAGAGTGTTAGTGAGTCAATAATGTATTTCAATTTGACATTACGTCAGGAGCGCTGAACAAAGTTGCCAGTAAAATTAAATAATATCAACCAATATTAAATATCCCAAAAAGTGAAAATTTCTTTTTAGTTTAATTTCTAAAATACCTATAGTTTTTAATTCTTGTTCTTTTTCAGCCTTTAAAAGGCTACTATTGCACATAGGTCTCCCCCAAAGAATTATTAATACTATTATGTCAATATTATTCTTGTTATACATGCTTGGTATTCTTTGAGTATGTAACCAACGCTCTAAGTTGGTGCCAGCGCCGTGTGTAATATTACACGAACCACTTGGTGCCAATTTTCACCTTTCTATAACTCAAAACCTATTTAAAGTAAACACATAAAATTGTGTGAGTTTAATTATATGTATAAGGACATCTAGAAGCCCAAATTTCATGAAGCTAGCTCAAACGGTTATAAAGATATGAAGGTCAAAATCGTAAATTTTTGTACTGACTGACAGACTTATAGTATCTAAATCTAACCTACTTCCAGATGACCTAGAAGGATGAAATTTGGAATCCAGCTCGGTAATTGCGTAAGAAAAAATCTAAAAATAAAAAAAGTTAAAAATACAGGGGTCCACATAAAAAAAATATATTTTTAATGGTAGCGTTGGAACCGTTACAAGCAAATATTTGAAACAATCCCAATATATGTTTTATTATATTTGCTTTATAACAGAAATATAAAGATAAAGTTAAGCCAAAACATTTGTGGTGTCCCCATAAAAAAACACTTGTAATACGCGCTAAACAGCCGGCCAACGGTGTGTCGTCGGCGGCGCGCGGCACCACACAACTCAATACCTACCTAGTTTTCTTTACAAAAAGTAATGATATCCCACCAAAAACATAAATGTAAAAGATCTCACATTTTTAAATACCAGCAACTATTATAGGTATTCAATAAAGCAAACAAATAGAATTTAATACTTGTTCATAATGTCATTTTGTTCCTATAAATACATATTTAGATTTTGCATAAAACTTGGCACACATTTAGATCTCCATTCTTTTTGCGGCGAAGCCCACAGCTAAGCATAATTTTGGTATTGAACTTGGCTATCCTTTTTTACATTTATGTTTTTGGTGGGATATTTTTAAATGGAAGACATAAAAATAGAAGAATATTGATACATGCTTCAAAAGTGTAAGATCAAGCCCAATTTAGGCCGTCTCCTTTATACCTATTAGAGTTTGTGGCCAGTCATGTCCAGCGGATTTTGATTTTAAAGCCAATAGCCTTTAAAGAAAAATAAATCTAAATTGCGGCCTTTATTTAAAATTCTAACATTACATCTGCCTTTTGTACACAAAACAATGCCCAGATATCGATTTTGAGTTCGATTGGCCTTAATACAAAAAACTTCAAAATGGTGGCTACTTTTTTCAATTCTGACATTGGATCACTCTTTTGTTAATAATGTTACACCCAGATATCCATTTTGCGGTCGATTAACCTTAAAACGAAGAAATTCAAAATGGCGGCCACTTTTTTCAGTTCTGACGGTGGATCTGCCTTTTGTACCTACAGGCCTGCCCAGATATCGATTTTGAGGTCGATTGGTCTTAAAACAAAGAAATTCAAAATGGCAGTCACTTTTTTCAATTCTAACATTGGATCCGTCTTTTGTACCTACAGGCTTGCCCAGAAATATATTTTGAGGTCGATTAGCCTTAAAACAACGAAATTCAAAATGGCGGCCACTTTTTTCAAGTCTAACATTGGATCCGTCTTTTATACCTAAAGGCCTGCCCAGATATCGATTTTGAGGTCGAATGGCCTTAAAACAAAGGAATTCAAAATGGCCGCCGTGTATACCAATTCTAACATTGGCTCTTAACATTTTAGTTATTATTGATTCATAATGTATAAATAAATGAGTACTACAAAAAATCATACTAAAATAATTTTATGGTGTAAAAATTTGAACAGCCTTTACATGCAAAATACGAATTTTTTAAATGTATGAGCGGCACGCAAGCGTCATTTACGCAAAATTGGGCCGGCATTCCAGGGCGTCCCTAGCTATGAATTACCCAATATAAATAATACATACATATACTCTCACGTCTTTTATCCCCGAAGGGGTAGGCAGAGGCGCAACTAGTGCACTCACTTTCCGTCGTGCGTATTCCGTCCTATGATGTGATAGGGGGCGAGCCTATCACCATTTCGGGCTCAAAATCCAGACTTCGGGCTGAAAAGAAAAAAATCCAATATCACTCTGCCCGACTCGGGGATCGAACCCGAGACCTCAGCATTGCAGTCATAACGTAATACAACTACACCACTGAGGCAGAATAAATAACAAAAAAAAGCAGTGACTATTGTTTTTCAATCAGGGATTCGAACCCGGCACCTCAGCGTACCGATCACTAAATATAACTAAAGCAGGTCTCCGACTAGAAACAATTTACAAAGGTGAAAGGATGTAATAATTACGCTTGCTGCCTATCTTATAGACCTAATAGAGCCTATAATTTTATATTGATACACGAACGTGAGCTGGATACACTATAAAACAGAATTTCCAGGGCACCTTCAAATTTGCCGCGCGGTAGCGCGGACCAATCCCTACACTAGACGGCCAATTCGAACTTTGAAGGCGTCCGAAAATTTCGAGCGCACGTCCGTCGTCAGTAAAGATTCCGGACGACTGAAGCCGGCACGGGCCACTCCCATAACAGCGATGGCGTATTTGGACGTCGCGGATGAGAGAAAGTGACGGGAGGCGCACGCGTATGCCGAAATGAAATGGCGTAAGCGCCAAAACAATTTTCTTTTAATTGTGATTATACTATTTAATTCGTTTTAATTGTGTATTGATAAAACTTTGAAAAAATTGTTGTATTGTATTTAAATAAAGTTACGAATGTACATATTCCACCATTTAGAGATAAAGCGTGTTTAAAGAAAATATCAGAGGTAACTTTGAATTTTTTTTCGATCGAGAAAATTTATAGCAATTGTGTTTTAGCTTTGACATATTATTGAGTTATACGTTCAATTTACACATATCCAAAAATCTAACTTCTGATCTTAGTAGTTTACGAGAAATTTGAATTTGAAAGTCCTTAAAGTTCCTGACATAGGCTCTTAAAGCCTGTATTTCTATATTCTTCTAAGAAAGTGCAGTATTTTTTCAACATTTCCGTGCATTTAGTAATATCTATGTCTGTTATATTTGAAAAAGTACGTCATACCAAACAACCAATAAAACTATGAAGCTGAAATCTCTTAAATGATCGGCTACAGTAGTAGCCCCATATGAGACTTGAGCATCAGTTTTCTGAGTTTCAATAGCCAAAATAATTAAAGCGTCATGGATGGCACTAATTTGATAACAGACTGCTTTAACACTGCTTAGACTTGCTTCCCAAGGTGTGTCACTGAGCTTTTTTATAGTATATAATCCCAAGTGATCTGTTAGAATTTTCCATCGATGAACAGAAGCTGAAAACAATGTGAACAACCTCTGAAGTACCCCAAACAAAGTGACTGATTTTACGGATGACTTAGCGGTATCGCATAGTACGAGATTGTAGCTATGACAGCCATACGGTACATAAACAGCTAAGGGATTTATCTCAAGAATTCTCCTTTGAACCCCAATATTTTTTCCTTTCATGGTAAATTTTTTTATTTTTTTTCTTTATTTTTTTGCCTGCGGCGCCCCTTCATGTTTGGCGCCCTGGGCGGTCGCCCCACCGCGCCCTACCCTAACGCCGCTACTGGTCCCACCCGTCCATTAAGTCATATTATATAGTACGGCAGAGATTGTTCATACATAAAATTTAAAACATTTTCTGGGTGATGTAAATTTATAACAAAACTAGCGTGAATGTATGTTTACATTGGCATTTTAGAACGTGCCAAGGTGCTGAAGTCTAGACTTACGTAATATGACATCAGAGTGGCAACGCGATGTGGGAGATTTGCAGGTCCCAGGACCCCCATCTTCGCAACCGAAGATACATCGCGGTGTGATGTGTGACACAGAGTATTATTGCCATATTTAAATAAGGGACTATACTCATCCTGTTGGTAACCTACAGCACAGTCAAAATTAACATCTATTGTGTCGACTAACAAGGTATAAACAACGCTCGTCAATCGAAATCAGGTGCAGTGGAGTTCCGTATAAACATAAAGTTATGATCCTTGATGGTCCCTAGGATTCCTGCCTGGCTCATTACATGCTTCTGGACATAATGAGACTTAACATCTTATGTCTCAGGATGACGAGCGCAGTGGAATGCAAACAGTACCTACTTTGTAAGTCAAAATGCTGGATGGTATTGCTACTGTTTAATGGTGCTCGTCTCGACAATCAATGCAATAAAAAAAAATACATCCGAGATAACCCCGCAACGTATCTGACGAATTGATTCTACTATTAAACCATAAGACATTTTTCAAAACAATCACACTCTTTTACTACCTTTTAGTCTTTACTCCATTAAAATTTAATAAGCGTGTTATGTTTTAATTTTTAAGACGCTAAACCTAACCTGGATGTCAAATTATTGCCATTATAAATCAATTATAGCTCGCGGCTACCAAACGTGCAAAAGTATTTGTGGGATAATAGTGACGCTCCATATATTTCCTGGGATGAAAAGAGATATGTGCTATTCCAGACTATAATTATTATAAATTTCATCCAGATCCGTTCAGCCGATCTGGCGTGATTAGGAAACAAACAGGCAAACTTTCGTATTTATAATATTACTAGCTTTTGCACGCGGCTCCGCCCGCGTGAAAGTTTTTCCGGGATAAAAGTCCCACTTTATATTTTCGCGAAATAAAAAGGAGCCTATGTGTTAATCCAGGACATGATCCACCCGTGTGCCTAATTTCATCGACATTCGTTCAGTAGTTTTTGCGTGAAAGAGTAACCAACATCCATAGGTACTTACAAACTTTCGCGTTTGTAATATTATTAGTAGGATTATGAGTGTAGATGCAAAACTTAGCGAATATAGCAAAATCCCAGACAAACTATATCCTATCTAGAATGAATGAATGAAATCCTCCTAGCCAGTTTCGGCCACGGCGGCCAATCTCAACGGAGATCAGCCAGGTACGCAGGAGATATTATAGTGCACAAGTGTGTGCGCAATACACAAGTGCACTCGCTATTCCTTCACTCTCATAGTCCGGTGAGACGGCAATCCGACATGACCGGAGAGAGATCAGGCGCAGGACCAACGGCTTTACGTGCTTTCCGAGGCACGGGGTATCACACCGCCAACTTCCTGACTCCGAGCTGCGACTGAGTAAATTTTAAGATGGAAAAACCCAGTCACAATTTTTTTGGCTCGACCCGGGATTCGAACCCAGGACCTCAGCGCGCAAATCGTACTCGTAATGCGTACGCAATACCACTACGCCACCGAGGCAGTCTAGCAGGCCTATCTAGAAACTAAGGAAAGAGTACAACAGATAATATTAGGTATCACTTCGACCAACAATACCACTGTGGTATTGTTGATCGAAGAGGTATCATTAGGAAACGATGCTACTAAATTTATATGGACAAAATACACAAGAAGCGATTTATAAAAAATGTTTACCGCTAATAACCGAATGCATTAAATTATTATGACCTTTACATACGTTTGTTTAAAAAACAAGCGTCTATGTGCTAGGTTTGTAACCTTCATACCACATCCGGATTAGGTAGTTCAATGTAAAACTTATCTAGGGTCCTATTTAAAGGGTCGGAATCAGCTTATCAATTAGATAGGCCAACTGCTCCAGTGCGATGTGATTTTATATTTATACCCACTAACATGTAATTATATAAAATATATAGATTGTTTTTTGCTGGAACGCGCTAAACTCTCGCAAATCTGCACCGATTTATAACATAACGCCATTTTATAAGGAGCTGGCGATCACGCGGTCGACAAATCCTAAATTCTGCGTGCTCGATTATTTCGCGAAGAAAAACGTGAACGAAAGCTAGTCATTGACAAATTAGAGCGTATCGTTTGTGTATGAATACGAATTTTAAACTTAAAGATTGTGAATATAACGCGATGGCCGATGTTGCAACGAAGCCTTTGATGCACTTTCATCTGACCTCGCGCTTGCCTTGAAATTAGTTTATTTGCTTATTAAATACTGTTAAATCTGAACTAAAGATTAATATGACAGATTAGTTAAAGTGGGGTAGGACGTAGACCTTGCAAAGCTAAGAGGTTGCCACTAATTATGCAAGCACGTTCACGTTGCGGTTTTAAGGACATCGCAGCGAGTCATTGGGCACTAAGGCATTTCATAGACGCCATCAACTCGTTGCCTTGTCAGTAAATGAAATCTATAACCACAAGCTAAGTTATTTGTGTCATCTTTTCAGATACCAAAGACAATGTCGGCAGAGACAATCCTACCATCAGAAAGCTCAGATAGCTCCAGCAATCCATCGACGCAATGCGAAGACAGCGACTCCACGGAGAGTGCCGAACTGACTAACACCCTACACGATAAAACCGTTAGTAAAGATTGTGCGGAAAATGGCGCTGAAGTGAAACACATAAAGGAATGGAAAGGAAGGAAGCTTTTTTGTTGCAGTAAGTTTATTTTAATACAACTAGGGTCTTCTCGCAGTTTTGTTAGCGTGAAAAGCTCTCCCAGAATAAAAGTCTCACTGCGTGGCACCAAGAACTGATAAATTAGATTTTCCCTCCATTCTTTATGACAGTAAAGCATATCTCTCGCTGTATAGGGTACAAATTGTGCCCTATACAGCGAGAGATGTGCCCCACAATACAGATTCGAGACAGCTTTGCTAGGTACCGAAACGGTGGGCGGTTGCGGACAACTTAGACGTGAGTCGGAGGAAGCCCGCAGCCACCCCTAATGCGCCGAAGATAACCACCGCGGAGTTTTGGTTGGTATGCCGTGCGGTGTACATAGGTTAGGGAGTCGGCCCGGCGCACAGTGGGCGGAAAATCGGGTCTCCCTTTCATAGGAATTTCGAAAAAAAAATTGTTAGTTTTCTCAAATCTGAGTATGCAGTATTGTTAATATCGTTGTAATATTGAATATTATTGCAATTTTGAACAGATATTTAGCTCAAAAAATGAAGAAAGTGGACTTTGAAGGTTTTCAATGTATGAAAACGACTTTTGTTTGCCTCATAACTTGTTTCCATAGTAAGATGATGTAAAGCTGAAACTTTCGGGTATTGTAGCTTAGATCCTACTCAAGCCATCTGATATTTAACCTTGACCCCAACCGTGCCCGTTTAGAAGATATAAGGTAAGTAAAAATTAATGTTTAGCCCATACTTTGACACAGACTAATATACCTTAAATAAAATAATTTATTATTAAATGATAGTTACAGATCTCACACCACTTTTTACCTTGACCTTGAAGGACTCCGTTACAAAGATATAAATTAATTAAAAGTGCATATATTGACCATACTAACACATGAGCATAAATACATCTAGCAACTAATTGTCTGAAATTAGCTATCCTCATATTGTTATACATTAACTACAGACCTCACATGACTTTTGACTTTCACCTTGAAGAAGCCCGTTTAAAAGATATGATTGAATTAGAAATACTTATTTCGCCGATGATACCACACGGAAGTAAGAACTTAAAATAAAACAATAATATTCTTTTTCTATGCAGTATTATCATATGATAGCTAAAGATCATATACGACTTTTCACATTGACCTTAAATGACTCCGTTCCAAAGTTATGAATTAATTAAAAGTGGACAATATTATGACCATATTGTCATACGGGCATAAGTACATCTAGCGGCTCACTATCTTAAATTTTTGTTATTCTGGTATTGTTGTACTTTAGCTAAAGACCTTATATTACTTTAAACTTTGACCTTGAAGAAGCACGTTTAAAATATATGATTGAAATTGAATTATAAATGCTTATTTCGCCGCGATGATACCACATGGAATGATGAAATTTTAATAACACAGTGTCTCAAATTAGGTATTATTGCATAACAACAAAACACTCCATAACTTTTGGGTGTAATAGCCAAGAACTCCATTCTTGGAGCATGAAAATTATAAAAGAGATGTCCGCTTTTTGTATGGGTGCTGGGAGTCAAAATTCAACCATACTTAAACTTTATGGATATTAAAAGGCCAAAAATATGGAACTTGGATTCATTAAAACATTTTTTTTTTTCTATTTATAACTAACATTTTAAGGAAAATGAAACAACATAAATGTCTACATCAAAGGACTTCAAAATAATACGATTTATTGTAAAGGCCTATGTTTTGGGAGTACTATCCAAAAATATATATAAAGTAGCTTGGTTAGAATTTTAGGCTCGTTTTTGGACATGACCTTTGCATCATTAACTGATATGAGCATCTAAAACTATTTGCAATATCCATTAGAAATCCCATTTCATTACGAAATTTATCTTTGATTGTTGTTTTTCAAGTTTGTCTTCTTTATCTTGACATTTCTTAATGTGGAGGCGGTATGCTATGTGTCATAATATCGGCTAAAGAAGCATTTAAAATTCACTTATATCTTTTGAACGGAATTCTTTAAGGTCGAGGTCTAAAGTCATATGAAGTCTTTAGCCAACTTATAACTTACTAGGATAACAAATTTAAGACGGTGAGTTGTTTGATGTATTTATGCCCGTATAACAATATGGGCACAGTATTATGCACTTTTAATCAATACATAACTTTGGAACGGGGTCATTTAAGGTCAATGTGAAAAGTCTTAGGATAGGATCTTTAGCTATCATATGATAATACTGCATAGAAAAAGAATATTATTGTTTCATTTTAAGTTCATATTTCCGTGTGGTACCATCAGTGAAATAAGCATTTCTAATTCAATCATATCTATTAAACGGGCTTCTCCAAGGTGAAGGTCAAAAGTCATATGAGGTCTGTAGCTAATGTATAACAATGTAAGGATAGCTAATTTCAGACAATTAGTTGCTAGATGTATTTATGCCCATGTGTTAGTATGGTCAATATATGCACTTTTAATTAATTTATATCTTTGTAACGGAATCCTTCAAGGTCAAGGTAAAAAGTGCTGTGAGATCTGTAACTATCATTTAATAATACTGCATATAAAAAATTTAGAAATTAATTTATTTAAGGTATATTAATCTGTGTCAAAGTATGGGCTAAACATGAATTTTTACTTACCACATATCTTCTAAACGGGTACGGTCGGGGTCAAGGTTAAATATCACATGGGTCGAGTAGGATCTAAGCTACAACACCCGAAAGTTTCAGCTTTACACCTTAATATGGAAAAAAGTTATGAGGCAAACAAAAGTCGTTTTCATACATTGAAAACCTTCAAATTCCACTTTCTTCATTTTTTGAGCTAAAAATCTGTTCAAAATTGCAATAATATTTAATTTTACAACAATATTAACAAGACTGCATACTCAGATTTGAGAAAACTCACAATTTTTTTTTCGAAATTCCTATGAAAGGGAGACCCGATTTTCTGCCCAATGTGCGCGGAGCCGCGGCGGGCGCCCGACGTTTTCCATCTTTCCGGGCGGCTCAACGTCGGGTCGTAAGGCACGGTGAACCTAACGTAACCACTTAGTCGTTGCCCTTGAACACTGGGCGGTAGTAATAATTCACTTTCTCCGCGTAAACAAAAAAAAAGGTACCGAAACGGTACCTACTCAATTAATTTCCTGATTTAGGAATCGTACAAAAGAATTCTTAGCCAAATCGAAGTTGTAGAGATGGTTATTTTTAGTTACATTATGTTACTAAAGTTATTTATGCTTAACTTGTATTGTACCGATTACCATAGACACAATCTAATCTACATTGTTTATTGTTTGCTGACGTCGCGGCCTTCGAGACCATTTGTGTCCGTTGACCATAAACTATGACGTTATTTTTAATCCGCGTTGGGAACAAAAGGATGCGCATTGTAGGCCTAGTTCGCAAGTCGTGTTTATAATCTTGAGAGGAGCGGATTGCGAACAACACTACTCACTAGTCAATAGCGAGAAGAATAGTCTATTCTTTTAGTGACATACTGCTCGTTAAAATTAACAGCTGTTTTAGAAATTGGACACAATTGCTATGTGTATAGCACGCCTTTGTCCTGAAAGGGATAGGCAGAGGTGCAACACATTTCGCCTGTGTTCCGTCTCATGATGTGATAGGGGACGAGACTATCGCCATATCGAGCATAAATTTCAGACTCCGGGCTGATACTGAGATGAAAACCACGAACCACAACCTCGTATTAGATTCGATTTAAGTCTCACAATGTCCATTGCCTTTTTTTTTATCGCGGGGATAAACACGTATCGCTACCACCACTGGGGGGTGAGTGGAGCGGTTATGTTGGTTTTACACTGTCTTACGGCCCAACGTCGACACTCGGGAGTATAGCTTCATGCGAGCGAGCATCGGACCGAGTCCCTAACACTATATACACCCTACACCGGCATACCAACCAAACCCCGCGGTGGCCTTCTTCGGCGCCTACGGGACGGCCCCGGGGTAACTTGTTGCACGAAGATAGCTGCACGGAACCGCCCCTGCGCGATTCCGCATTGCGGCCCTTCTCTCAATGAAGAGGCTGAGAAGCCTCCGAACTCCAGAGCACGCTTTTGCGTCTATGACTGCAGGAGACCGACCACCCGCATTGTCATCCACCTCATAGTCGCTTACATTGGAGTAGTTGAGCGAGCAGACCCCCACTGCTCGCCCCGCGACTCTCACTTACCTACCCCATTTAGTCGCCTCTTACGACAGGCAGGGGATGCCGTGTCGAAATTCTTTAGATGCCCCTGGACCACAGGGCACGAGGCGCCGGTCAGTCGTCCACCCGATGCCTCCTTCGTCTCCTCTGGCTTCGGGCGGGATCGCTCTGCTCACGATCCCGCTCGGCGCTCTCCTTCCGCGAGATGTCATACTCGCAGAAAGAGGCCATAGCTCGCCATGACCTCCAGCCGCCGACCATGGCGGACACCACGGCCGGCAGTGAGAGGTCTCCTCCGACAACTGATCTAAGAGCGCTGCGTTGTAGGTCCCAGGCTGGGCAATCCTCGAGAGTATATTGAACTGTGTCCTCACGGCCGTTGCCACAATGATGGCACACGGCGGATTCCTCCTTTCCGATCCGACACAGAAACGAGCCGAACACCCGTGGCCCGACAGCATCTGTGTCAGACGGAACGTTGGCGCACCGTGGCGCCTGTCTAACTAGCTTAAGAAGACAGATCGCACTGCCGCGACAGTCCTCAAGCCCGCACTCGGGCTCTCCAGCCTGGTATGCCACTCCTCCATGGCGGCGACAATGTCCATTGCCTAGTGATTACCCGTTACAATATTGTCCTAAACAAATACTAACACTTCCACATTGCTTAGAGGCAAAATTAGATAATCCTACACTTACCCAAACAGCATGCATTACGTATGTTATGGAAACCACCCGGTAAGCAATTGTTCCATAATAACCTTCCTACCTTACTCTAGCTAATATTATAAATGCGAAAGTTTGTGAAAAATCAATACTTATTTGTATAAACACAGAAACTGCGTAACGGATTTAGCTGAAATTTGGAACACAGATATGGATGAGCACAAAAGCTACCTTTCATACCCGGTAATTTGCGTCATTAGATTTCATAAACAGATGGCGCTGGTCGTCGTACAGGTCCTGTGGCACTATCGACACCGACAGTTATTTAGGGACTTCGTAGCGGGAAAGGCTTTTCATACGGGCGAAGTCGCGAACAATACCTAGTAATTAATTAAGCATTTGTTCCTCATAATGTGAGAAAAACGCTACCGCCCGGCGGCTCTGCTTATGTGCTCACCCGACATGGCCTACGAGATGATTACATAAACACAAACGCGCTGCATACAAACATCTTTCCTGCATATTACCACGTGTTTATGGTTCGTAAATAACAAACTTTACGTTACAATGTGTTAATATTTGTTGTGTTAAGGTGTTAAGTTTTAATCACCGCGCTTCTTTGGTACCTATAGGCGTGTACCTAGCAATTTATTTGGTACGTTTATTTGGTTCGGGGTACGATAAGTTTTTTTTTTTTTGTTAATGGCCCTACTGTCAGTAGCCTGACGCGAGTCGGCTTTTCTGGCCACACCGGTCTTTAGGGTAAACACAGAAGGCGCTCGCAACCCTTTGAATTAAGTGACCATGCTGAGGGCAACCCACTAACGGGTTACGAACCTCGGCTCAGGACGGCCACTGAGAGAGGATGAGACATCAACGATTAGGGAAAGATTGTTTTTTTAGGCCTAATCCAATTCCTAATCTTAAGGCCTAATCTAAAGGCCTAATCTTTAATTAGATTGTGTTGTCATCGGCACGCAGGCCGGAACTGCAAGGGGTGTCGGAGGGGCGACGGGGAACGCGGCGAGGTCCTCGACGGCGAGGACGGAACTGCGGTCTTGTGGAGTTTCAAGAACTCGTTCTTACGGCGGATGGCCAGAGTGATTGCGTCCTCTGGATCGGTTAATACGGAACGCGGCCGTCTCCATTTGGCGCGGTCGAATGGAGTGTACGATAAGTAAAGTTACATTTTTATGCGAGTTTTGGAATTATGGTTGCCGGGCTCTGAATTGCCCATTGGCGTTACCAGGCTCGTAAACCTTGTCAGCTGGATGAATCCAGCGAATAAAGAAACAATCAATTTATAAATGCGAAATTTTACGCATGACCAATACCTACCTAGAATCCAATACTTTGACGTCATAATTCATTAAACAGGCCAAATGATATCCTATCATTCTAACGTCGTAATTTCTCAAACAACGTCACAGCCTAGCTCCGCGATGCCTTTAAAGAATTAGGTAACTAGGCTGCACGCACTTGTCTTTGAATATGGTCTGAACAATGACTAACCTAGCTGTCACAGTGTGCCAATAGAAGGACTTTATATACCTCTTCTATCACAGTATAATGTAGTAAGGACTCAAGTAGAGTAGGTATATAAATGTTGATTTATTTTTGAAATAGCTAAGACTGGACGGAACTACGGGTTACAGGCCAAAAATTCAGCTACCTCGGCTTACCTCGGACCGTAACCAAGACGCATTTCTTCGACCGTGGACGCCTATCGAAAACAAACAAGGCATATCTATCAGCCACCTTTGTCATTCACATATTTTTTTTAGTTTTCTGTTAAAGTTAATACTTGTAGAAAATCAACATGGCTACGGCGCGGCTCGTCGTACAGTTACAGATTACTTAATGTATATAGTTATACATACAAAATTAAAGTAAAATATCCCAGCTATGAAGCTAAGCTAAACTAGCACCCGTATTCACAAACATTACTATGAGGACAGTGCGTCCAAACGCAGTGCCGGCAATAGGGTAGTTTCCTATGTTCCATTTTGTACAATACATGTAACAGAAAATAATACGAAAAAGAAATTCTTCTGTGTAATCAGCATCAAAATTGGATGAAAAATAAAGCAGTTATTCATATTTGAAATATTGTTGTGAGAAAGTGGGGGCGTGGTGGGGATATTGCGCTATGTCTTTCTCACGTACGAAGCGTTATGGCCGGTGACACTCGGTGACGTCACAGTCTGATATTCTCAGAATAAGGACTATAATTTAGTAATTTATAATAATTTATTTATTTATTGCTTTAGTCTTTATTCTATGCTGATATTAATGTTACTTGACAACTACCAAAACTTCTACCAAATTTCAAAGCTTAAGAACTTATTATTGCGCCAATTTTGGAATTTTTTTCTGTTAGATTTTGAATGACATTCATTTTCGATAAATGTGTTTTAAAAAAAGCAGTCAAACACCCTATTTCATAGTTTTCTTTAGCTTTGTTTATCAAACAGCCAACTAAACTAAAAAATCCAAGTACGGACTTAGCTAAGTAACCTTTGTGAACTTAGAGTAAAAATAACTACTATAGAGCGCGTGTATGCAAGTGGGAACAATAGGCACGGCTGGGAACATCGTCCTGCGCCGGCCGCAAGCGCTTGTAGTCACTCGAGTAGGAACGGTGTGAGCACACGCGAGTGAGATCTATGCGAATATTTGATTATTAATACTGCAAAATGGTTAAATGGTATGTGGAATGTTGTAAAAACGACACTCGGAAACACACTAAACAGAATTCTAATATCACGTTTCACAGGCAAGCCATATTTCAATATATTTTTAGGTAAAATTGAAATCACGCGTCGCGGTATGAAAGACGCACGGGAGGCGAACGCTTGTACCCCCCGCACTGCCCCGCGTCCCACTTTTTCGATAGTGATGTTATGCGTCGATACCAGAATCGATGTAATATTTTCATATGCATACGTATTTATTACTATCGAAGGCGATGCTTAATATAATGTAGCTTAGGTAACTGTTTTTGTCTGTGTGTGATTTTTAAGCCAATTAATAATTGCATTTTTGTTTATGAAATGAAAGAAATAATTACTGTTCCTAAAAATTTACCGATTACGATGATATTTTTAAGCTATTGCATAGCTTCTATCGCGGGCCTTTACAGTATAAGTTAGCAATCATTAAGATATTTTTTTTATTTGTAATTTTTTTATCATTGGTAATAAATATTTCAAAAACTAGACGTGACTATTTTAGGCTTGGGGAGACTGGCTAAGAAATCCATGGTGCGATGCTCGGTTTATATTCATTGGTTCAATTATAATGGATATCCATTAATATTCTTGGTTCTTATTGCTTGTAAAAACTGCTCTTGAGGTACCGTGTTTATAAATCATTCCACATGGCACTACACTAATTCGCAGCATAGCTTTTATCTATATTAACCTCTCGAGCCCCGACCGGCCCAATCGGGCCGGTCTGACAGCTTGTCAAACTCGATATGTGTGCGTGTTGACGCGCCTTATGTGTGTGCGTGTAGGTCGATTTTCGCGTGTTGACAGACACGCGAAAAATTGCGCTTGCGCCAGTGTGGCCAGCGCTATGTACGCAAGAGGTTAACGCAATACGCTTAAAATTACTCACAAGGTCATATTTTGTAGAACCACAATTTTTTAACAACAGTATGTACCGCGCCACCGGACCTGTACTTATCGATAACTGTTGCGTTGGTGCTGCTTGCGTGCCCATCCCTAGCAGTCGCCAACATTTCTATATAAGTAGCTATAGTTCACCTGCCTACGCTGGGTAGTGGGCGCACGGTGCGATATTAGCGCTCTATAGTAGTTATACTTACTCTAAGTTTGTGAATATATTATGGACATTAGCATAGTTTGTAACCGGCATTAATGGTAAAGCAGTTCTTCATGAGGATCTCTGTTTGAAAACATGGCTTGATAGGGATTCATTTTGTGAATAAGTAGTACTTGTTGTAGTTCTGTCGATTTCTTAGGTAGAAGTAAATAAACAAAGAAACACTGCAAACTAATTACTAAGCGAAAGTTTTTGACCTACAATTTTGGATGTATATCGTAGACCAGAACTGCGTGTATCGCAAATCGCAATTTTTTAAATTAGTGATAAGAGTGGTAGGCGATATGGAATAATAAATAAAATTTCGAATCAGGACCTTTTTCTACAAACTCAAACCATCATAATGTTAAGACTACAATGCTATTCGAAAGTCATTGGTCATGGCAAGAATAAAATATGATTCTGGTTTGATTTGATTTGTATTAAAGTACTACACACCCAAGTGGACGGTAGCCTAGTTGGGAATGGAACGGTCTGCCGAGACAATGTCCGGAGGTTCGAAACCCAAGGCACACACCCCTGACTTTTCGAAGTTACGTGTGTATTGTTTATCAATTATCGTTCTCTTTAACGGTGAAGGAAAATATCGTGAGGAAACCTGCATACCTAAGAAGTTCCTTATAAGAATTTCGAAGGTATGTGAAGTCTACCAACCCGCACTAGGCCAGCGTGGTGGACTAAAGCCTAAACCCTCTCAGTAGAGGAGGCCCGTGCTCAGCAGTGGGTAGTATATAATACAGGGCTGGTATTATTATTATATATTATTATACTACACACCCACTAACTCAAGCGTCCACCGAAGGGATAGGCAGAGGCACAACTAGTGCACCCATATATCGCCGTGTGAATTCCCTCGCATAATGTCATAGGGGACGAGCCTCGCCATACCGGGCACAAATTCCACAGAAAAACCCAAAGTAAAGAGTTTTTACGTTGATTAAACTTGAAACGTAGAGGCCATGGAACAACTCGTGCATTAGTATTTATTTTGGGGTCACGTGTTACTGAAGTTATTGTTGATATTATAATTTACCCGAACTCCGAAGTACTATAACAAAGATACATTTTATCAACATTGTAAGTTAGATAATTATATATAAAATTGTTCTTATTACTCCAAATGATACGGTATTGTCTGAATACCCAGTATTCAGTCATGATTGTCGTGCATTACGAAATTATAATGGTGTTGTTTTTGTTCAAATATAAATTGCACTGTTTGGATGTAAAAACTTTGTAGCTTAATTATTGAATATCCGTATAACCTGCATGTATCAATAAAACCCACATTATAATGAACAGGTACTTTGTGATCATGATTGCGGATATGTTCTTAGGTACTTATCTAAGCTTCTTTGGTCTTGTCGCACCTACGTATTCGGTTTGTAGGGCATTGTAGCCAGTATAACTACAGGACATAATGAGACTTAACATCTTATGTCTCAGGATGACGAGCGCAGTGGAATACCACACAATACTTTGTAACTCAAGGTGCTGGATGGTGTTTCTACTGTTTATTGGTGGTCGTATCGCTTACCATCAGGTGAACGGCATGCTCGTCTCATGATCCGATGCAATAAAAAAAAATACTTATGGGATGTAGAAGAGATCATGGATCCGAATTTTCGAACATGATATACCCAGGATTAGTTTACCCCAGAGAGAATTGAGGTCAGGTCAGGTCAGTAATATGTTCTATTGTGGGGCACAGGCCTCCTCTACTACTGAGAGGGTTGAGACTTGAAGCCCTATTTCGCCACGTAAGCCTACGACAGTTTGGAAATCTTTACCAAAATATTGTGATATTGAGTTTTTCTGATTAGCATTAATCCGGAGTCTGGAATTGTGTCCGGTAAATGGAAATAGTCTGGCCACCATTATATGGGATCTAACGTAGGTAACTAAATGTAGATGTTACATCTCTGACCAATGCCTTTTTCAGAAATTGATTAAGGTAGAGCTGGGCCTGTACCTAAGATGCTTTTCTACAAGCAGCCAATTGAATAGAAAATAATGTATGCGAATGACATATCATACAAGTCTAGCGCATGGATACGTCATCTTTCATTTGTTTCTGTTCTATTGGCGTTACCGCTTCTAGAAAAATATTTTAACAAAAAATTAAATAAAAATTTAAATAACCCCCACACAAAAAATCTCTAAAAAGTAAAATAATAATAGTGTCTTTGTCGTTTAAGTACCTAGTAATATTTTGACCCAACCGTCGTCGCGTCGGGGGACCGCTAAAGAAGTATTTACATCTCCCTGGTCCGGAGTTCGGTCCCCCGACGTGAGGACGCTTGGGTGAAAATATTACTAGTTACTTAAACGACAAATACACTATTATTATTTTACTTTTTAGAGATTTTTTGTGTCGGGGGTTATTTAAATTTTAATTTAATTTTTATTTCAAACTTTTTAAATTACTTTATTCTCCATCATGGGGCCTTGATAATCAACTATATAAGTTGCTAAGGAGTTGGGTATTCCGCAGACTACTTGATGCCGCAGCATTAGCTCATGTTTACAAATATATTGAATGTCACAGTACACCAAATTTAAAGTCAATCGGATTTTTTAAGTTGCAAATGAGCTGATAATCCTCAAACGCCTGAACAGATCTTCATAAATTATAGCTAAGAACCATCGCAGTCACATCAGCTTTCAAACAAAAAAAACCGCGTCCAAATCGGTCCATTCGTTTGAGAGCTACGATGCCACAGACAGACATACAGATACACAGATACACACCCTAAACTTATAACTCCCCTCTTTTTTGTCGGGGGTTAAAAAAATTAACCGCCTTCAAAAACGACTTAAAAAACTAAAAACCAAAAAATAATTTAACACTACTTATATTCCGTGACTAATTTCAATTGGTAACCAATTATGGAGTCGGTGCCTAATTACTAATTACTAAGCTAAGCTAGTCAGATACATTCTTAGAATAGGCGTTATTATTCTATGGATAAATTAATCAATATGCGAAAACTATGTTTAATTTTAATTAGGCACTGAAATTAATCACGGAATATAGGTAATGTTAAATTATTTTTTGGTATTTAGTTTTTTTAGTCGTTTTTGAAGGCGGTTAATTTTTTGTTAAGATGTTTTTGTTTTTTGCTTTATTTATGTTAGTAAGAAATATAACGCCTCGATGGCGTAAGTTGTATTGCGACCGCTGTACGGCTATCGCGCTGACATGTTACGCCTCTGCCTACCCCCTGAAAACATAAAAGGCATGATGTTATTTTTGTATGTATGCAAGAACAAGACCGAACAAAATTCAACGCGAAAACACCAAAGAAAATGTCACAGAAAAGCAAAATTCGTAATTTCGTATACTTGGATGACATAATTTTTCAAGTTATTTTGGTTTTAAAACCAAATTACTCAACCGATTCTGATAAAAATTCTATGGGACTAATCTGGAAGCATGTTCTTTTTTTGTAATAAAAGAAGAATTTTCCAATTAGGTCAATAAATGACGGAGTTATGCGGTAACAAACATAAAAAAACACGTCGAATTGAGAACCCCCTCCTTTTTTTGAAGTCGGTTAAAAAGCATCTTGGCTACGGGCCCTGAAATTATTAAAGTTGAAGTTGCGAGTGTTTTGCACCAAATTAGGTATTTTTGTGAATTGTTTTTGTAGTACAATACGATTGTTGCCGTTGCCGATGGAGAAAATTGTTATTCATCATCTATTTGTTATATATTGTACGTTTGTTCTAGATCCAGTTGGTCAATGCATATGGGGCGTGGTGTTCATAATCCTCTCAGTCACAGGCTTCGTGTTCACGCCACTTGACTTCATGCTGTGGGAAAAGCTGCAGATGACGCCAGGTACACAACAACTTCACCTTGTATTACGTTTTGGGTTACTGCACCTCAGATGCTTATTGTCCCAATGCTGGTCTAATGTCCTTAATTGAGCGGAAGATAGTATTAGAAGTCCACATTTCACTTTGAGCAGTCAGAGATAGAGAGATGCTAGATACTATCGGCAAATATTCTACTAATTTTGATGTGTGTACTAAAGTGTGTAGAGATGTTGCATTAATTGTACACTTCTTAACTGCTGTGTGTTCGCTTCTGATAAGTGATAATGGTATAGGTATTGTGTATAGGTATGCCGTATGACTCTATAATTAATTTGCAAGTCCCGTTTAAGGTATAAATTAAATTACTTTTTGATGCTCAATACTCCTTCCTACCAGGTCAATGGTAAATACATAATCATAGGTTTACGTGATAATTTACGGTATTTTGTAAACGGAGTAAATAAAAAAAACATAAAACATGACAGCATAAGTACATGTACAATTAAGAAACGCATAAACCTGTGGTATTATAATTAAAATTTATTATTGATAGTATTTTTTATTTACGTACAAATTATTTAGCTACATAGATACAGTAGGTACAAGCAATTGGATTGTGGAAAACATGATATGAAAGAAAAGGGCATGAATGACTTGACGAAAGATAGAGGAGAATGGAAGAGAAAAATATGTTGCGCCGACCCCAAGTAATTTGGGACCAGGACAGGAAGATGATGATGATACAGTACAAGCAATATTCCACCCTATACTCTATTATTGTAGTCTATAGTATATGCGACTATTTGTCTTCCTTATGATTTGACGCACTTATTTAAATATTAACCTACTACCATGCGTATTATGTAAGCGTCTTTGTGCTTTCTCAATGAGCCTATGGAATTCCATGCAAGTCGATTGCAACAAGATATGAATATGTATTTAAAAGCAATAAGTACAATAAATTCCAACAACCGTAATCGGTAGAGACAAGATAAATGAGAAAAACCTTGCCAACATCAATCCATAGAAATGTAAAGAGAAATTTCTTTAGCATGGCATCTCAAGCACAGTCTCAAGGCAGCGGTCACACCAATGAGGTCATGGTCGTCATTTACAGAATTTAATACTTATTGTCTTACAATATGTGCATCAATGATTGAGAAGCTTGGTAGTTGATCCTTCATACAAGCTGAAGCACGACCACTTCATTTAATTTCATCTTTACAGTCATTTTTCGCGCACGATTCGTCTCGACGATAGTGACAATGGTCGAAGCCGTGCTTTGTTTATTTTCTATCCACCAGTGCGTATTTTCTAGACATATTACATATACACTCACGCCTTTTATCCCCAAAGGGGTAGGCAGAGGCGCAACTAGTGCACCCACTTTTCGCCGTTATTCGGTCCCATGATATCATAGGGTGCGAGCCTATCGTCATATCAGGCACAAATTCTAGACTCCGAGCTGATACTAATGAGAAAAACTCAATATCACTTTGCCCGACCCGGGGATCGAACCCGAGACCTCAGCATTGCAGTTGTACCATAATACAACTACGCCACCCAGGCAGTCTATACAGTTAAGAAAATTTGGTCTGCATCACGTAAAATAAAATTAATTAATTTGATAACACCAGGGGCAATTGGAGATGTATACCTGTAGGCAACTAGGCTAAGATTATACTTGGGTTTACTTACACGATAGAGGCTTGCCTAGTGTGAAGACCATAGGATATAACCACTATGAATTTAGTCTTTCGTAATAAACAAAATTTTATTTCATTTCGAATTCGTAACTTATAGAGTTGCCAGTTAGAGACAATGTTTAAAATTATAATAAGCTTACTAAAATGATATAATATATCGTCATCGTTATCTTAGGGTCAATGCTCACTTTAAAGCTGATAACAGAATCTAAAACAGTGAAATCAGTAAAAAAGCAACATGATTAAATTAAAATATGTTATATGCCGCATATTTAACGATATTATTATATTATGGATTTTGAAGACGGTTTTTTTGGGTTAATAAGTAATAGACCTAGTGGAACACAATGCAAAAACACCGTGCTAGAAAAATCATAGGAAGCAAATTTAGTTTATTTAGATGACATAATAATTCCGATTATTTTTGTTTTAAAATCAAACCACGATTTTGAATAAAATTTTATGGGACTGATATGAACGTATAATAATCCTTCCAAAAAAAAAATGTTCCAAATCTGTTAATAAATGTCGGAGTTTTAAGGTAATCAACATAAAAAATAACAACACGAATTGAGAACGTTCTCCTTTTTTTGAAGTCGATTAATATTTTAAAGAAAGATAGAAACATCTATTCGTACAATATACTAACGTATACAAACATGAAACAGTTTTCCATTGCGTCTATTTTTTGCCACGTGTCAAAGCAACCCGACTCAGGGTCACCCGACCCGATAGGAATAATAAATCTCTTTCCAGGACTTCCTCCTTACGACTGGTGGGCAGACCCCCCAGACGAGGTGAAGATGCGTGCCTACTTATTCAACGTGACCAACCACGAGCGGTTTCTAGAAGGTCTGGACGATAAGATCAACGTGGATGAGATCGGACCTATAGTTTATTTGTAAGTTATTTTCATGCAAAGGAATGCATGAATAATTAAATAAGAATAGATATCGTAGATTCATGAATAATTCGGTGTTATGCCAGATATTATAATTCGAGATAATAAATAATTATTAGCAGTTAAATTCCTGTTCATGTTCACATAATCCCATTTTGGTTCTGAGTTTTGTTTGTTGATTATAATTAATTACTGATTGCCTCGGTGGCGTAGTTGTATTATGGTACGACTGCAATGCTGAGGTCTCGAGTTCGATTCCCGGGTCGGGCAAAGTGATATTGAGTTTTTCTATTCAGTATCAGCTGGGAGTCTGGAATTTGTGCCCGATATGGCGATAGGCTCGCCCCCTATCACATTATGGGACGGAATAACGGCGAAAAGTGGATGCACTAGTTGCGCCTCTGCCTACCCCTTTGGGAATAAAAGGCGTGAGTGTGTATGTATTATAATTAATTAAGTTGTTATTAAAGGGTTTTTCATATTTCTATACGTCTTTCAATAGTTTTAAAAATAAGTATTACCTAAATGTAATGCTACGCGACCATTGCAATGAAATTTGAGAGATTTCTCGCTTTTCTCTTGAATTAATATAAGTATCTATTTTTTTATGCAAGCAGACTTAAGGTTGCAGAATACATTTATTGTTTACATATTTGATAAGAACGCTAAATAAAACAAGTCGCAACGGAGGTGCTGCTTATAAAATCGTGTAACGTGAAGGTCGATGATTGTACCATCGCAGGCGCCGTAGTCAAATTATTTCTCCACAATCGTTAACGCTAACGTCATTTATAAATGATAGCATTTTCCCATGGCTTCGCAGATACGAAAGAGTTTTTCCGGATAAATATCCCGCGACTCATTTTCCCGAGACAAAAGTGGCCTAAAACCTTTCCAGTGTCTCGAACTATCTACATACCTTCATCTAAATCCGTAAGATAGTTTTAAAGTTTATTACGTACGTACAAACTTTGCCACCCCTTTTTACCCCCTTAAGGAGAAATTCCATCTTAGTGAGCACATACGTCCTAAAAGGAACCCCCATGCAAAATTTGAGACTCCTAGCACTTGTAGTTTCTGAGATTTCGTTATGAATGAGTGAGCAAGTCAGTGTGTGACTTTTTGCTTTTATAGATATTCTAGCGAGTGCCATTCGCATAATTATTGTTCTCTGATTTCTATTAGTATCAATTTAGAAAGGCATTTCCCAATTTGTGAGTTGTCCATCATAGTCATAGCTATA
The DNA here is from genome assembly GCA_949316025.1 of Lapara coniferarum. Lineage (NCBI taxonomy): Eukaryota > Metazoa > Arthropoda > Insecta > Lepidoptera > Sphingidae > Lapara > Lapara coniferarum. The sequence goes on along the minus strand of OX438931.1, from coordinate 24,582,586 downwards.
AGCACAAACAAACATTTTGGTTTTCGACAGAGTAATCTCTGGAATAGATGCTCCGTTTCTACATAATATTATATTCACTAATAGAAAAGCTACACTTCCTGGGAACCCTGACTGCTACATACTATTTTTTATTCCAAGAACAAACTTTAGTACGAGCGGAGCTCCAAGCTATAGCACCTACTATTATTTTACTTAGGCATTGTTGTATAAAAGTAAATTTTATTCCACAGTCCAACTATGTAGATAGTAGGTAATTAGCACTCATTTGATTATCATTTATTCCCGAGCGTAGATTGGAGTATAACTTTTGAATTTGGTCGGTTTATATTTATGTGACGTGTAACCACTCAGAAGATGTGAAACAGGCCCCCTTTGTGTTAAAAATGTTTTACAATACCACTTGTTTCCAATAAGCAAATACCCATCGATTCATCACTGCGTTTTACACCATACTAAAACAGGGAAGTGCTTGCCTCGAATACAAATGATGAACGCTTAGGACGCTCTGTTTCCTCAATAAAAACTATAATTCTAATCTAACGATCCCTTGTGTATGGTTGTTGCTGGCATTTTTTTACATGTAGGCATAAGCAGACATGCCTGTAACTTCAAGTCCTGGCATAGAAAAAATATGACAGAAACAATACAAATAATGTTATTAAATATTACTGAATAAAGATGAAGAAAACTAATAGAACGTACATAAATCACGTTACCTAGTCCTACCTAGAAAGGTGTAACGCGTAGCAAATCCGTTCTAATTTCTTTTATTTTTTTCCAGAGAAAAGCTGCTGCATTCCAATATAAATTTCAATGAGAATAGTACATTGACATACACGGCCAAACGGTTTCTAATATTTCTACCTGAAGAGAATACTATAGATTTCAACGCCACGTTAGTCGTACCAAATTTAGCTGTCTTGGTAAGTATCTTTGTTCTAGCTATTTTGTCTCCTCTTTAGATTTTATTGTAGTTTTAGCCAGGTACCTACAAAAACTACAATTAAGAGATTAAAAAAAGTAAATCAGTTAATTTGTTCAAAAAAAATCTTTTGTTTTTTACATAACTAACGAACAAGGAAAACCACTTAAAATGAAATTATGTAAATGGGCTTAATTTAATAAAAAGAATAATAAATTGAATTAAAATTGAAAGGCGTAATGGAAGGTATATTTATGGGGGAGGGGTTTTGGTGGTCCGGACCACAAAGTTAGCTTGCAACAAAAATAAACCGGGCCACAAAATATGTACTTACGCATTATAATGCCTACGTGCACTTCTAAGGGTGAGTCCAGACTATATGTATGTATAACAAAACATGTTATAAAACACAGTTATATACCTACCATGCTTTATTAGCGTTGACGATAATATGTGTTAATTAAAAATGTTATATAGCATGTTATATTGCAATATTAAATAATGTAAACGTGTTATATAGTATAAGTTATACAACATACCTATTATTCAATCTGGACTCACCTTAAGAATCAAACAAACATCCAAACATATTCACAAACTTTTGCATTTATAATAAGATGAAACAGACCCAACAAAACCCAACGCAAAAACACCACTGAAACTGCTTATAATAAAAATTGCACTTTTTGGTGACGAGGGGGCGGGGGGTGTATACCTACGTGACTGAAGGGAGTTTTTGTTTGGTGTCATGGGGTGGCAAGAACCCATGTTACGCCATTTTGGTATCCTAGGATACCCCTTACATGAAAGCTACAGCTACGTCTGTATATTACATCGAATGTTAAATTAATGACGCCACTACGTTTTCTCGGCGTAAAAGGTATCCGTTACTCACGTACCTAAATTAAAGATTAAAGATACGTTCAAAAATCGTTTTCCCTCTACACCACAACACACCATTTTGAATAAAAATATTACTATACACTTAGCTAAAACAACTAAGTACCTAACAATTAGTCAACACGAACACGGCGACCTTACAGATTAATTACAACTCGGTTGACACGAAAATATAATTACACGTAAATACAAGTAAACAATACACAGTAATGTCATTTTATTAGCTTTTTCTACTCAGAATCGATCAGTCCGGTGTCTGGACTCTGGAATTATTCCACTACAGCCACAATGATTTTTGATTTTTTGATAAATACTTGTGAAAGTATAATATGACATGACAAATAATTTTCAGATGATAAGGTACATGTTATTCAGCAAAATAAGCTGTCATACTTTGATACCAAAATCGAAAAAAGCGATGCCAAAATTCCTACTTGTGTCATAAGTATACCGTTACAATTAGGAGTTGCGCAGACGATGTCAACATGTTGCCGAATGCCGAGAAACACTATAGCTCACACAACACTGCTATGAAATGTTAGTTATCTGAAGAGGTCTGTTAATTAAGTTTGAAAATGGAACCAACGCGAAACAACGGTTGATAAAACTGCCGCCCGATTCTGTTAAATTACGTCACTGGTTCGTAAACATTATTTAAAATTTCGAAAGGGGTTTATGTTACGCCTTTTCGTGAAAGTAACGACGCTGAGTGCATTACTGTGATCTTCGCAATCAAATACCCGCCCAGCAGATAATCTTTTTTTTGTATTTGTGCCTTTAAGGCGGATACTTGAGGTGGAAAAATGCTTTAGTAAGAGCTAAGATGCAGATAGAATATTAACAATATTTTGTGACTGAAATGTAAAAAGAAAAACATATAAGAAGGGCTACTAAAACGTTTTTATATCGATATTTAAAAAAAATTACGAATTGAAAGTAGCGTAAAAAAGAACGTCTTGTAATCCATCTATCAACAATGGAATAAAAATGAAAGTTGGGTTCATAAAAGAAGACTTTATGTTGACATTGTTGTAATTTTTTGTAGTTGAAAGTACAGAAATTTCAAGTGTAGAAATTAAAGGGACTAAACTATTACGGTATGAATGAATCACAGTGAGACGTATTTATATTTTATTCAGCACTCTCTACACATAGCAATAATTTTAGGTCAACAAAGTAGTCATATGGCGACAATGTAATCACTTAGATCCAAATCAAAGGAAATGTAGAATTGCGTAAAGTTAAAAGTCGAGTTACTCCGAAGCATAAAGTGCGTAAAGAAGATTACCGTGTGACAACCACTATAAATGAAACACAAGGCTTCGTTCAAGCCATAGATTATTATTAATACTAGATTCAAGCTTCTCCGCCACTTTATAAAGTGTTGCATTAGTATATAGGACTTTGTAATTGTACTATTCAATGGAAATATTAAACCAAGATTCAAGCTTGCCAATGCGAAGATTGTGCAGCTTTTTAATATAACATCGTTATTTTTAATATAACATAGCACAGGTTATTACGATTAAATTTCTATCTCCAAGTGGGTGTGCATTGTTATGACTAAGTACCTGATGATATATAGTACTTTTTTATTGATTCGTAGTAATATCTGAGTTTCTTGTCACAAAGCTCCTGGGGGTCTAGACAAAATCCCTTTTCTGTTAGCGTTTACGGTTACGGAAAGGTCAAAATGTATGGAAATGACATATTATGCAAGTCATGTGACTTGTTTGGAGCATATATCATTTCCATACATTTTGACCTTTCCGTAACCGTAAACGCTAACAGAAAAGGGATTTTGTCTAGACCCCCAGGTATGTCAAAACTTATGCATTTATGAATGTCACCGGCGAACAAATATGGCCAGTGCGACGTCACTAGGCATGTGGCTCCGTTTGTGCGCGAAAATTTAAACTGTCAGTTTCAAGCCGCAATTTTTAGCAATGCATTATAGTATTATTCTTAAACATATTTGTCATCTATTGTATGAAATTGCTTCAAATGAAAGCATAAATAAAATAAATATTTTATCTTCCCTATTGTTTTTTTTATATCTCGCTATTGCATATTTATTGAAAACTTATTTAGACAGTGAATGCTTCAGATACTTACAAGTCACAACCATCGGTTCTATCCTTAGGAATGCCAAATGATAATGTAATGTCTGTGACGTCGAAATGTATAGAAAGACACGCATCTTTTTGGTAACTATTTCTGCTGATATTTACAAAATTCATCCTGAGAATCAGGCAAACTAATCTACGTCATTAATTACGCAGATCACTTCAACTGGCATCCTCATGCCCATGAGTCACGGCACATACTATGATTATAATATAAATGTCATTCGTCACATTAGTGTTTTCGCTAACAAATACAAAAGGCAGACACTAATTTATGCCCCCAAATAAATACGTTACTACTTTTAAACATACATACATACATATACACTCACGCCTGTTATCCCCGAAGGGGTAGGCAGAGGCGCAACTAGTGCACCCACTTTTCGCCGTTATTCCGTCCCATGATGTGATAGGGGGCGAGCCTATCGCCATATCGGGCACAAATTCCAGACTCCGAGCTGATATTGAATAGAAAAACTCAATATCACTTTGCCCGACCCGGGGATCGAACCCGAGACCTCAGCTTTGCAGTCGTACTGTAATACAACTACTTTTAAAATTAGCTGTAATACCATGACTATCAAATAAAATATACTTGAAGCTTGTGGAACAGGCCCTTGATACTGTAATCTTTTACATGACGTGATTGGTTTTCATGTGTACCGTCCTTAACAATGCCAGCTTGCGATACCAATTTCTCGAAAATTGTATCGTAAATTTAAAATTAGCGATTTCTACATGCCGCTGTGGTTTTTCGGAGAACTGATAATTTGGAACGGATGGGTAATTTCTCGTCAGTCGACGCTCCTGCACCCCACGGGACTTACCTATATAATTCATTTTTTATTTTCAGGGCTTAGCTTCCTACCTCCACAACGCAAACTACTTCGTCCGCCAAGCTTTCAGATTTCTCGTGAGCACACATGGAAGTAAGCTGTTTGTGAAGAAATCCATACATGAGTATCTTTGGGACTTCCGCGACCCAGTGTTGGACACCTCCAAAAGTCTTGCGCCTGGGCTGGTGCCAGTCAGTAACATGGGAATGATGGCGAGGGTAAGTGTCTTTAATATATTTGACTAGATTTTACTAGCGGCTTTGTTGTAGTATCTATACAAATTGAACCCTTGTCACATATAACTAACCAAAATAGTAGGTAAAACGATGACAAATATATTATTTTTAGGCAGGTAAAACACTACTATAATAATTATAATAATAATAATAAAATCCTTTATTTTACTGACCGTAGTACAGAGTTTCTTAATTAATACTAAAATTAATGTTAGTAAGCCGAATAGGTATACTCTTATGATTATGATTATATATCCTAATTTCATTTATCCTCAGCAACCGGTTAATTGGTCAGGTTGTCCTATGACAAAATACTACTATATTACGTTTTAAATCACATTGCATCTAGAAAAAAATACTAACACAGGATCATTTTGACATTGTATAGGTATCTAAGTGAAACTATTATACATAGTTATTTTAACCATAGATTTAAAATAAAAAAAGCGTAAGTTGCAAACAAAATAAATTTCAATATACGGTAGATTTAAGTTTGCATGCCCCAGCATGCCCTAATGCCACTGCTACTATTCTAAGAGGATTCGCTGCTGCGGTAACATCATACTTTCAGTCAGAAACACCACTTACGCACACGGCATATTCGCTATAGATTCTTGTCGCAGTGTTGTTTGACACTATAACGGTCATTTATTTCGAATTAATACAGGTACGTGTCCAGTAATTATTTTTATATTTAATACTTAATATTTGACCAGTAGCGTTCCGGGTTCGATCTGTGCACATCCATTAAGACAAATCAGCATTTTTCTTGCGACTGTCGAGAAACTTATAATTTGCTACACTTTACTTATACATCGATCTATTGTAGCTACTTTATCGTGGCAGTTAAATTTAAATAATAAGCGTTACTGTGTTGTATTATATAATACAGTGGTTAAATAAGCTAGGGGTACCTTTGTTTTTTCGTCGTGGGGAAAACGCGTAATCGCTACCACCATTCGGTGTGAGTGGAACGGTTAAGTTGGTTTCACACAGTCTTACGGCCCAATGTCGACACTTGGGAGTATAACACTCGGGGGTATCTTGTTGCACGAAAATAGCTACACGGAACCGCCCCTGCACGATGCCGCATTGCGGCCACTCTCTAAATAAGGAGGCTGAGAAGCCTCCGAACTCTAAAGCACGCTTTATACGTCTGTCTACGACTGCAGGAGACCGACCACCCGCATTGTCGTCCACCTCGGAGTCGCTTATATTGGAGTAGTTTATTTATTTATTTACCAACTGATACTTCTTACAGGATTATTATCCCAATGCTGTAGTATCGACAATCTATTTACAAAGAAGTTGTATAATTATTATTTAGTGTTATAACATATTTTCCATGTTGCTATCCTTATGAATTAGCTCATAGTACAATTAAATATATCGGCCTCCATCCCCATTATATGTCTTTCCTCTTAATATTTTGAAAATGTATGATACGAGTGTCAACTCCCTTCTAACTCTCAACTCATTATATCCAACCAATCCATCAACGGATCAATGGATAGTTGAGCGAACAGACCCCCACTGCTCACCCCGCGACTCTTACCAACCCCATTTAATCTCCTCTTATGACAGGCAGGGGATGCCGTGACGTAATTCTTTAGATACCCCCGGACCACAGGGCACGAGCTAGGGCTACCTACGTTATACATATCTTATATGATTTTAATGAGAGAATAGGTCTCACTCAGCTCCTCCTGAATCCGCACTCTTTGACACTTAGCACTCATCTTATAGACGATAAAAAACATTGACCTTGTAAAATATGATTTAACACAACTTGGTGTACGTAAGTTATGTACACGGTTATGTAATGTGATGGCCATTTAGATTAATCTTATATATATTGTGTAACACGTTAGTCCGTCCAACTGAAGCACGTAGATTGAGGACATTAACGTGTAGGTATCTATCGATTTAACCCCCGTGCATGGTACCTTACATTGCCTATTTTAAAAGTTATCTAAGTGTTCGTTATTTTTATAAAGTCGTTTATACTTCGTAAAAGCTAAAGTACCCGTCACTCAAGGGGACGAGGACATTCACATTCCTAAAATAATTGTTGTTGCCTTGTCGTAAGTATAGGTACTTACGTAGTACTATTTAGTACTAGCTATTGCCCGCGGTTCCGCCCGCAAAAAAGTTTTTCCAGGATAAAAGTCCTGGTTTATATTTTCCTGGGATAAAAAGTAGCCTATGTGTTAATCCAGGACATGATCTACCCGTGTGCCAAATTTCATCGACATTCGTTCAGTAGTTTTTGCGTGAAAGAGTAACAAACATCCATACATTCTTAAAAACTTTCGCGTTTATAATATTAGTAGGATTCTGAGGTATAGGTAGTAACTCACCGTACCATACTAGCCCTGTATGATATAGGCCACTGTTGAGCACGGCCTCCTCTACTACTGAGAGGGTTTGGGTCTTAGTCCACTACGCTGGCCTAGTGCGACTTGGAACACTTATTACTTAATTCTCAGGTATGCCGATTTCCTCACGATGTTTTCCTTCACCGTTAAAGCTAACGATAATTGATAAACAATACATACTTAACTTCGAAATCATCATGGGACGAAATACGCACGGCGAAAAGTGGGTGCACTAGTTGCGACTCTGCCTACCCCTTCGGGAATAAAAGGCGTGAGTGTGTGTGTGTTATCATTCTACAGTCAATATACTCTTCTTTGTGGATTATCACTTGCTTCAATGGGAAAGGAAATCATCACGATGATTAGGATTTGTCACGACAAAACCTACGAACCTGAGAATTCTTCATAAAAATTTGAATAGTATTTGAAGTCTGTCTACCCGCACTAGGCCAGCGTGAGGAATTAAGGTCTAAAGTCTAAAACTTATTCAGAATGTAGGTAGCCCGTGCTTAGTAGTGAGACAAAATATGATACGTGGCTAGTATTATAGAACCGGTCCTGGATTCGATCCGTGGGCTTATAATATTATCCTGACTCTTTCAGATCTATGCCGACTTCACAGACGAGATAACTGTGATGATCGGCTCCCAGTGGGGGCACCAGCACTTCTTCCAGATAGACAAATTCCGCGGCAACCCCCAGCTCCCCGGATATGACGCTGAGGTCAGTGACACCTCTAGTTTTAGTTCTGTTATTGATAGCATTAGCTGCTTGAGGAGTTAAGGTATGTACTAAAAATTAAAATACCTACGCTAAGCATGTGCCTTGTAATTCTAATAATAATTATGTAGCACAGTAGGTACATGGAACACAGCATAATACTTACCGAAGCACTGTGATTAGTCTTACACTACTCTAAATTCTAATGTGTAAGGTGCAAGCAGTTTCAAACATTTTGCAAAAGGCATTTAGCTTAGTTTATATGAAAGACCGGCGGCTGTTTGCTTGACGTTATGTCGGCTTAGGGCGGTATTAATAAATCAAACTCAACTTTGAGTTACATCTCAAGTAGACATAATGTATTAAACTCTTCATACATTATGTCTACTTGAGGTGTAACTCAAACTTGAGTTTGATTTATTAATACCGCCCTTAGACTCAGTACGGAGTAAAGAGAAGGACTCTAGGGTATCCAGTCCTAAACACAGCACGCCATTATATACGCACAGACAGTTAAAGGCGAAGGAGAGGGGATAGCCGGGCATCGTTCGGGCCTCCCCCTTGGACAAGGGTCTTCGCCATGTCCATCAGGGGACCCTTATTTTAGGTAACTATCCTGTTAACGCATCACAAGCATCTTATTACAATTTGAGCCCTTTTTTTTCCGCCCGCGGTCTCGCGGCCTCTAATGCCACCACTGCGCACAGCAATATACATCGAACGCTCTGAGAAAAAAAACTAAGTACGCATTTAGCAAAGCATGGCTCTATTGCTCGTAACTAACAAACTGTACCAAAATACTTTTCAACAAGCGTTAACGTTAATATAAAACAAAAGTATGCGAACATTGATGTAAAAACCCATGCGAATGACATATCCGATCAATAAGTCTTTCGCACGGATACGTCATTCGCACATTTTTTGTTTTCTATTGCCATTGCTGATTGCAGAAAGGCGAAAGGCGTCTTGGCTACGGGCCAAAGTTTGCGAATACGGGTGTGACTGTAACCCTACGTTGACTGAGCGGCCGTACTGTTGAACTGCAACTGACTCCTGCCTTTTCCAGGAGTGTCCGGACCGCATCTTCGGCTCCACAGAAGGCGTGATGTACCAGCAGCACCTCACCAAGAGCGACGTCCTGCTGTATTGGAGGAAAACTGTGTGCAAAGTCATGCCTCTGTATTTTGACTGTGAGTTTAATAATTACCTTTATTATTCAGTTTTTTTTCTAAGTGTAACTATTTCAATTTCCGTAATATTATAATGCTCTTCGTATTTCACCCTTAGTCCCAGTTGGGTAGCGCTTGTCTTCTCGTGGCAGCTTCCACCCTAATATGGTATCACAGCAATCACAGCATCAACTTTACTTTTAATAATTTTCCCTATAGGGAAGGCAAAGGGTTCAAGCCCATACAGCCTCGTCTTAAGCGGTATTTTTGGTTGTCTTTTTTTTATTCCCTACGTACTATGTCGTAGTAAAGCAGTGGCTACCTTACCAAGACTATCAAGGAGTTTTGGCGGCAACGAAAAAACACTTGATTGGCACAGTTATTTCAATTCACTTCATTTGAGCACTTTAATAGAACTATAGGTATTGGATAATATAACACCATAATTATGCAATATAACACTAAGTATCACCAAAATAATAGTATCACCAAAATAATGAATTAAAACAAGTGCACATCATGACACTTCCACGTTCCCGCCAAAACTCCACAGCATCGAATCATTGTTTCCCAGCTGAAGTGACCCTGGCGGGCGTGCCTCTCTACCGGTACAACTTGTCTGAGAGCGTGCACGAGCGCGTCTCCAACGAGACGGACTGCTACGACACCGACCCCAGCCTGCCCGACGGAGTCAGTGACGCCTCCAAGTGCTATTTCAGTAAGTTATCTATACATACATATGAATAAAATTGGATTGTCTGTTTGTAATATTGAAATAACTGTTTTTTGCTACATTTATATTAATAACATATACGGTACATACACCAAAATAACATTCTTTACAATTTTTCTCTGTCTTTCTGTCTGTCTGTTTGTTCCTGCTAATCTCTGAAATGACTGGACCGATTTTGACGGGACTTTTATTGGCAGGTAGCTGATGTTATAACTATACTTAGGCTACGTTTTATCCCGGGAAAATATAAAGCGGGACTTTTAGCCCGGAAAAACTTTTAACGCAGGCGTAGCCGTGGGCAACAGCTAGTCTGAAATATACCTGCTCTAATAAAATGTAAATGCACATTTTCTTTATTGGTACTCTTTTGTAATTGTTGCAGAAATTATTTGAGTTTTAATATCTTGACTTTGTTTTTACGACACACTGTCTACATGACGTCAAACTAGTCAGGAAGTTAAAACAGAAGATCTTTTTCCTTTCCTACTATGCAATTATGATTGTTATGAAGTATCCTCGGTTTTGTGACTCCTGGTTATATACCGCTGCAATAAAGTTATTTTATCCTTATGTTAGTCAGAATTTTCAGAGTAACCATGCCATACCAGCTCTGTATTATATGCTGCCCACTGCTGAGCACTGGCCTCCTCTACAACTGAGAGGGTTCAGAGCAACATCATTCATTAAAAGTTAATATTTTATAGATTTCCCCATGACCTCCTCGTACCCACATTTCTACACTGGTGGGATACCAAAAGACCACTTCGTGACAGGGCTCAAGCCTGACAGGATGAAACACAACTCTTACGTCATCGTGGAGCCGGTATGCCTTAATTTTTTATGTAATGATAGCAGCTGCGCCTGCGCATAAACAATAGCAACATCACTCACACCACAAAACTTTGAATTATATGAAAGTATTAAAAGTAGTAAGTAATTAAATAAAGTAGCTATAATATAAAGTTCTTTAAGATTTTACTTAGGTAGGTTTGTGATGTAATGATGTGATTGTGACCAGTATTTACACTGCCTACATGGGTAATGTGTCAAACCAGATCTCAACTGGTTAACGTCAGGAATTTACAAAGCGAGGCAATGGTACCTCCACCGACAGTCATCAAAAGTCTCAATTACAGAGTCCACGATGCTAAGTTATTCAATATTCCTATTTTTTATTTATTTCCAGTTAACTGGCACCCCGTTCCACTCAGTAGCGAGGATGCAAAGCAACCTGCAGTTGTACAACCTCTCCGGCTTCAGCAGCGAGTTCGAAAGGTTCTCCAACCTTCTCCTTCCACTCTTCTGGTGTGAATATGTGAGTACTGTTCATATATATATGGATTAACGGTGATTTTAGAATGTTTTTTTGAAGTTATACTTTAGGCGCGTTATGAACAATTGATGGGAGTGAAATTTTACAATGCGCGCGCATGTGTGACACAAAAATTCTCACGGTTGTTTTTTTTTTGAATGGGGTAAATGAAGTGAGAACGGGAAGTATATAAGGTTGACATTATTGCACACATATTCCCTACGATATTTATGCCCCATAAATGACAGACCCGTATTGCCCTCAATCTATATTCAGATGTGTTCCTAAATTTAATATCCGAACTCAAAACCCTCAGGATAATAACTAAAACCTCTCGTTCCACAGACATTATAATGCCGGCACGCTATGCTGGCCATTTTGACAGATTACAATAGTGAAGAAAAATCTCAATTCATTGTCAAAAAACGATGACGCGAGTTTACCCGAGATATATGATGTACTGGCCAGTGATTCTATAAGTAGCGCTCGTATTAGATTTCATTATTTAAAATTTTGAATTTCGATAAACTAATACCGAGTTGTGTTGTAAAATAAAACATTTCATAAATTTTACTACACGCCACTATTATCAATAAAATACTGTGGGGCTATATGGTCGCTGTGTACAGCAATTAGCTTCTACAATGTAGTTATAAATTAAAGCCGAAGTTACACAAGGAGAGCCTGTCACTTACGAGCGGCAGTTTCTTGCTATGCGATAATCTATCGCCTAGTGTAAACAAATGGTGCGAATGTCTCGAAAGCAAGTATCGCCCCATAAACCTTCCTTAGTCACCACGTGTGTAAACGAATCGTACGAGTCTCGCAATTCACATTTCAAATGGCGAGTCTAGTACAAAATCAGTACAGAACGATCTGTTCCCGGCTCGCATCAATTTGCGAATTTCACCTAAGTTAGTGTTTACATTAACAAAAAAAAAACAAACAAAACAAAATACTTTATTCATCACGTAGGCGAACATGGTTGCACTTATGATAAGTCATACATTAAATTAATTGCAATAATTATTATTGATACAAAAGGTCACTTATATAACTACCGACAATTTTATTGAGATTAAAAAAGAATGATGAAAATTAAAATTTAAAAAGCCAGCTCGGGCTGGCAGGAAAGGGGATATAAAGAAAAAAAAAAAAGATCATTATTATTACAAAAATTATGGGAGGAACGCGTCGCGATCCTCACCGGTGAGGACACTACAGGCCCTAGCCTAGCTAACCTAAGCTAACACGTATGCGAATATATCACCCTACGAATACTTGCCTGTAGTGTAAACAATTTAAGAGGAGCGAGTCTCGCCTTTGACACTCGAATGCGAGTATTGCTTTATTGCGACGAGTTTTTGTCTTAATGTAAACAACCATAGGAGAGAATCGCGTGGAGAGTTTTCGCATACGATAAACGCTTACGATTTTTCGCAGCTCGCATTCGAGAAATTCTTCTTGTCAGTTACACTAATCGCGAAGCGTAATTTACATCAAAACTGCCATGATAACGTGCCGGTATTGTAGGCATAATAAATGCACGCTATCCATAGACATAAAAGTAAACTTGTTTTTGTTTTCAGAATCAAGAAGATCTGCCTTCGAAAATAAAATGGACTATTTACATCACAGTAGTAATATTACCGCCTCTTTCAATAGCTCTATTTAGCGCGCTAATTATGATAGGATTTTATTTAATCACTAAAAATATGTTTTATAGCGAATTAAATAATGACAAATTAAAAACATTCCTACATTTTAAAAGTAAAAATGTCAATACTTTAGCTAAGAATACAATATTCACGTACGAAAAAGAAAAATTCTTGAAAGGAGCTAGTTAATTTTCATTGTATTCATCGGTGAAATAACTAATCCTTAAAATAAATTATTGTAAATAAGACTGAATTTTATGTACATTTGACATTAATTCATGACATAATTAGGCCAAAGGAAAACAATAACATTTTGTAAAATACAACGTGTTTTTATTTTAACTTCATGACACATGGAGACGATAAAACATTATTACCTATACCTATTTGTCTGATACTATTGCTCAAATTATTTTTAATGAGTTTTTCAAATTACTTAATAGGTATATTATAAAAAAAATATTTTTTAATATATTTAGTTAATCATGGATAATCCTTGCTAATATAATAAATGCGAAAGTAATTGTCTGTCTGTCTGTTGCGCTTTCACACCGAAACTACTGAAACGATTTACATGAAATTTTATACACAGATGGTCTAGAGCCTAAGAAAGTATAAAGTGGGACTTTAATCCCGGAAAAACTTTTTAACGCGGGCAGAGCCGCGGGCAATTATTAGTAATATATAACTCTATGTAATGTTAATGAAACTACATATTATCTACCTCACGGTATTCATCATGTTACACCTATGATAAAACATTACTTAGATAAGAATTGTTATACTCCATCCAACCATTTATTTAACTTTTGAAATATGCATGCCTATGAAATTTTATAATTATTGGCATGGCATGGAAAACAAAATAATTGAGTAGTTTATGGACGCCATTTCTAGTTTTCTATAGTGAAGCTACTTGCTCTGCAGCTCCTATATTAATTATCGATCGATATCCGTTAAGCCTAATGATTGTGTGACAAAAATAATTCAAAACTTTTTCATTGAAAAATAAAATTTGGGTGTGTAAATTAAATACTTCCTTTTTATACATGTGAAAGTATATGATAATCAATAAAATAAACTATTAAAGTTAAATATTGGCAAAAATTATATAGGATATAGAATATATACCTACAGAATAAATATTTTATGAACAGAAAATACACAATTTTTTAAACGCTTAGGCATGTTTATAATATAATACAAAATGTTAAGCAAAAATAATATTTTATATTATGATTTTTTATACATGTTAATGGCCATGTAGTGCCTGGATAATGATTTTTATATTTTTACGGAATCTTGAAAAAGAAACAGTCATCTCCTTCAGAGAATTCAATAACGGATCTTGAAATTAGCAATCGAAGGCAGGGTCGAGGTGGCTCAATTGGAAGAGCACCGGCACGGTACGCCGGAGGTCGTGGGTTCGAGTCCCGCCTTCGACTGTTTCTTTTTCAAGATTCCATAAAAATATAAAAATCAAAAATAACATTTCAATGTGTTTGATCGATCAAAACTTCTTCATAAATTAAATTGTTTGTTACAAGAAATCGAATCGGTAACACGTTAGTACCTCCCCAATTGATTAGAAACCGAACTGTCAAAAGTTAAGGAAATGGTTGGACAGAGTATGATTTGTAAAACTCAGAACAAACGTATACGATTGGAAACTATAAATCTATCTATGAATAAGGAAACAGCAATGAAATTTGAATATGAGGATGTATGATAATTTTAAGTAATGGAATTTGAAGATTGTATTTAAAATGCACTTGGTATTCTTAATCCTGAATATAGTAAGTTCCCCATATTTTTAATTCCCCTGCTTATATGTAAATACGAGGTGTACTTTACACTATTTTAAACAATGCTTTCAACTTACAAAGCATTTTCCTGTCGTCGTAAATTGGAACAAAGATTTTATAACTTCCATAGTCAAGATTGTAATATTTTATATCCCCCTTTCGCTACACGATCTGGGTTTCATGCAGCCGCACTATTAGGTAATTTTGTCTTGTAAAGGTTAGTCAAATTGTTTAATATTTCATGGGGAAAAAATTGGTTAAATACTCTAAGGGAAAAATACACGATTGAACCATAATCAAATCATGTCCATGGTGTAAATGATTACCATAGTAAAACGTAACTGTATGAGTAGTCTAAGCAACAACTTAAAAAACGTGAAAAATAGAGATAAAGGGCCTAAAAATATGAGCGATGGCTCATTCGATTCGTAATCACCTCTAGAAGAATGTTTTTGAAGGATTTTGGTGCAGGTTAAAAATTGCAATTTTTATTAACAAAATAAGATGAAAAAAAAAATATTTCGTTTTTTGTTAATAACTCAAAAAATATTAACATTTAAGCAATTTTGAAATAAGCTCGTTAAAGAGGAGGAAATTTCCAATAAAAAAGTACTTACTCCCGGAATTCTATCTCCATTATTTATAATTTTAATTAGACGTTGAAAATAAAGGCTCCCCGCGGCAAATACGGCATGCGCGCGCTGCCGCTAAAGAGAGTTCAGCAATAAAAATAATTTATTTATAACATAAAATGTGTTTTAAAAATTTTACAAAATTCTAGTATCTTCTTAACACTTGAAAGAATCGAGCCCTGAAGAAAAAAAAGTTTAATCACCATATTTCAAAAAGTTATTCAATTGTTAACTAACCAATTTTTTCCCCATCTCCATTGGCATAAACAATGTGATGAAAGGTATAAATAATTGGCCTATAAATTTTAAACTTCGTGGAGCCCTTTTGATATATGTACTTTATAAGATCCTGCGGAAAATTTTCATTAAAGTTTATTAATTTGTTAATTACGATTTTTTATAACTATTGAAAAAGTACAAAATGTATTAAATTAAGTAGTTTTTACGAATCGAATGATCCATCGCTCATATTTTTAGGCCCTTTATCTCTATTTTTCACGTTTTTTAAGTTGTTGCTTAGACTAGAGGATAATTAGCTCTGAGTCTTAGGTTTTATGTACAAAATGATACGTGTTTTACACGCTTATAAGGTGTTAGTGTGTTAAATTATTGGGGGTAGTTTATAGCTGTGATTGTTCCTAATAATAAATAAAAACTTGATTTGCTCACTGGTAGCTTTAAGAATATTTTTATAATAAAATGCTGGGGATACAATATTAAGATGTTGTTTTATTCATCTGCAATCAAACCCAAGACCTTGCGGTCTATGACAATTGACAACCCATCACAGACTACTTATTTTATTAGATACTACGTACATACGTAGTTTGTGTAGTTTATTACTCAGAATAAGGACTATTTTATTAGTCTCTATGATCATGACTAATATAGACACAAATAAACCATGGAGTTAATATGTAGTACAACAAATAAACTAAATGATCACAGCCTAGTGACTCTCAGACGAATCACAGCCCATAACCCATTTACGCTAAGGCTATCGTTACACATCTGGAATGGCATACTGTAATCAGAAATGAAAGGCCAGGCTTATACATCCTGACGCGACGGTTTGCTGAACTAAAAAACGGAATGCAGAATCTGAAAAATGATAAAAATGATTTATATAAAGTACTTGTATGCTTCTAGAATCTGCAAAACGGATACCCGGATGCTTGCACACCTTTCTTGAATTACAAAATTCCAAGTGTTTCCGCTTTCCAACTTGAAGTTATAAGGAAGGTCACGTGGGCTAATTCCGGCGTACCTCAAGTTGGTTGGCCCACATTTCAATAACATTTGGTCTTTTTACCTATGTGAAAGTTTAACGCACTTAAGAATTTATTAATCTTTTGGATACACTTAAGGTATTTAATTCTTTAGAATAGAGATAAACATTTTTTTAAACTTGTCCACGAGACGGATTTTCCCTTCAAAAACGGGAAAATCCGTCATATGGTTTGATTACATGGAAATCACTAGTTATTTGACACAAACACGTGATGAGGTTATACAACGATGGGAGACAGACAATAATAAACATAAACATCTTAAAAATAAGGTCTCGTTCCCCTTTTATGTGAAAATAACTTTTTCGGGGGCTATCCCAGCACATCAAAGAAGACAGGGGTTGTAAATATAATTTTATTTGGTGCACTACAATATGAGAAGACACCAATCCGGGTTTTTTTTTAACTCGTGAAGACAGTGCGGTTCTTCTTTCACATTCTTGTCAAATACGTGATCCACTGTAAAACCTCATATTTTTTTTTTTTAGAAGTTGATATTGGTTGCGTTTCCGTAAAAATGTTTACGACGCCTGAAATGGGGGCTAGATGATATAGATATATATATGACGATCTAACCCCATGCAAAATGGATGGAATAAAGCACTTGTAAAGTTTTAGGGTCCAACATTTTTCACGTCAAATAATTATCTATTTACACAATTTTCTTGCAAAACACCGACAAGCTATGTTTAGACGGACATTAAACTTCATATATTACAGTCTTCTGACATTGTAAGTTGCCCAATTTTATATTTATCTGCAATACACGTCACTCATTTTTCACTTTCAAACTGAAATTGAACTTTAATCCTTGTTTTATCCTTTTCTATAAAGACTTATGACACCTAGGTGATTTTATTAGAACTAAGAAATTATGCTCTTTTGTCTACGTGGCTATCAATGCCATTCATTGATTGGAAAGAACGTAATTGCAAAAAGACGGATTCGCCCCGTAGACGGAATAGGGCACCCTGACCTGACAGCTAAATCACCTTGGAAAAACTTCACTTAAGAAAAAGAGCTATATTATTTTAAAAAATTATTTAACAAAAGGAAATTCTTCCCTCAAGAAATGTCTACTCATTATTTGAAAATAAATAAAATAGTACCTTACTTAATATCGGATCATATTGTAAAATATTAAATAGGAGATACATAGGTTAACATTTAGTATCTTGTAACAGGATATTTAGGTGAAAATTGGCATCAGTTGTGTTATTTTTTGTTTTCACTTATAACAAAACCATTTTTGAGCATAGAGTGTATCCTTTTTTGAATACTAATATCAAAATTATTTTTATTTTTATATGGTTAAAATATGTAAATAAATACGCGAAAAACTGAAAAAGTAATGGTTGGTGGTCAAAATTCGCTATGTGTGAATTTTCACTTTTACAAAGATGAAGGTATTCAGTACCATACCAAGACTTTATTGAGGAGTTTAGGCGGCAACAAAAATAAACACTTGATTTAAATTCACTTCATTAGAGCTCTTTAACAGAACTATATTGGATAATATGCCACCATAATTGTGCAATTTAGCACCAAGTTTCATCTAAATAATGAATTAAAACAAGAGCAACTCATGACACTTCCAAGTTCCCGCCAAAACTCATTAGGTAGGTATGAACTATACATTGCCACATTTTACAATAAATTACCTGTCCCCGCGTCATGCTGTGCATGCTGTCAATTCCCCGAAATTCCCCGCTTCTTTTTATTCATGCAGTGGCGTAGCGTAGTTGCAGCGGCGGGCGGACACGGTCCGGCTAGAACTTTCCGTAGTATTATAATGCTCTTTGGCTAGAACTGTGAAATAAAATAATATTGTCTACAACTATTAGAAACTCCATTTATTCCATAAATATCAAGAATGTTATACCCATATGGATTTTTCATTCCGTTTAACAAACTGAAGAATAAAATGTGACGTAACAGCTATCTGCTGTCTCTCTCTTTAGAGTGACAAAGGTTTATTTTCAAAACCAGGACGTAACATAATTAATTGTCCATAATAATATGATATGACATAATATGGCTGCCTCGGTGGCGTAGTTGTATTATGGTACGACTGCAATGCTGAGATCTCGGGTTCGATCCCCGGGTTAGTCGGGTCGGGCAAAGTGATTATTTTCCATTCAGTATCAGCTCGGAGTCTGGAATTTGTACACGATAAGGCGATAGGCTCGCCCCCTATCACAGCATGGAACGGAATAACGGCAAAAAGTGGGTGCACTAATTGCACCTCTGTCTACCCGGGGGATAAGAGGCGTGAGTGTGTGAGTGTGTAATAATATGATATCGCACCATAATATTTATTTTTATCTCTATAAAGTAATGCGGTTTAAATTAATTATGAAAACCAACTACAGCGGCTAGTAATAGTTGATATTTAAAAAATATAATTTGAGTTAGAAAGTTTATTCCAAACAAAATTGGCATATTTACATACTTTTTCGGTATGTGTAGTTCGGAACTACTAGTTCCACTTACATAAAAAAAATACCTCACCACGCGGTGGTGAATTCAGTGGCGGCCTTGGAGGAGGGGGGCGAACCAGGCAACCGCCTGGGGCCTCGCAGTTACAGGGGCATCTTGCAGCTCCTTGGGGGCCCGTTTTTTGGCACCTTACTTACAAAGCTGTTAAAAAAAATTATTTGCTTCGCACGGGGCCCCGCGTGCTTTTTTTTTGCTCGGCACACAGCCTCACATTGTATATGTTTTACTTTCCCCCGCGACTGGATATGTTCACGTTGTTTGCCGGCCTTTATAACCAAATATGGAGACTGTAAGGTTAGACAGAAAAACATTGGGACATTTAAAAATGAAAACTACAGTTATTGTTAAATTTAAATATAATAAAAAAAAAATAAAAAACATACTCATAAAAGTAAACAATCATACATAAAAAAATAATACACATTTAGGAAGTTAATAACCTAATTTTCAGTAAGTAATTTTGAAATATTACGAATATCTATTTTGTGTGATTTTACAATTTTTGCGAGTATTCTGCGAACTTTTTTTCTGTAATTATCCATAATAATACATATTGTGTTTTAGAGATATTCTACTATGAGTTGTGTAATTCATGGTTGCAGAATTATTTGCAATCCAACATCTAGTGTGAAATTCCATAGGTAAGTTGATTGTAAACAAAGTTGTGTAGATATTTATAGCAAAAGTAATAAACACGTGGATGTTTTACAAATTACAATACCAAATAAATTCTTGTTTGAGAGCCATGGAATCAAAAATTAACGCTACATTCTGCGGGTGAGGTTTCGTCCTTAACTTTATTTTTAATATTCTAAAAATTCTGTGAAGAAGCCAACAAAACAATTAAAGATTGCTAAAGATCACCATAATGTACTCTCTTTCGGCAAATATATCTTTGAATTTATAAAACAAAAATGTTTTCGGCGACTAAAAGTGTAATGTTAAAGCAAAAGTCTTTATGTTATCACTATATGTAATTTTTCTTTGCTTGCTACTTGGAATATACTTTTTAAAAAAATCTCAAATATTAGCAAAATTTCACTGCAAAATATTTTCAATTTCAGACTGTATAATCATGAACAACTTTAATAAGAAATAACTTGTAATTAATTTTCTTCTTTTATCTCTTCATCTTCTGCTGCAATACTTTCTTTTATTTCTTTAAACTTATTTCACTGGATGTCTTCACATTAACTGATATATTGAAATCTTTCAAGTCTTGACGTTTCAATGGTGGTTCATATTCATTTCGCTGACATGTAATGTAAAAAGTAAGCTGGGCTCAGAAGCCCCCGAAACACCGTACCGTGTCCGCCTTTTGCTGTCCGAGGCAGCGTGAGACACGCTGCTTCGGACATGTCCATCACGGGGGCCACAGAAGTTGGCTAGACTAATGGGTGGGCGGCACGTCCCGCCCACCCGTGACCCCCGGAGGCCCCTATTAGTCGCCTTTTACGACAGGCAGGGGATACCGTGGTGGAATTCTCCAAACGCCCCCAATCCACAGGGCGGATTTAAGTACCTATACATTTTAGACAGAGGCAGAGGTGCCATTTAGTACACTCAGATATCACCCAATGTACCGCCGTTATAAAATTTGGTGGGTCGCAAGCTTAATGCCCTATCCTACTAATCTTATTATATTATAAAGGCGAAAGTTTGTAAGAATGTCTGGATGTATGGATGTTTTTTTCATGCAAAAACTACTGAACGGATTTCGATGAAATATGGCACACGGGTAGATCATGTCCTGGATTAGCACATAGGCTACTTTTCATCCCAGTAAAATATAAACAGTGACTTTTATCCCGGAAAAACACATTCACGCGGGCGGAGCCGCGGGCAAAAGCTAGTAAATAATAAAGTCTAAGTGGATCATAATTATACCAGTGAAATGATAAAAAATAATATACTTACAGCATGAGTTTCTGGTAATAAATAATTATTTTTGACATCTACTGCCATATTCCCAGAAGTAGAAGACACATTATCACATTCAGAATCATAATCTTCTGTCTTTAAATGTTGAGTAGTAATTCTTGCAGACATCAAATTGACCTTTTAATGGTATTTATATTTAACCACGTTTTTGCTTATCTAGATCTTTAAGAAATCTGTAAAGAGAAATACAAACTCGATTTTATTTTAAATAAAAGTTTCAATAAATCAATGCTGGATACACTGAGAACTCGATTGTAACTGTTGATCCTCAGTTTTTATTTACGATGATTATTTAAAGATTAATAAGCTTTATAATATTCATTAGTAAGGCGGCTAGTATTACAAATACTCTAGCACCATTGTCAAACCGGTCCACCAAAGCTTACACCATGGTCACCCTAGCCTCTTGTTTACATGCACTATTTACAATACAAAAAATCACATTTAACATTACGTTAATATGAAAAAAGTAGTCATATATAAAGCAAATCACATTAAGCGAGGTTTTTCTACAGTTCATTTATAAAATATTCACGTATTTTATTACGATTCGTATAAATATTGATAAAATTATAATATTTACACAATATTGATTACAATGAACTTACCTGTAGAATTTCACACTAAATGATGGATACCAAATATTTCTGCAAACGTGAACTACACAATTCACATTAAAATATCACTAAATCACACTTATTATTGTAGATAATTACGGAGAAAATTTCGAAGTGAACATTTATTTGACAACTATATTGACATCGAGCTTAACGTTTTATAACAGTGTTGCCGAAGTATGTATTCGCAATTACCAATTAAATGAGGAAATTTTTTAAACTAAAATGTTAATAAGGATAAAAAACCTTAAGGATATCTTATTCAACAAGAATAATTCTGAAATGAAAATAGTACTTATATCATTATATAAGATATGTTGGAAATATTTATATATACATGATTGAGACGACAATAACGGTATTGATATTTTTTTATGGGTAGGGAAATAATCCGTAAGCTTTGGCAACATAGGTTAAAGAGTGAGTGAGATAGAATACAACACAAAAGGTAATTTTTTTGTCTTCACAAAAATGTGTGTACCGCTCTCTCCATTAGATAATATTATAAACTTCTTGATAAATATTCATTTCTTGCTTACTATCTCAGAATATGGACTATAACATCTTTATTCTATGCTTACTATTTACTATCATAGAATAAAGACTAAAGCATCCTTATTCTGAGATTACTATGCATTCAAAATGACAATCTATTATAAACAGTCATGTCATTTCAGCTCGTATGATGCCAAGTTTGAACTTTTTTGTATGTAGAACTGGAACGCACTCTCAAGTCTCAAGTCTCAACAAAGTTTGATTTGTAGGTAGGTAATCAAATATTTCGCGGGCGTAAGCAAAGAACATTGTTTTAAGATATTTGATAGCTGCTGTGTAAAGTTACACCAAAAATTTTATCGCCGTTTATAAATATGTAGTGTTAAAATTGAATCAAAGTGAATAAAGTTTCAATGCATTCAAATAATAAAGATAAAGGATGGGTGCTATGCCCATCGAAAAGTTTACCCGGCAAATTTTATTACTTCAACGTAGTCAGTGGAGAAGCTGTGTGGAGTCTGCCTGATGCTAAGGTAAGTTATCTTCTATTATAACTGAATAATACCCACGCATAATATCCAAGTTTTTGGCTTAAATCAGTGTTATGGACTCTTATAAAATTTGCTCATCAAATTGCTACAGGATAGGTACTTTTATCGTAATTATTGATCTCCTTGTTTCCGAGCTTATAAGTACTTAGTTTTTGTATTTTTTAAATTGGATAATTGTATTTTTGGTATCTATCCATTTCCGATCTTAATTCGACCTCGATGACTTATAGTGCTTTTGATAATGGATACCTACTTTCTATCTTCAAAATTAATAACATTAGGTCTCATATTACTCGTCAAGACGTAAAGGATTTGGAATCATTTGCGCCATGATATTAAGTCATTTTGAGTTAGCTACATGACTGCAATGACACTTGTTGTAAACTGATGGAAACGAAAGGTTGTTGGTTCGATTCCCGCACCAATAAATTATATTGGCAATTGACTTATTGTGAGTCTCACACAAACAATTATTTATCATAATGGACACTTTAAAACATAAATTGTTGAGTTAGTTTGTATTTATTCACTACAGTACTGGCAATACATTAAATTAAATATTATAGTCTTTGAGTTGGACATTGTAATATGATACTGAAATATTTGTTAATTGAAATTATGAAAAAATATTTAATTTAAATTCAATGGTAACTTACTATATTTTAAATTAAAGTGACTTAATTTTGTAATCCATCAATATTTTCAAAGTAATTTATTTCACTTTAAAATTGTGTAGAAAAATGTTTCCATAAAATAATTATTTTCATAATCTTGTGCCTTAATCAACAGGGTAGAAAAATTGACAGTAATGGTAACAGCTGCTATGAAATGTGTTGTATTAATTATTTCGAAATTGATCTTTGAATTTTATTTCCAATTAATTATTTCTTTAGTAAGAGGGACAAATGTTTAAGTAGGTATCTAAACCTTATTAATACTATTAAACAGTTATAAAATCTAGTAGGATTAATATTAGATAATTCATAAATACCTAAAACATGGATAAAAAATAATTTTATAGTAATAAACTTATTTTAAATGTAAAAACAATTATTGAGTGAGAGCACCATTTTTTAATATTTTTCAATAATAGTATCACACATTACTGGAAGGAACTAGAACAGTACAATACAATGTTGTTTGCATTTCATTAATATTAGTGACTTGATAATAGTAAACATTGATAAATATTTTATATTGAGGTTTTTTACATCTTTATTATAATTAAATGATATAATTTTCCATTATGTTTCATTATATAGTACTCCATATAATTTGCATTCTTGTATTGATTATATTTCTGATTTATTTACAAATCAAAAATAAAAGGATTAATATTTTTATCAAAAAATTCAAAACACTTGTTACAGGCACCTCCAAAAAATGAAATCGAAAATGTGGCTGAGAAATCACACAGTTTCCCAGAACCAGAACCTTTAAAACAGAATGACTTGAATATGCCACCTTATTTACCCCAATCTATGAATAAGAATACAGTGAACAAACATGACAATCAGCCAATGTTTGGTCAAATCTCATTTCCTAAATATATGCCAAATATTAATCCGGGTACTTCTAAAAATTACAATTGTCCTACAATATTTATGTCAAATAATAATGACAATATACCACTGTTTGGCCAAGGTACACCAAAGGTTGTTTGGGCCCCACTCCCACTTGTCGTTTTGGAGCCAAGTGGTACTAAAACTCTGGACCAAGTTACACAAACTTGTGAACTAGACAAGGTAATTGTGCACTCTTGTGACATACCTTTATCCAAACGATTTATCAATTATGAGAACACAACAGAAGAAAACAAACTTATAAAAAATAATATTTATACCTCAACTCCAATCAAACCAAATCCAATATTTGATCCAGTGAAACCAACAATTGACCAAAAAATTAATAAAAAGCCTCTAATCAGAGATCCAGTCTTGGACATCAAAAATTTGAAAATTTCTGATACAAAATATTCTGGCACATCAACTTCTAATTTATTTTTACTTAATCAAAATGGAATAAAAGAACAGAATATTTTTCAAAATAAGAAAAAATCTTTTGCTGATTTGAATTTAGAAGAAAAAAATGTAAAGGCAGCCACAAAAGTGGATGATAGGGAGTCAAATTTAGTCCAATTAGACAGGAATGACTTGAGATTATTCTTGATGGCTAGAAAAAGAAGGCACACAGAGGGAGAAACCAGCACTGGGTCGTCTGAAAGTAAGTTTTATAAAAAAATTGTTTATGGATTTTTCAGTAGGCAAAGGTAATTTATTTGTATGGGCTCACCTACCACATAATATTAGATCGAACCCAAGACCTCAGCATCACATACCGTGATATAACGACGCCACCGAGGCAGTCAAAAATATTTTCCCGGGATAAAAAGTAGCCTATAGCACTCAGAAGTAATGTAGTTTCCTATTAGTTTAAGAATTTTCAAATTCGGTCCCGTAGTTTTTGAGTTTATCCACTACAGACAAAAAAACAATCAAATCTCTCCTCTTTATAATATTAGTATAGATTTAACAAGATGTAGCGGTAATTATGTTAAGTCTCTGTTGAATTTACGCGCCCTAAATGTGTTTAGTAAACTTTAGTCAATGTTATCAAAATTCGAAACTTGTTTGCAACTCATCAAAGTTTTAAGTTTATGCATAGAAGCAAAATATTATAACGAATCTCTGATAAAATGTACCAGTCATTCACTAAGAAAGTTGATAAAGCTAGTTAAACTTAATGGGTAAGATAAGTTTGCTCTTTTATTTCAGTGAAAAAAATTAAGCTGAAATACACGGACGATCATGCCGAACTTCCAAGTTCGAAGAAAAAAGTTACGTTCGCATCAAATAGTCCACAGCAAATTAAGGTAAGTGAAATATTTTGTAATATAAAAATACATAAGTGTGACCGAACGGCGAACAACGTGCGATAGCCTAGTTGGGAATGCAAAGGACTTTAGCGACAAGGTCCGCAGGTTCAAAACCCAAGGCACATATCTGTGATATTTCTAAGTTACGTGTGTATATCGATTATTGCTCACTTTAGCGGTGAAGGAAAACGTGAGGAATAACATAGAGAATTCTCCATAAGAATTCCGAACGTATGTGAAGACTGCCAACCTGCAGTGAGCAAATAACCTTTAGTGAATCGTTCGTCTCTTTCTAGGTACGACTGTTTCAATTCAATTAGAAAAAAGAAAGTCCGTCTAGAGAATAAGAAGAGCGAGAAATTCATTATAATATTTCTTGTTAGGTGTTCTGTGTGTCGGCTCCGCTCTATGCCTTTATGGCGACATGTAATTCTCGTTAAATTATCGGTCGAAGTCTTGGTTACACGTTCGCCTCGATGCAATAATATTTTATACAATAATTTAGTGTGGCTCTAGCCTAAAGTTAGAACGGCCCAAAAGTACTAAAACCTTAATGGCATACAGTTAATATTTTGCAGACTCACAAGGTGACTTCAAATGACGGTATTCTGACAATACAAACCCTAAGGAGCTTAGCGCAGTCTAATTGTAGACAAGATGTTTGGTACATAGTGGTGGACATGCATGTTTTACTCGAAAATTACGAGTTCTTGAATAGCTTCGTGTTATCGGGTAATTATTTTTAATAAATGCCATGCAATATATTTATTTTTTAATTCTAATATTTGTATTTTTTCTAATAACTTCTAACCAATGTAGGCATGAAATCTTTGGGGCAATACATAATTAGCGGCCTCTTAAATAACTTTTCGATCAATAGATTTATTGATAATTAAATACTTAAAAGCGTCCCGTATGACAATGGAATGCAAGTCTACTCTATTTTTGGTACATTTTTACCACACATAACCTACAAAATTTTTGTAGATGAAACCTGTCGCCTACTAATACCCGAAGCGATGCGCCGCGATATAGAAGCGATATGCGCTGGCGATAGTGTGGGGAGGACACACGTGTACACCGCGCGGCAGATAACAAGGACGCTGAAGGACCCTCCGCGACATCTAGTTGTAAGATCTAATATGACTGACGGTATGTATTTTTCTAATCCTATATTATGAGTTTTTATACGTGTTAAGGGCCATGTAGTGCTTGGATAATGTTTTTATTTTTTTAATTTTGCTTTCGACTGTTTTTTTTTTCAAGGTTTCCATAAAAAATTAAAACATGTATTTACTTATAGGGTAGTTTTAGTTTAGGGTATGGGTGGACTTAATGCCATATGAATTCTTTAATCAAGTTTGGATGTTGCAGAAATACAAGAAGGCAAATGTATAGCAATAAAAATACGCAAAAACCGCCCGTATATAAATTTTATCATTATATAATACAAAACAAGTCGCGTCCCGTTGTCTGTTCCAATGTATGCTTAGTTCTTTAAAACTACGCAACGGATTTTGATGCGGTTTTTTATCCCGGAAAAACTTATTAACGCGGGCGGAGCCGTGGGCAAAAGCTAGTTTAAAATAAAATTTACAATATCTTTACCTCTATATAACACATAGAATAGATTTCAAAATTAAAATCCTACTAATATTATAAAGGCGAAAGTTTGTAAGTATGTCTGGATGTATGGATGTTTGTTACTCTTTCACGCAAAAACTACTGAACGGATTTCGATGAAATTTGGCACACGGGTTGATCATGTCGTGGATTAACACATACATTTTGTCCCGGGAATATGAAAAGCTGGACTTTTATCCCGGAAAAACTTTTTAACGCGGGCGGAGCCGCGGGCAAAAGCTAGTTTCAACATAATCGAAGTTGCATGCATTAATGACTTCATATTATTATGCGGGCTTGTATAAGACTGGACATATAGTATACATAGTATATATACAGACTGATCCCAGGACGTGACTATGGAGTGTAAAGATGGTATGCCTCCTGGAATCGAACCTACATAATGTTGCCAAACCTAGCATCTTGTTTTCCAGCGGGATCAATAGAATTCTACAGCGATACAAATATGTCCACCTCTGATGACATCCTGAACTGTTGTTTGCTAACTATGAAACAGAAATATCACGTGGTGAGTAAAAAAATAAGGTTCGCGAATCACTAGATACAAACGAAATTATCTTTAAATTTAACTAATTCTGTATCCAACTTAAAAATTAAATGATAATTTTTAAGGTTAAAGTCTGTATGCACTTCTTCTAAAGTTATGGTTTCTAATTATTCTAATAAGCAGTTTTTTTAATTATTGGTTTTCAGGTTCTGTTGACAAATGATGAAGACTTATTAAAAAAGGCGTCTGTGCTACATATTCACGTGTATGAATTTGAAATAATAAAAGATTCACCCAATAACATCTGCGATTTAAACAGAAACAAATCGAATTTGTTTCTTTCAACCAAATTTCAAACTTCTAGATCACACAAAATGTTCCAGAACATTCCAGGGCTACTGGGAGAAATGACCGCAAATACGATACGGCCAAATAATAAAAGTATTTTTGATGACGACAGTGTTACAACAGAAATGACTTCCGAAATTAATCGTGTTATACAGACCCTTAACGTCCAAAATCGTGTACCAAATGAAGATAACCAAAAAAATCCATTCCGTTTTCAAAAACCTTGTTCGCTTTCGTTAAAAAGTCAAACAAAAGATGCCAATAAAGACACCTCCAGCAATAATAAAAACAAATTCCTTTCTGAAAATAGAAACGCAGGCCAGAAGCCAGAGTCGCAAAGGCCAAACTCAAATATGAATGTTCCAAATTCAAATAAAAACTATATTGACAAAGATAACGATAAAATTAAAAATATGGACATGTCCGTAGAAAATAATTTAAGAAGGTTTTATAACACGTACAAAGCAATGGAAGGCACAATAAAGGACCGCATGGAAGAATGGTCGTGTATATTCACGCAGATAATGGAAGATGCTTTATGTTACGTTTTACAGGTATTAGACAAGTATCATTGGATTTTAAAATTGTTTTAATGGACTTATTAATTTTGAAAATACTAATTTAATTTTAATATAATGTTAATTTTTAATTTATAATGTTTATAATGTTATAATATAAACTCATTTGCAAAAAAAACGGGCACCTAAGCAATGAACCATTTCAAATGTTCTTATTGGTTTGTTTGATAATTATAGGTAGTTTTACTTTCACAATTTTGTAAATTAATAAGCAAATAATCGTTTTCGTCAGTATTATCATAAAATTTTGATAAAATTTATGGGTTTTAATGCTAAAGTTCACTAGTAGTGCATGCTCGCTAGTAGTGCATATGCTCGTGAAGTAAAAGTTAACAAAGATTTTTGTTTGTTTTTTCTTTAATAAAGTAAAAGCAGATAAATGTTTAGTATCGAGTGTGACCCCCTCTAGCTGAAATCACAGCTTGAATTCGTCTGGGTATGCTAGCGAGGATATCCCGGATACTTGCTTGCGGAATACGTTCCCACTCCGCGGTAATCACATTCTTCAGCTCTCTGATGGTTTGCGGAGCCGGTTGTACTGATCTCACGCGTCGTTTCAGAACGTCCCAGACATGCTCTATAGGATTGAGGTCGGGACTTCGAGCTGGCCAATCCAAACGACGAATGCCGACCTCTTGCACATACGCTTCCACATCGCCAGACCGGTGGGCGCGAGCGTTGTCGTCCATAAAAATTGAGTCTTCGCCTAAAGCGGCCAATGCGGGTTGTGCATGAGGAATAAGAACTTCCGTTATGTATCGATGTCCAGTCAGTGAGCCGTTTTCAATGAAGACTAACTCTGTACGATCCATTGAATTTATTCCTGGCCAAAACATAATAGAGCCCCCACCATAAGGTGTGATTTCTTCAAAACAAGCCTCTGCAAAGCGTTCTCCTCGTCTACGTAGCACTCGCCGACGTCGATCTTCACCGAACAGAGATATCCTGGCTTCATCGGAGAACAATACCCTATTCCAGTCTTCTTGAGTCCATGACTCACAATTTCGAGCAAACCTAAGCCTGGCAACTCTGTGCTCACGGAGTAACTTAGGGCCGCGGGCCGGGCGATGACTGCGTATATTGGCCGCGAGCAGCCTCCTCCTGACCGTCCATAGACTAATATGCACATTTCTTACTTCTTCGATTTCTCAATGCGCGACTCACAAGAAAACGATCATCCCGTGGTTGGGTACATGGTTTTCTTCCAGAATCAGGCCTTCTCTCGACGGAACCGGTGTCTTGATACCGCTGCCAGGTCCTTTGAACCGTCGAGCGACTCACACTTAGCCTCTGAGCCACGAAGCATTGGCTGCAGCCCTCTTCGAGCAGCGCAATAATTTTGGTAGCTTTTACCACTTTCTCTAACATTATTGAGATAGCTAAACAGCAATAAATGAAGCTTTGACAATTAAGAATATGAAATAAATTTATAAAAATTGACTAAAAGTTATGAAAACCGATATTATCTTTTGGAACTTCGCACCAAAAATGTAGGATAAAAAGTGGTTTTCTGTAAAAACGAGCATCAAACGAAAATTTTAATTTAGAACGTACTGTTTTAAACACCACGGCATTTTTAAAACCGGCCAGTAACATGTACAAATGATTGAAATCATTTTGGTACCGTATTTTTTTAAAAAAGAATTAAAATCCAAACCGCCCGTTTTTTTTGCAAATGAGTGTATATCTATAAAATCGTATCTATTCTCTTCTTTCTTAACGGAATAGCAGCTTAAAAAAATCTTATCTTTATGTTTCAAAAATTGCATGTGGGGTTAGAATGTGAAAAAAAAACACGATGCGTCTCCGTTTCGTTTTATTGTGATTGGTTGAGAGACTGACGTATCGGTATTTTGATGTTTGTGATTGATCGAGAGACCGATACGTCAGTCTCTCAACCAATCACAATAAATCGAAGCGGAGACGTATCGTGTTTTTTTTTCACATTCTAACCCCACTGATTTTTTTTTCAGAATTCGTCATTCCGAGAGGATTTAATTTTGCCTTGGACCCTATATGAAATGATAGAGAAGATAAAGCTGTTGTACGAGGATCGTCTTATGTTAAACGTTATTGTCGACAAACTGTTAGCGTGTATGTCGCAATGTATGACGGATAGAGGTAATATATTTTTAATACTAAGCGTTGCTTGCGGTTTCGTCCGCATGAAACACCTTTTCCAAGACAAAAGCCTCACTGTGTACTTTTCTTGGATGCCTATGTCCTTTTTTGTGTAACTTACCCCGAACTTTCCATTATTATTGCAGGTAAAGTAAACCCAGATATAAAACCACAAGTCTTCATAAGAACCATGGGGTGTGGAATGCTCCTGATTCAATGTTTAAAGGTAAGGTTAACAAACACACGTGGAAAAGGAGGCGCGCATTTGTCCTACCCCTTTATACAAAAGGCGTGAGTGTGTTTGCGTGCGATATCTCAGGTCAACTTTAAAACTGAATTGCGCGATATATGTATAATTCTTCAGAAAACAAAAATAGGACTGCCTCGGTGGCGTAGTTGTATTATGGGACAACTGCAATGCTGAGGCCTCGGGTTCGATCCCCGGTTCGGGCAGTGATATTGAGTATTTCAGTATCAGCTCGGAGTCTGGAATTTGTGACCGATATGACGATATACTCGCCCCCTATCACATCATGGGACGGAATAATGGCGAAATGGCGAAGACGCTGCGCACTCGTCAAGTGTAATAAGACCGTTAACTTTACTTGACTACGAATGAATAACACGGGCTTAATCCAGTAAAAATATTTTCAGAATCTACAACCGGATTGTGAAGAACTAGCAAATGCTAAACAATCATTGATGAACCTCATGCGTACAATAGAAAACCCAATAGAGATAGAGTTCAACAATACGCCTAAAACTAGTCATAGTAATGTAGATGAGGGGAGGAGGCAGAATTGTAAGTTGTTTTTCCTCCCAGTCATTTAGGAATATAGGTTTTAATATACAAGATGAATTTTCCAAGTGGGCGTGGATGTTAAAATCCAAACCTATGAGGAATAGCGAAAAATGCTTAAAATAGTCTCGTGGCCGATTTTGAAGAAAACTGAAACTGTATCATTAGATTTTGAAGTGAATATTCCTAACCAGGGGCTTTTAGTCAAACTCAACAGGTTCGATTTTTGGCTGGGAATATTCCCCAAAGTTTCGGATGCCGCCCACGCCCATTTGAAAAATTCACCTATATATGAGCAAGGCAAAGTGATCTCACTTCACCTGATGCCATGCGAAGTCTGGTCCAGTTAAGAGTGTTGACTGATCACTCAATAGAAAACAGACGTATATCCCTCGCCAGTAGACGATTATAGCGGCCTTTTTGAAACCAAATATACATCTGTTTATCCGGGCGAATATAAGTAACCTACGACCAGCGTGTCAATCAAATTAAATTTACTAGTGGTAGGTATCTCGTATGCGTAAATATATGAACTGCTCTAAACAAAATAAAAATCTGTATATTTGTATTATGCACTGTACCTAATTTATACCTTTGAACTGATTTTGTAAAGAGCAACCCTAGAGTTTCTTGTCCGTTCTTCTCTGGTGGAAACTGCTTTTGGAACTGGTTTTAGAGTTAAAATTTACTGAATCTAAGTAATGTTTTTCTTTTTGTTTTATTTTATGGATTCGAATAAATGATTTCATTTCATTTGCGAGAGGCTGAATAGCTACCACCTCAAAGTCTACTTCTACCGTCAAGCAGCAGCGTGCAAGCACTGTTGTGTTCCGATTTGAATGATATTGTAGCCATCGTAATTATTGGGCATTAGAGACTTAACATCTTATGTCTCAGGATGACGAGCGCAGTGGAATGCCACACAGTACTTTGTAGCTCAAGGTGCTGGATGGTGTTGCTACTGTTTATGGGCGGTCGTTTCGCTTACCACCAGGCGAATGGCATGTTCGTCTCGTCGTGTAACTGCAAAAAAAATGTGTAAACTCTACGAGCTAGATATTCTAATCCCTAATAGTAATGATACGTTGAAGCTTACTTTCAGATATAAAGCAACCGTCGGAAATAATAAGATATTTGAAGCGACACTACGAAGTTTGGAGGAGCTATGATGAGATGCCCGATCCCGAGCCCAAGAGATGTAACATGGTTAGTGGTTGATATCTGAATTTCAAAGTCTGTTAGTAACGTTTTAAAGTATTTGAGTAGGATTTTGTTTTAACTTGATAAGATTATACACTAAATATTACGAAAAAAGAAGCTAGTTGTGTGTAATAAAGTACATTATAAACTACGTAATTTTTTCAGGCTTCAGATGAGGAATATCCAAAAGTTTTTAGAATCTCTGGCAAAAATCTAAATATGTTGAAGATAGACAATAAAAACATAATGACTATTACGAAATGTCCAAATGGAACTGAAGCAAAACCGTTAGAATACAATTCAAAGAATCTTGAAAGTAATAATATAGTAGAGAACAAAGACGTATCGGCTGGACCGAAATTATTAAAACAAAATAATAGACATTTAGAATCCGAGAAAGGAGAAAATTCAACATTCATAAAAGGTTTCAATGTGTGCCAAAAATCTGACATAATAAAACCCAATACATATAGCATATCAAATCAGGAAAAAGTACCAATTAATGATTTGAATATCTTATATAATGATGATAATTTTGACATGATAAAATCTGGACCAAGAGTGACAAGGCGCGTGAGTCTTATTAAAGAATACGAAGAAAAATTATTAAGAAAGTCATTAGATATGGATGCTCTAGATTATTCCGAGATTATTAGTGATTGTGGAATTAATAAAAATGAAAGCAGATGTAATACTGTGTCTGGTAATATTCAAAAATTAAATGACTCAAAAGAAAATAATTTAATTGACGTAAGTTATCACTCGACAAATGGTGATTATACAAAGAATGATTCTGGATACAATAATTCTCAAAATACTGATGTAATAACTAACTTGCTAAAAAGTAATAATAAGGAAAACAACTTTAATTCCAAAGATTCTGGCGTGAATGAAGACGTTAAGGCGGTAGAAAAAGATTATATATCAATATCTGATTTTTCTACAATGACCCCAATGAAAGCTTGTGCTTCGAAAACAACAGTGGACAAGAAGTATTCAGAAATATGTAAAAATAATTCTAAAAACCCCAATAATGATTCTGGAGTGAATAAAATAGATTGTGCAACTGTAATCGGTCACATATCTATATCTGATAGTTCTGTTAATACAAAAGGTGATAACAAACAAAAAATGAATACCACAAAGGATCCTACGAAAACAAAATGTGATAATAGTGATTCTGCAAAGAATAAATGTGATTATATGATAAGAAAGGATTTTCATGACTTATCAGTGTCGGATACTACGAGTGACAGTGGCATTGTGAAGGACAGTCATATGGCCTATTCATTTGTTAAAGTATTTCTTTCCCAATTAAGCTGCACTTTTATGACAACGCATGCGTTTATGTGAGTACATTTTTCATATAATGTAGAGGAAACCTGCTGTAGCATGGCTTTACAAATTTACACTGGTCGTAAAAGAGAGATGGTACTGAGTTCGTCATCAATTTTCCTTTCTTATAAGTTCTCAAACATTTGGTTTAACATTCATAAACATAATATAAATGGCAATGCAGATTATATAGCTCAAATTTTAATTCCGATGAAACGCATATTATGCAAATTGAAAAATAACTTTTGCTTTTGAAAACTTTTTTTTTTATAAACCTGCAAATGATTGTAGGGTTAAAAACTTGGAAGCTTTGCGCGAGGAACGACTTTCCAACGACCAGAAGAATCGCCTACACGAGAAAACAAGAAAGGCAGTAAGGCATATGGGAGACATTATAAATGAATTGAAAAGGTTAGTGTTATACACATGACGCAAGATGAATATTTCCATTGGTGTTCCTAGAGTTAAGACCATCGTGACTAACGTCAGCTGAGCGACACTATCGTTACGTCATTCAATTTTAACCGACTTTCGAATAACGAGGTTATCGATTTGTTTGTGTATTATTTTACAAGACTGGTGGTTTATAATGTGTATATCTTACTTATAAAATTTGAGAAAATGGGATGTTTGTATCTTTGTTGGAACTTAGAAGTAAATGGAGAAACAGCTAAACGGATTTGGATGAAATTTGGCATACGTAGAGACCATGTCCTGTATTAACACAGGCTACTTTTTATCTTGGTAACTTTGCTTACGACGAAAATTATTGAATTTGTTAATCTGATTTTTAAATAGACTGCGCAGGCGCATTACACATGGCGCTAGGGCTCGGCACAGTTAGTTAGATACTTTTAACACAGGCAAAACCACAAACATCACCTAGTATGTTATAAACGATTTAATGTGCCTTAATAATTGGCACATGCCATATTTCTGGAATTATTGCCACTATACTAATTGTCCTAAGTTCAAAAACGTATAAGCCATCTCCCAATATTAAGTGAGTTAATATTCCTCTTTCAGCATTATTCATAGAGAGTCGAATGGAAACGTCGCTCTGCATACCCGGCTTAGTAAAGTAGAAGAGGCGGTAAACGACAAACGAATAACTAGATACAGGTAATTAGTTTTTTTTTTATGGCATCGAATGACGAGACGAGCATGCCGTTCTCCTGATGGTAAGCGATACGACCACCCACAAACAGTAGAAATACCATCCAGCACCTTGAGTTACAAAGTACTGTATGGCATTCCACTGCGCTCGTCATCCTGAGACATAAGATGTTGTCTCATTATGTCCTGTAGTTACACTGGCTACAATGTCCTTCCAACCGAAACACAACAGTGCATGCACACTGCTGCTTGGCGGTAGAAATAAACATTGCGGTGGTACCCACCCAGACGGACTCTTACATAATGAGAGTCCTACCACCAGTATTTATAATGACGCTCATACGCATTAGTGCTGATTTAGATGGACCATCAGTCACTTATGCCTTATATCCCTGAAGGGATAGGCAGAGGCGCAACTAGTGCACCCACTTTTCACCGTGGGTATTCCGTCCCATAATGTGATAAGGGTAAGCTTATCGCTATATCAGACACAAATTCCAGACTCTGGGCTGATGCTGAATAGAAAAACCCAATATCACTGCCCGATTCAGGGATCGAACCTGAGTCTTCAGCATTCCAGTCATACCGTAATACAACTACGCCACCGAAGCAATCAACGTACGCAATTATCGTCCGGATATGGCATCGTACTGTTCAGACGCAGACACGAACTAAAAACCCTCGTTATGCAACAAGATTCGCTCGAGCAACTCTCTCGTCATCTGTAACTTTCAGTGGTGTAACTGTTGGGTGGCTGACGGTAAAATTTGTACAATAATTTAAAAAAAAATCCCCGGTCTCGAGAGAAAGAGGACCGTTCAAAATCCCGAAAAAAAGACGCTGGATTTGGCACTGGCGATGGGTACCATTCCACGAATTTGCCACGGGCCTTCACTGGTGTAGTTACGCCATTGACTATTTTACACGTGACATTTTTTCTAGAACGAGGGAGTATCGATTTTTTCTTATCACTCTGGCCATCCGCCGTAAGAACGAGTTCTTGAAACTCCAACACTCCACAAGACCGCAGTTCCGTCCTCGCCGTCGAGGACCTCGCCGCGTTCCCCGTCGCCCCCCGACCCCCCTAGCAGTTCCGGCCCGCGTGCCGATGGCAACACAATCTAATAGAATTAGGCCTAAAAACCAATCTTTCCCTAATCGTTGATGTCTCATCCTCTCTCAGTGGCCGTCCTGAGCCGAGGTTCGTAACCCGTTAGTGGGTTGCCCTCAGCATGGTCACTTAATTCAAAGGGTTGCGAGCGCTTTCTGCGTTCACCCTAAAGACCGGTGTGGCCAGAAAAGCCGACTCGCGTCAGGCTACTGGCAGTAGGGCCAAAAAAAACAACGGAGTCTTTTTAGCCAATAATTGCGTATTATTATTGCAACAATATGTCCGTCAATTGAGGCTTCACTATTGGTATCTCCAATGTGAAACATGTCAAAGCGGTTTTTAAGATAGGTACATATCTTAATTATGCCATCAGGACGATTTCGTCCTGTGAATGATTAATATAAATTGTCTGATCCTCCTTGTGTCGTTCTCGGTTCTGAGAGTCGTGACCTCCTCTCAACAGCTTCCACCGTATGTCACGCCATCGATCCCGAGTAATCCTAATCGATCCCTTACTAAATTGATTGTGTTCTTTATCAATAAATTGAAGAAGAAAGCTAAAAACTAGAATATTTTTCCACATAAAACAATTATAATAACATAATAATACCAGCCCTGTATTATATACTGCTCACTGCTGAGCACGGGTCTCTTCTATTGAGAGGGTTTTAGGCCATAGTCTACCAAGCTGGCCTAGTGCGGATTGGCAGACTTCACATACCCTCGAAATTCTTATAGAGAAATCTCAGGTATGCAGGTTTCCTCACGGTGACAATAATTGATAAACAATACACACATAACTTCGAAAAATCAAAGGGGTGTGTGCCTTGGGTTTTGAACCTCCAGACATTGTCTCGGCAGACTGTTCCATTCCCAACTAGGCGATCGTCCACATCTATAAAACAATTGCTAATTTGTAAATGTTTATTACAGGTCTGTCATAAGAAAATGCCTAGAGCAGGCTCAAATTTTACAGAACGCTTTGAAGATCATGCACTCAGTAACCGACGTGAATTGGAACGGATCTGTGTCCGACCAGGCGGAGTCCATCAGCTCGAGCATTAGATATCTCAATATATTTGAATAAAACATGAATGAGAATAATGTATATAACTATACCAGCTGACTATATAACTAAACTTACCAACATATTCGAAATATGTAATATCAGAATGTAAAGCAAAATGATTCCGCCTGCTATAATAATTTCAAAGCTAAATAAAACATGATTGTATCCGTTCTTGCTCTCGTAGTATTAATGTTTTTGTGCTATTAAATTGTTTATGTCGATTTAATAAATAGTTTATATGTAAAATGTACAAATCGAGCTTAAGGGCCGAATTTATGCTTTAAATTAGGTACCAAAAACAATGTAGGATAAGGTACAAATGGATAGATCAACATTTAAATTCTTGTTCTCTTCCACATATATATTGAAAATCCTTTTTAGATACCCAGTGTACATAGATTTACATATACATACACACTCTTAGGCAGATGTACAACTAGTGCATCCACTTTTCGTCGTGCTTATTCCGTCCCATGATATGATAGGGGTGAGCTTATCGCCATATCGGGCACAAATTCCAGACTTCTGGCTGATACTAAGTAGAAAAACTCAATATCGCTTTGCCCAACCCTGGGATCGAACCCGATACATAGATGTAAGGGTTATAATATGCCCTTACAAAGCTAAACAACTACAAATTACTTTTAGGTAGGTCTCTCATATGTAAGAGTCCGTCTGGGTGGGTACCACCACAATGTCTATTTCTACCGCCAAGCAGCAGTGTGTATGCACTGTTGTGTTTCGGTTTCAAGGACTTTGTAGCCAGTGTAACTACTGGACATAATGAGACTTAACATCTTGTCTCAGGATAACGAACGCAGTGGAATGCCACACAGTACTTGGTAGCTCAAGGTGCTGGATGGCGTTGCTACTGTTTATGAGTGGTCATATCGCTTACCATCCGGCGAACGGCATGCTCGTCTCGTGATTCAATGCCATAAAAAAACCAAGTTCCTAATAGAGTGTATTATTAAATTCTGTCGTTATTTTTGTATTTTCTCTAAGACTCCAAAAACTGCCTACTAATGTACTTAATATTGTTATTTTAGATATTTAATGCTACTAGTTTTTAATACGACTGAATAATTAACCAACTCGCCTGAAATCACATACTGGTGATGTTAAAAAACGAACCTTTTTGCATTGGATCGACCATTGCGTAAATGGACCAATCAGAATAGTTTTATTCGTGCTAATGACATATTTTGGTCGGTTAGTCTCAGGATCGGATCGAAGAAGGACTGGGACCTATTGCAAACGGCAGTTAGTCTGCTTGTTAACAATAGCAGTAGGTACTATCCAGTGTGCTTAGAATGTGGTAAAAAACACGACACGACTCCTTTTCGTTCTATTAGGATCGGTTGCGAGACTAAAACGTGACTGACTTATTGGTCTTTCAATCAATCACATACATCAATATTAAACATCGACTTATGAGTTGCGGATTTTGCCACATTCTAAAACACTGGGGGCTTAGGATGTGAAAAAAAAAACACGATGCGTCTCCGCTTCGTTTTATTGTGATTGGTTGAGAGATTGACGTATCAGTATTTTGATGTTTGTGATAGATCGAGAGACCGATACGTCAGTCTCTCAACCAATCACGATAAAACGAAGCAGAGACGCATCGTGTTTTTTTTTTCACATCCTACGCCCCCTGATCTTCAAGTTATAAATCGAGTGGCGCTGGTCTTCTCTCTACATGATTTAAATGTTTGGTCTCTTAATACCTGGTTGCAATGTTTACTACACAGTATTACGGCTTAGCGAGGTCGACACAGCGACTTTTTATAGCGATGCTATTGAACGATACCTAGACGCACTTCTGTATCGCTACTATCGTGCGTAAGTCGCATTAGTGCCTAGCTGAGCTATACATACAAGCGACAGCATCGCTACCAAAAGTCGTGGGCGACCTCCCTTAACAGCCACTTCGAAGTATTCCAAATGTTGTATATTAATTTAGTTGACTAAAATCCGTCTCTATAACGTTTAGTTTAAGTTGAATCGTTAACGATATTGAGAATATTGTATGTTTTGTTGTCGATTTCCAAGTTTAAAATTTGTATTTGTGTTGGTGAAAATTTTACAAAATGAAGTGGGTCTAGCTCCTCCGAATAACGTGTGGGCTCGAACTAACTTCACTACGTATCAGCCTAGTGGAATCTAGCATCTATATATTTCGTGTGGGTGGCTCTCTTGGTGACCCACCAAACAACAAAGAACCAGCGTTTTATACGATGAGAAGTTAGTTACTGCCTCTTCCCATACTGGCCGTGTATTATTAGTTGCCTAGTTCTAAATACGGCTCTAAAAACTTTTCACCAACGCTTTTCGTTGAAAGTTTTATAATATATAAAAAAAAGTATTAAAAAATGATTCAATATTAAGTATTTTATTTTTATCTTCAGAATACATAGACACACAGAATTACAGATGTTAAAGTACATTATTGAAGGACCATGTGATCGCATTGATAGAGCATCTACTTGTAGTAATTATAGACATATTATTTTGCAACAAGTATTGCAGTTATAATTTAAATATTCAAAGATACTTCATACGTAAGTGTTTTTTTAATAAGTTACTACACATAATATTTTTTTACGAAAACAGTATTTTTTTTCGTCACCAGCATCTACACCAATAAATAGTTTTAAATAAGTTGTAACTGGTCTTGACTCGCACTTCGACTTGAGTTGAAGGTAATTATACAAATTACTTAGTTTGAGAACCACAATCAGATAAAAACCTCTTACTGTATTATTTCACTCGCCAAGCCCCGCGACGAACACCGGGGTCCATATATATATGGTTTTTCCATACATCTATACATATAAGCGGAGCTTGACGGATTAAATAATTTCTGCACATCCTTTTTTATATGTTTTAGCTCTCAAGTATGCCCATGGCGCAAAAAATAGATGTTTTAAAGGTTTAATTTTACGCATTTTGCCGCCCCTAATATTGCCGGCAACCACCCTACGCTACTGTAAACTACCATACTACTTCTGGATATTTTATAGTAAGAATTAACATACAGTTTGCGTTTTTTTTAATTGCTGTTGCTTCGACGAATATATCCCCGAATATTTTCGCCCCGTGCCTTTCGTGCTGCACTTATGTGCGCCCCAATAACTATCTTACACATATTATAAATGCGAAAGTTTGTAAAAATGTTTTAGAAGTAAACAACTAAACGAATTTAGATAAAATTAAATTGTTACAATATTGGCACAGGGGTAAATCATGTCCTGGATTAACACTACTTATTAGGTACTTTTAGGGAGGATTACTTTTATGCCGGTAATTTGCTTCTATGGGAAATGGTTATTTTTATTCTTTACGTAGATGGTGCTTGCGACGTATTGCTTTAGGGACTTTTGTAAATGGGAAAGGCTTTTCACGAGGGCGAAGCAGCGAGGAACACCTAGTAGTGAATAACCTCTTAAAGCGGTACCTATTAGAAATCTAAATTAAAA
Organism: Lapara coniferarum; assembly: GCA_949316025.1. Lineage (NCBI taxonomy): Eukaryota > Metazoa > Arthropoda > Insecta > Lepidoptera > Sphingidae > Lapara > Lapara coniferarum. The sequence continues at coordinate 24,541,602 of OX438931.1, read as the reverse complement.
GTACAATAATATAGAATTTACGGATCAATATAACGCCGTAAAAACAAAAACCACCTAGTTGGTAAATTCATACATAAAGGAAACGATTTTGGGTTTGAAAATTTGTGTATAAAAATTTCTGGATAGGTCGGTTTTGTGATTACGGTCTCACTATTAATTATTTGAATAATTAAGTATTATAGTATAAAGACCGATGGCTATTCAGACAAAACACCAACTAGCCTATCCTGAAGGTACGTCATCATAGACTGTGCATTCACAAACATAGAGATTATCCACAAATTCATAAAAGAAATCTAAACATTAAATGATTTTAACATAATTCCCTTAGGATATGTCAACAGTTTTTAATGCAATTAAATAATGCACACCAAATATTTCTTTATTGTTATGTTTATTAAAAAATACATAATTATTTTACTTGGCACTATATATTAATATTCAAAGCAGCAGAAGTTCTACATATTTTTTCTATTATCCATAACTGATTCTCCTAGCCATCGGTCTCAAGACTAGAAATAATATATAAAATGCCTCATTTAGCCAACAGCTGCTAGAAGCAGCTGCGCGACATCTTCTCTAGGCGATCTGGCCGCTAACTTCATTGTCACCCCACCACTGCTGGCAGCCAGCCTGGCTCTGACCAAAACTGGAGCTCCTCCTCTGAATATACCTCCACCACGAATTTCCTTAACAGCCTCCCCAGTAATTGCTCCCTTGGGAAGACCTAGATGCTCGCAAACTGCCTTCGCTGCTTCGCCCATATCGTTTTGTGAGAGGACGAATGTATCGCTCGCCTCTGGTGCATTGGCTGCTCTATCCCAGGTCTGTTCCCAGTCGTCAACGCCCGCTCTAGCCCTAATCTGGTCTGAACAACCCATTTCAAACTCTTCAAGCGGGTAAGAGTCAGCATAACCCTCGCCTGGGTCTGGGGCGCCAGTGGTGGGGTCGCAATCCTTGACTACAAACTCCAGTGTTGCTCCGAATGATCCCAGACTGTCTAAGAATGCGCAAGGGTATTCCACAACTACAAAAACACTTCCAGGCTTGTCATAAACCAGCTTTTGGCAGGGCACGATGGATTTTATTTCGTATTCTGGCGGACATTCCAACCTTACGTGGACTTGCTCTAAGATTTGATCACTTAGGGTGTTGACGCACTCAAACTGCAGGACCACGTGACGGGCATACACATGCTTAAGAAGACGCACTCTGTACTCTGTCTCCGCTTCAGTCAAATCTATTGGTACGTTGGTCTTGAAAAGTGGGCCGAGTCGTTCTATGCCAGGAATTATAGATAGTTGTTCAGAGTATATTTCCTCAATAGATACCTGCGTTGGTTTACGGACTTCGATCTCCACAATAGGCTCCTTACTTTCTTTGGGTTCTTCCTCAGAGGGAACACTCATCAGATCGAATGGTTCATCAGGCCGCGTCGCCAGATGGTCACGTAGCGCCTTTTCCAATAAAACTGGGTTTGGTTTTGGCACATTTACAATGTAATCATTGATTAACTGCCGGTCTCCCGTGTCCAAAATAGCGCTATAGTATATCGCACGGTCTCTTACTTCGTCTTCATCGTCTAGTTGACATCTGGCAAGAAGTACCCTAATGTTTGGCAACAATTCTGGTCTTTGGGCACCAAATTGAGCTACAGCTGACACAGCAGCCGCGCGAACCGGCCCTGATTCCAATATAACCCGGTTGTAAATGAATCGTATGTAGCGTGATGGTTGGCGAGATTTGGGGCCTTCACGCCCAAGTAGGTGTAGAATACGAACAGCCAAAGCTGTGTGCTCACAATCTTCGATGAACTCGCAGAGATGGGCTAGCCCTGTCTCCTTAGCATCAGGGTTTTCTTCCACCAACGCTATTATGGCATCAGCAATAGCTGCTTTGTATTCCAAACCACCTTCATCTCTCAACATGCCGGCCAAGAAAGCGGCCAGCGACTGATGTTTCCTCGGGAACTTCGTGCACAATCTCCTGATCGCTCTAACCACTACAATCTTGAATTCATCCGAAATTTCCGACACGAAACTGGATATCTGCTTCATGAGACGATCTACTGAACTCTCAGCCCCAGTTGCTAATAGAGTAGTGACTGCTAGAGTTGCGACTGAGCGATTTGAATCGGAAATCAAGTTTTCTAAATCTACAGCGCACACCGCAACAGCTGTAGGGTGCTTGGCTGTCAACCTAGCCAGGGTCCTGGCTCCGGCAAGCCGCAGCGACGCCTTAGAAGACCCGCAGAACAATTGTAGTACTGATACTGCTGGAGCGAGATCTCTCGCCGTCTTCCTTAGATTGACCAACGCATGAGCCGCCTCGTAGATAACCATCTCAGATTTGTGACGTAGACAGCATTCTATGAACTCGATGTAGGGTTGGGAAGCCTCCGAATCATCGTCTTCGACAAGCTGCGCGGCGAGACGAATGAGAAGGCACAGCGAGTATGGTGACTTAATGTTTGTTTTAGCGAGGCGAGTCACTAGCTTCACAGTGGAAAGCTTGTCGTTGCGACGCGAGCCGGCGACTACGCCCAGAGCGTGGTACGATACCATAGCATTATCGGACGTTACAGCTTCCTGCAATCAAAAACAGTTAAACAGTTGTAACAATGTATTACTTACATAAGGGGATTTGTATGTATTGGAACAAAGTTTTGGAACGAAGTTCCTTATCGCGCGTTGTGGAAGGGGGCTAGACGGAAAAAATTCTCACGATAAGTTGTAACGACACTTTTATACTTGCCCTGTGAAACCAGCCAGTAACAATAAAGAACTGGCCGTAAGTGACATTCGAAATTTAAATAAAAAGACAATTTAAATACTTTTTAGATTAGTTTTTTTGTCGTTAGTTGTATGTTAATTTTAATGTCAATGCTTGCTTAGGTGATGATCGTGGTTCGATGAGATATCTATTGTGTAGGTAGAAGTAAATGTTTTCATTGATGTGGTAGCGTTTTAATGAAATATATAATTATTATTATACCTTAAAAGAAATAAAATTTTATTACAATATCTTCACTAATTAATCGAAAAGAACTTCGTTCCATCCGGGTGTCCCTTGACACCTCTCAAGTTTTTTTTTTCTAGTAGTCTGTTAAGCCTACAATATAGGGGTGAAGCTTTTGAACCTCCAGCACATTAATTTAAGTAACTAGGTAGATTTAACAATTATAATTACATTCGAACAAATAGATGTACAATATATGTAGGTACACTTTTTTATATACTTTTTTGTACACGTTTTTGACTAGAAATCTGAGGGCTCGGGTTCGATTGCCAGGTCGGGCAGTGGATATTGGATTTTTCTTTTCAGTATCAACCTGGAGTCCGAAATTAGTGTCCGATATGGCGATAAGCTCGCCTCCATCACATCATGGGATGGAATAGGCACGGCGAAAAGTAGGTGCAACTGTCGCGCCTGTGCCTACCCCCTCGGGGATACAAAGCGCGAGTGTATGTGTGTATCACTTTTATCGTCTAAAATATCGCCTTGTCTAATATGTATTTGCATAAGTTGGATAAGTTGTGCAAATACATATAGTTGGTACCTGAATATAATATGTTAGAGAGTTAGTTATTATTGTGAAGGTTGCTACAGTGAGGAAAATATTGCTATGTAATATTAATAATGTCGGAGCTTGTAAAACTACCATAAATATTACAGCTTTAATTTTTAATCGAATTTCGCACATACCTAACATACTGACTATTCATGTCACAATTTCAAATAATGGTAAATTAAAAGCAAAAAGGGGTATTTGCATATAAACAACCCACATAATTAAATTAACCAATCTACACTGTTATTAAGAGGTTTGTAAGTTTGTGAGTTTGTTGTTAGGAGATCTGTTTTTAGGTTCTCTGGAACTCCTGAAAAGATTTTAATGAAATTTAGTATGAAGATAGATTAAGATCCTGGGAAGGATATGGGATACCTTTATCCAAGGAAAATAAAAGGCAGAATATTTATACTGGAGGATTTTGTGCATGGCCAGAGCCAAAAGCAAAAGCTAGTACTTTTATACGTAGTAACAATAAATGGTAAAGAATTTATCCAAAAGGAGATGTCCGCTTGTTGTATGGGTGCTGGTCCTCAAAATCTAAACAGGCTCAAACTTTAGTGATATTAAAGGGGAACACATATGGAACTTAGATCCATTAAAAATTTTTTTTTAAACCCCGCCATTCATAACCAACTTTTTGGATAACGTTCATAATAAGTGTGCTTTTCAAGCCAAATAAAATTACATGTATCTCAAAATTGGAGGTCTTTAAAATTAAACGCTTTATTGCAAAAGGCTAGTTTTCAGGAGTTCTATCCAAATATATATAAACTGTCTTGTTTAGATTTTCAGACCCATTTTTGGACATGTCCTTTAAATGGATCATTAATTATACAATAACCTAACAAATTATTACACACACACTCACGCCTGTTATCCCCGAAGGGGTAGGCAGAGGCACATCTAGTGCACCCATTTTTCGCCATTATTCCGTCCCATGATGTGATAGAGGCGAGCCTATCGCCATATCAAGTTTTAAATATATACTTATTGAAGAAATTATATTATTGAAATATATACTTATTCAACAAATTATTAAATATATACTTATTGAAGAATTGAGCTCAGCTGTACTGAAACAGGAATACATGCATCCAACACCCAATATTGTGTTCTGAACATCACAATATATGATGTTCAAAAAGTTTTAGTTTGAACTATACCCATTTTCTAAAATGTGTTTTTGGTTGTGAATCACAAGTAATTTATTTACTGATAGCACTAAGTGCTTTAATGGATATTAGATGCTAGAAGATTAGTTTGAAATGTTTTTGAAAAAACATTTTAGTTTAAAAAAGTTATTGACTGTTTTGTAGAATCATACAAAAAGTTGGCAGGCTAATTAACTTAAGCAAAATTGTTTGAAAATTTTTAATTATGTTAAAAAAACGGAGCAAAATGTGCTGATTCCAAATATGTTTAAAACTCAGTCACAAAAAAAATTGCTTAAGTAAATTATTAGCCCACGAACCATCAATATAATTCAGTTATTCAAATTTCAACACACTTATGTATTAAATGTAATAAGAGATAATTTTGTTGCTTGCAAACAAAGAAACAAAATATATTTGTTTCAATTCAAATGTTTCAAATTAACCCGTCAAACCCTGCTTATATATATATATATATAGATGTATGGGGAAACCCTATATATTCGGACACCGGCATCCGTAGGGGGGCTTGAAGAGTCATATACTACTAACTGACTGATTAACTTGTCCCTGCCTGCAGTATTGAAATTTTATAAAATACAACTATTATACAGCTTATTTTCACTTCTAGTTTGTACTTTAACACAATGTTTTTGTTCCATTTTTATAAGATTGGCATGGTAATCCTTTATGTGTAAAAGAACATTACACATTACAAACAATACTATCTATCTTGTTATTTTATGTCTTAGTTAAATCTTTCAGTTTAGAATTGCAAATATCAACAAGAATATAATTTATAAATTATAACATACCTGAGCCTCATTAGCCCATCGCCGGACCAAATCAGGAGCAGTTGACGACAAATGCAGAGCGGATACTAACGCAGCGGAACTCACTGCTGGGTTTTTATCGACTATAGCCTGTTTCATGTATCTCTCTATAGCTTGAAGCATTGTAGCGTCGGTTATGCTGCACAATGCGCGTATAGCTGCTGCCCTGTATAGATCCTCCTTGCCAGTCATATCTTTAGTCAATGAAGATGTCACGATGATCACATCCTGGGCCAAGTTGCTCAGCTCTTTTATACATAGATACACCATACGGCGAAGCATCACATCCTTCGACTGAAACAGCTTTGTGGTCGCAAAAAACGCTTCCGTTGCCTCCTGAGTAGTAAACTTCTCGCCTTGGTTCAATAAATACAGCACTTTTGTAAGTATTAAACAACATTTCCGGGGATTTACGGGCGTCTGATTGAAATATCGCGATTCTTGTAAGACAATTGTTTTGTCGAGATTCTGGTAGGGATTGCCACCGGAATCTTCCTCCTCTTTCTTGTCGCGTTTGAAAGAGCTCATTTTGAGCCTTTTCTTTGATGTTATTAGAAAATTATGTGGTGCCGACGAATGCAGTTTACACGTCACTTCGTTTCACTCAATTTATTGAATTTGTCCGATGTCAAAACAGTGCTGCCAGAATATATTGTATCTATTTACTAATACTTACCATACTCTTGAAATAATAAAAGAACTTGGCTTCCGGGATTAAAATACTGTAAAATAAAATAAAATTAAACACACTAATTCTATTGACGCTAATGTTGGAACATAAGTTCTTTTTTTAACAAACATAAATTAAAAAACTTATGTTGCCAATTACATTACAGGAATAATTTTAGTTATTAGAATTAGCTTGAAGTCGACGTATACATCTATTTATTTCTACAATAAAATAGGTGATACCCCTGATAACTAAAATAAGTTATAGTTTTTGTACATATTTAAATAATTTGGCAATACCAAAATAGAAGGATATAAAGCAGGGTTTAGACTTGCAGAAGTTATCTTGCGCAAGCTATTTTTACCGTGTAAACAGTCATGGAAAGCTGACTTCTGCAATATTTTGAAGCTTGCAGAACTTCTGGGTAATCGCATGAGAAAACGCTATTTGAAAACTTGCGCGAGAACTTGCACTAAATTGCTAGTCTAAACTAGTTATGCTAAGTTTAAACCAGCAAGTTCCCTAAGCAATATATTGCGCAATATCTTTTAGATGCGTTTACACCAGCGCGGCGGCAATATTTCTTTATCAACACGCTTTTGCACGTGATCCACCAAGTTAACTTGCGCAAGTTCTTGCAAACCTGTTTATATTACTCGAGGAATATTTATTGCTTGGCATATATTTTTTTTTTTTTTCATAAAACTGATGACAAGGCACGCAATCCTTTTGCGTAATTTTTATGAATCTAATATAATGCTGTTTGGATAATATTGTTAGTACAATAATCGCCTTAAAAGTAACAACATGAAACAGAATTTTGAAGTACAAAGTGCTGCGTGGCATTTTACTGCGCTCGTCATCCCGAGTCATAAGATTTTAAGTCTTATAACTCCCATTAATTACGTTGACTACAATGTCAAATAGGAACACAATAGTGCATGGATACGACTGCTTAGCGGGAAAAATAGACAATTGGTATCACTACAAACTTATAACTTGGCAGCATGTCTTTGACCTTAGCCCGTTCCGTATGAAACAAATAAAATAAAACGTAATCTACTAGCTCAACGACTTAAAACTTTTATCTGCACGCAGAATAAACTGCAAGTTCTCGCGCAAGTTTAATAAATGGTCTCTTTACACGTTCAATTTGCCAGAAGTCCTACATGCTTCAAAATATTGCAGTCAGCTTAGCGTGACGGTTTACACGGTAAAAATGGCTTGCGCAACATAACTTCTGCAAGTTTTCTTGATTAGTAAACCCCGCTTTAGCATAATGTTCGGATACACTTAAGAAAATTGCAAATTAATACTACAAAAAATAGATATGCATTTTATGTATTTGTAAATTAAATAAAAGAAGACTATAACTCCAGATAGATTTATTATCAAGGGTACAGGATAGGTCGACAAGATTTGATGTACAAGTACGCATCATAATAATAGAATTACGTATTTTTAATAACACAGTGATAGCGTAACAAAAAAAAGGTTTGTTTATTCAGAAATATTATCCAATCAATACCAAGATATGAAATTCAGACCTGCAAAGGGAATATAATGAAGGTAAAAAAAGTACGGGGAAAAAATACCTTAGTAGGTAATAATTATCTATTGGCGTTACACCATAGTATAACATTAGTTGCAATCGGGCCACCAAATAACAAATGAAACACAAGTTATATAAATATTTACACTTTATTTTCGTTTGTATTTCATTTTACACCCTAATCGCTGTAGACATCACAAATTAGTCTGTGGTTTGACTCGCCATATTATACTACCACAGCAAAGGTTGCTGGATAAAACCAATGATATATACATAGCTTCAGTCATTAGAAAACTTATTAACGGCCAAGCCTGTTCATGCTCCTTTCACGTTAACCAGTTAGTATTTTAAGATAAAATAGGGCCTCATCAATCAACATTTTTGAGTTATTTCAATGTTTTGTAAGACTCAAATTATCTGATGTAAGCAAAAATTGACGAAGGAAGGATTACTTAAAAACGGTCTAGTTTTTATTGGTATGAAGATAATGTATCAGTATGCTCAGTAAAGCACCAGCATAAAATAAAATTTAAGATGCGAAACTAATCAAATTAATACTAACTCAAATTAACGGAAATGGAGTTTCACAGTAAAACTATCATCCCTTATTCATAGTGTCATTTCCACTATTGTATATTTTATCACTATCTATCTAAAATGGTTCATTATAAGTGTGACGGAGATAAAACAACAATAGTTGGACATACACGTCGACAGGCGCACCGATTGTCTCACGGGTGTATAACGCGACAAATTTGATTCGAGTAATTATTTCGCAAAGCGGAGCATTCGTATAGAACGATCCACGCACAATGAAATTCATACTTTTGTAATTTGATGGGACAGTCCATGCGACCATCGCATCGTGTATAACTTGTCCCAAAATGGAAACCTTTTTATGAATAAAATGGTTACATTTCCACAGATCAAGTGAAAGTCTGAATATTCGCCATTTTGTAGCTGATAACGAAATACTGTCTTTATACATTCAAATAAAGTTAAAGATAAATTATGTTGAGTAAATCCGCGAGAAGGGAATGCGTTCTAGAGTGGCTCAGGTGGCGTACATAAAGAGTTAGGCCGACGCAATTCTGACAACTACTGATGGACACAATTTCGTTAAGCGAGATTTAAGTTTTTACTTTATTTTTCATCAAGTGAAATATTTTATCTATAATGCCAGTAAAACGTCAATTTATTTTCATTTTTATCAGAATGGTATAGACACTATTTTTTAACAGCACAAAAGATAGAATACTTTTTCATTTGATCTGTGTTAGCCTTAAACTGACAGTTAACACTAACTCTTGTTATAGACTTAATATTTACATTAACTGACCTGTGCTCCGATATTATTGCTAAAACGACAGGTATAGTTCAAGCGGGGGACTCATGGGGGTCATATTATTTTGTTGATAAGAATTTATTTTCACGACCAGTAATTATAAGCATTGGGATGTGATATGCTAAGAAAAGAGCAATAGAAATAAGTAAAAATGATTACGCAATATTGTAACATATAACGTAAACAATATGATTCGAAACTTGATAGATAACAACTGCAACAGACAGATAATATGACCCAATTTTCCATTTCGATAATATGTAAAAAAAGACAAAATTGGACATCAAATCAGATCAAATTTGGGAAAGTTAAAGCAGCTATACATCAAATGCCTTCCTTCTTACTATCAACTACGTTTACGACCCCTTTCCACCACTTTCGCGTGCAGTTCTATTGATGAATACAATACTGTCAAAATAATTAACATGGACCCTAATTACTTCCATAATTTAAAAAAATATTATGCTTAATTCGGAGCATTCGGCCCGCACATTATAAAACAAAACTTACGTCTAAACGTTATCCTATAATTACAAATGTTTTTTTGGCATATCTACAGTACAAAATGTACATTCTTATGTATGTCCGTGATTCTATGACAAGTAAAAAAGCTTAACATCAAAAATTTACAAAAACAAAACATGCCGAGGTATATAACAAGGTTTCAAGGATTTATCAAAAGGAGATATTTGGGTAAAATCAGTCTACAAGTCTTTCGTGTGCAAACATGGGGGTATATGACCCTCAAAGTAAGTGTTGAATATGTCCCTGCTTCATTCGTAATAATTGTATATTCAGAATAAAATATACTCTATTTTAAAGCTTTTATAATGAGCGATATTATTATTTCATCGCGCCTCACTTTTCGCATTTTGATTAATAAAACTAGTACATTACCATAAAAACACAATCACCCAATTTTCACCATAAATATTTTAAAAATCTATTCCAATTATTGTCGAATCCTAATCAATCTTATATACTCTCGGCAAATGAGATTTATCACACGAAATTATAACTAACGCAGAGTCACGGACGTACATATAGTAAGTAAGCGTATAATTAAGGCGCCCCCGCGCTCCAATTGACATAAATTGGCGATATCTGTTAGTACACTGTTTAGCGAAGCTAAGGGCCTTTTACAATCTCCAAGTAAATGCCCACCAGTTAATACGGCCGATTTAAGTAAACAGTCACAATCAATACCTTGGGAAATACTCGAGAACAAACCAATCAAATTACTTGTGTACGCATCAAAGAAGCTTTATTTTGGTTGGTTCATTTGCTGCCAACCCGAAGGTAAAGTTTGAGGTTGTTCATTTAAATCGGCCGTTAGACAGCTAATGTAGACTTATTTTATGAGGAGCATAGTTGACAGTGTCTATTGTATTCAGTCGTCTTATATTCGATGGGTAACATTTACTCTGGAGATACAAAATTAGTTCCTGCAGAGTGATTTGTAAATAATTCTCGCATGTGTTTAAAGTTTTCAGATCTCATAATTTTGAAAAGTTAATTGAACCTGTATAAATAAAAGCCATATTGAAATTATCTGTTGCCTTTTTTGGCCACTGGCAATATGTGTTTTAGGTTTTTTTGGCTGACATTAAATGCTTAAAAACAAAAAACGCAGAAACCGTTTATTTTAAATATCTTGTTTTTACTTCTATGACAGATTGCTTGGTTTCTTTGGACCAAACATTTACCCAATGTTACTACTTTTTTTAGTGTTTATCACTCTGCTTGTTATATATACTATGTCGAAATAAAACAGTTTATCAAAGCATTACAAAAACTAAATAATGCACACGGAAATATGAAATTAGTTTTCTAAATTACTTTTTGCAAAAACCTAATTCTTACAGTATGATATGGAGAAGAAATGTAAATAGAGTTATTGCATCAGTAATGAACATTTTAAAACAAGTTAATGTAGTGCTTTTGTTAATTAAATAATATACGAAATAGTGAGCCACTAAGCCCATGGAAACTTCCTACACCATTACAAGTTTAGAAGTAAAATTAAGACAAACGGATACTTATGACTGATGTGCAATGATTTAACGTGTCATAAGAAAATACCATTACTGGTGCACCTACTCTATATTTATTTTTGGTTACTAAAGCTGGAAGTCCGTTAGACGCGGGCGCTTCACGTGAGCGACGCGCATTTTTTTAAGTCTAAAAATGTCCATTGCACAGAATCCTTAGTAAAATGCTATTTTTAATGTCTGTACGCCCGTTGAAAGTGTATTGGAACTTAAAGTGTGGTAGTTGTATTGTCTATTATAATTCTACAATGTAGAAACGGGGTGAGATCATAATCTCAACATCAGAGAACCTTAATTTCCCTATCCCCTATGCTCTGGGAACACACATTCGATTAAAGCTCGCCACGTGTATGTTTTGTGCACAGCTTTTCCTTTTGGCAGTAATAAAAAAATCTATTTACACCACAGAGCTCTAAAACTACAGCCTTCAACAGACTTACAGCACCATATAACCTAACATAATTTTGGATCCTATGTACTGGACATATTGTCCAATCACTTTAGTCTTTCACAATTTGCGATCTTTCGAACCGGACATTTCCGATTACACCATTTTGGATCCTCCGAGCCGGATTCGGATACCTGTCTTTCGAGCAGCACTTCAGTCACATCACTACAACTGTTCACACTCACTCGTGCGTGTAGAATATGAGCTGAGGATTAGAGTCGTCCGGGGACATCTCTAGTTGAACAAACTGTGGCGTGGTCCGAGCGGACTCGTATGCGCCGCCGCCGCTGCGAGATAGAGAGTTTCTTGACCTGGAATTTGTAGGAAACATTAAAGTTAAGAACCCTGATTCATTACCAAATTCAGTAATATTTTTACCAAATTGTCACAAATATAAATTGAATACGCAAGGACAAAAGGGTGAATTTAAATGACTATTGTAATTTAAGTAGTGTATGAGCGGTGAAATGTTCGGCGCTAAAACGTCTTAGTCTCAAAACTATTGACCTTTGTGTGAGTTTCACATGCGACAATTTCAGCGCGGGGATTTATCCACATTCAACGCGGTACCTATTCAAATACAAGTGATGGAATCACCCATGCGCGCCTGCGCTTCATTTATAAGAACTTATCTTTAGATACTTTACGGAATCACAGTGTTTGATGTGTGTCCGTTCTCACTTGTACACGAAGGTCACAACTACCAACAATCCATTGTGTAACTTACTTGGCCTTGGCGTGTGTCAGTATGTGCGACTTGAGGTTTGTACTCTGCGCGAACTTTTTGTTGCACCCGTCAAATGGACACACGTATGGACGATCTCCCGTGTGGATGCGCACATGCGTTCTGAAATACGACAAAATGCGAGATGGCGTCATATTCTACTTCCCAGTATATATTTACGTTTTCAGTGATATTAGTGTTAACAAGGTTTTTTTAGACTAACTAAAGGCGGCAAATACCCTAAATTACAAATAAAATGATATCATCACTACATGGACAACTCTTGTAGTTAGATATGCGTACCTAAGGTTGAAATCCAGCGAAAACCGTTTCCCGCAGCCCTCGAACGTGCACTGGAAAGGTTTCTCGCCCGTGTGCACCAACTGGTGCCGTTTTAACTTTGAACTCTCCACAAACGCTTTACCTGGAAAATTTGCAGAAATTATAAGATATTACGATATACTGGTCCATTGGAATAACAATTTAATGTGTTAATAAAAAAAGTATGCCAATAAAACTGATAAGATTCGGAATTCTATCCATATTAAACAACAAAGAAGTGTAGTAGTCTTTTTCAATTCATTTATTTTCTATTTAAAATAGGAATTTACACGCAATATTGCGATAGTTTCGTTTCATATCACAGAACGTAACCATGACCTGCAACTGCAAGTGGTTCAACTGGTTATCCTCTGAAGCCAAATATGTTATTTAAAATAGAAAAATATAATATAGTGTATACAGGGTCATTTTGACATTGCGTTAATAAATGAAACCACATACTTATCTCATTGAAAATAACGTTTTCTATTAAATTATTTTAACCATAGATGTTAAATAAAAAAGTGTAAGTTTCAAACAAAATAAATATCAATAAAAAGTAACTTTAAGTTTACACGCCCTAATGCCACTGACTGATCTAGGAAAATTCGTCGCAGCAGCGACATTACACTTTCAGTAAGAAATACACTTACGTACACACTATATTCGCACTAAACTACAAAATGAAATGAAATTTGAATACTACAACCGAGATTTTTGTCAAAAGTATTAGTTATACATTGATCATTTTTGGCACAATGTTAGCAGAGGTATAGACGAATATATGGTTTCATTTAGTAACATAATGTATAAATAACCCTGTATACTAACCGCATTCCGCGCAGACGTGCACTCGCGGCCCGTGCGTGTGCAAGTGTTTTCGCATCGCAGAGTTATCACGGAACATCTTCGTGCAGCCTTTGTGTGGACACGCTGTGGACAGAAACGATTTATACATGTCCATTACTGGGTCTAAGACTATTTTTTTTTGTCATTTTACATAATATACTTCACAATGCAACTTAATATAATAAGTATAGGGGAAAATAGATTGGCCAATGATATAGGGATTCTGGCAGTCTTACTGACAGAAAACGACAAATCTGCCTTATAGAACGAATGCTAGTCCACTCATCTCACTGACAAATCCGACTTCAAAGCGGCACTAATATTAAGATGCATCCATTGCCTACCTATGGTTCTATCAGAGGACTCTGGCGATGGCTTCTTCAGTCTGATCTTGTGCCCGGGCCGGGCGAACTCGGCCAGCTGTTTCGGGTCGGACAGATCCAATCCTGGAATATTATAATCATTTTAATATAATCACATACTGATACATCGAGTGATGTGTATGAGTGATGCAGAAGGAAGATACATCGAGTATTGTAGATTTATGTATACTGTAATTATTTATTTTCAATTATAGTTGCATATAGATGCTAACTATTTTGGCACTGGGCTTCTCGAGATTTAGTTCTTCTCATTAGTCCACAAGTTTGATTATATTTTTATCAAAATTAACTCTTCAGAAATACTTTATCGTAATTTATCAACAATTTAAAAATAACCAGGCTCGCCCCCTATCACATCATGGGACGGAAAACGGCGAAAAGTGGGTGCACTAGTTGCGCCTCTGCCTACCCCTTCGGGGATAACAGGCGTGAGTGTGTGTGTGTGTGTGTGTGTTAAAAATAACAATACATACCAGGCATTGTCTCGTTTCCTAATATATTTTTCTTTCCCGTCATGTATTCTGTGTAGTCGGGATCCGGTTCAGGGTTGGAGCCTTCATCTGGAAATTATAAAATTCTTCATTAAACTTATTATTATATTACGTATGCCATCCTATACCAAAGTGGAGAAGCAGCTGAGTTTTGCTATGAATATTATTTAATGAAAATTGCACAAAATCAGTCTGCTATGATCTATGTTATGCAAAGGTATTTATACAGTTTTCTCTATTGGCTTTATAGTTCTCGGCACTCAGACCACCATCATAATTACCCACATGACATATACTGCTGAACACAGGCCTCACCTAAAGATTTCCAGACGGATCTGCATCTATCACGTTCCTGTGACCTTAACTACCTATCAATATATTATGCAGCTATGTCATATTATTATGTGTGTACAGTACACCCGATAACCTTTTACACCTATTAGTTACAAATAAGTATGCCATACTTACCGTCGTCCTCCCCAGTGGCCCACATGGTGACGGAGAACTCCCCCTCCATGGTCTTGATCTGGACCTGCTTCTGTTCCCACCGGCGCGCCGTGCCTCGGTTGTTGCTCACACCCTCCATTAAACCCATCGGAACTTCCCCTGGAAAATATCGACGCTTATCAGTAATTACAGCAGAGGATCGCAATTGTCAAAGCCGCTGACGTTCTAGAAAAACTCTATTCTAGAATAAGTATCTTCGTTCTCTATTTGGACCCCACTCTGTTTACCATCAAGTATAGTGAGGTGACATTGTGGTGTCTATAAAATAATATAGCATGAGTGCCAATCAATTTCCAATGCAAGTCGTATTTATTTTTAAGTTCGCTATTATGGCTTACAATGGCCGAAGAGAAGTATGTCTAACCTTTAGGGGGGATTAAAGGCATGATTGTATTGATTGTGTAATATGTTTTTACTTATTAATACTTCTACAATATTATCATACCAATAGGCATCAAATGGTGAATGTTATTTGCATTATTCGCATTCCCTCGAGGCCTTCCTCGTCCTCGACTTCTGGAATTAAAACATGCAACATTAATATTTAATACAAATATATGAAACATGGTAGTTTCAAAGAAGTTAGGCGAACAATAGATAGTGTCATCTTATCTACACTAATATTATAAAGAGGTAAAGTTTGTGAGTTTACTTGTAGAAAACACTGAACCGATTTTGATGAAATTTGGTATGGGATTAATTTGAGATCCTGGGAGGGACAAGCTACTTTTTATGACAATATAAAGCAGGACTTTTATCCTAGAAAAAGTTTACCACGCAGGCGGAGCTTAGCCGCGAACAAAAACTGGTGATAGGTGCTCTTCTCGAAGAATATTGTAGGTCAAAGTTTTTAAAGGAGAAAACTAGTTGATTGGGAGTTCACAGAATATTTGGAACCTTCGCAATCTCGCTGGTCGTACGATTTCTAAACCAATACTTTATCAGTATTCTGAAATAGTGACACTTATACCATATCTCATTTACTTATAAAAATGAAGTATGGGATTTGTCTCAAACAGTGGCGTAGCCGCACCGGGCGTCACCGTTTTAAGCTTCCTGTCCGGTTCCATGGCGTGGTAGAAACCCCCGCTACGCCACTGGTCTCAAACCCATAATATCAACAGATTAACTAAAGATTAGAAATAAATATTACCTGCTAGTCGACGCTGGTTGTGGGTAGACGGTATCGTAAGTGTCCGCCGCCGGGTTGAGCACCTCCTCGCCAGATATGCCGGGCAGTATCACCTCCTCGCTTCCCACTGAAATCTTAAAGTCTGTCAGCACCGCCGACATACGAGAGTTGAGTACTTAATGTATAGACCATGTCCACCCCGTTCCAACGTACACTAACCGTGGTGTTATGGCTACAGAAAAGCCACTACTGGGCTCGAAGCCAAGATTTTCTACAATACTTAACACTATTGTTAAAGAAAAATTATTCTCAAAAATATAAAGAATGTCACTTACCTGAGAACAAAATAACAAAACATAAGTAATTATTCAAATACAGTTGTCGCCCCGCACTCACTTAACAAAGTATTGTGTATTAGAGTGAGCTTACATTTTTTATGTCTGATGGTATTTTATTGTAAAATTGAAAAACAAAAACAATACATCTTATCTATAGGATGTTATTATGGGCATACATTTTCTTTTGTGTTCTATTAGTGGTAACACTTGTTGAAAAGCATCTTGGCTATGGGCCCTGATATTTTATGTTACATCCGTATTCAAAAACAATACTATGAGGATTGCCTCGGTGGCTTAGTTGTATTATGGTACGACTGCAATGCTGAGGTCTCAGGTTGGATTCCCGGGTCGGGCAAAGTGGTATTGAGTTTTTCTATTCAATATCAGCTCGGAGCCTGGAATTTGTGCCCGACATGGCGATAGGCTCCCTATCACACGATCGGACGGAATAACGGCGGAAAGTGGGTGCACTAGTTGCGCCTGCGCCTACCCCTTCGGGGATAATAGGCGTGAGAGAGTGAGAGTGAGTGTACTATGAGGACGCACAGGACGCCTGAACGGATAGTGTTCTTTGCTTCTATGAAGCTTTATTATCTGACAGCCAACTGAAGAAAGGTTGTACCTCAATTCTAGCCAATTACAAGTCCCCAATGCCTACGCGCTGCGAAGGCTGTCATACCAAAGTCAGTAAGAGACAGACGTTTTAACATAGCATTGAGCTATCCTTAGCTAAGTAACATTTGTGAGTATGGGCCTTAGATAAGTATTGAATCACGTAATTTGAGCGTGTGGTTGTAAGAAGTGTATTCTTTATTTATTAAATTTTGATTTTAAATTTTTATATTTCTTTCATAAGGATACAATTTAAAGGACTATAATATATGGGGACGAAATGAATTGAAACGGGAAAAAAGTTAGGGTTTTAGGATCATAATTCATCATAAAATACTTTAACAATTCTTCCTATATTTACTTATTAAACTACGTGGTAAAATTGTACGTACATTCCCCTGATAGTATTGCTATCCCATTTGGGTAGGTACCTACGTATGTAAAGTCTGCAATATAATGTACTAGTGTATGTCTGTTAGATGATTCTAATATTCTAGATACCTAAAAATTCCACATAAAAATTTAGTAAGTATGTGAAGTCTTTCAACCAGAACTAGGCCAATTTGCTAGGTTTTAATGTTTAATAGTGTCTTCCTCTGATTTTTTATTCTTCGTAATCAATTCAAGTTTTTACAGCCAGGACCAGCAACGAGTGCAATCTGGTAAATGACCGAAACCTAGACTTCAACCCCCATTCTTATAATAAATATGAAGCCACCCACACACCTTCCTCTAGATGCTGCATGCCGATGACCTGCTCTTCCACCTCCTCATATTGGTCATCGGTGATGTACTCCTCATATTGGCCAGCTTCTATTTCTTCATAC
This sequence comes from Lapara coniferarum, assembly GCA_949316025.1. Lineage (NCBI taxonomy): Eukaryota > Metazoa > Arthropoda > Insecta > Lepidoptera > Sphingidae > Lapara > Lapara coniferarum. The sequence goes on along the minus strand of OX438931.1, from coordinate 24,523,794 downwards.
TGGAAGCAAGATGTTATTATTATTTGGGTTATAGTAAACCATCGAGTGGGTTGTGATGGTGTAATCACCGACGCCTCCGCCCTGACGTCTATACCAGAGGAACCAGAGTTGGCAGCTTTAATCATATGAAAAAATAATCAAGTTTTATACATTATCTTCGATTTTACTAGGCGAACTATCCTTGCTATGTTACTACTGCCGACCCCAACAAGATGAATATTTAAACATAAAATATTCTTACTAATTATTATAATTTGCAGGTGGCCATCATAGGCGCAGAGCAGGCGACGAAAGACAGAACAGGTGACGACACGACGTGCCTGCGCCACGCCGCTTGGGTATGAATTACTATGCACCACAAAGTTTGTTTTGTTTGTCGCCTACCTACATTTTATATTGAAACCTTTTGAAGCGGCAAGATGCCTGCGCCGCGCCTTCACCTGACGCCTGTTCCGTATAATTCGCGCCATAGACATTTTCAATATGGCATGACATCGTATTGTAGTGTACGGTTTGACACCCCCCCCCCCTTTCTCCACTTATTTTTCGCATCAAATTGGTAATAGGACTGACCTTGACACCGACCTGGTCGTCGCCATCTATCTCGATGGCTCCGTGCGTGCCAATCTCCACCTCGCACATGATCTCCTGGTTCATCATCTTGAACCCTAGCCGCTCCTACCGCCTGCAACATATACAAATATGGCTAGCAGACTCAAGAGGAACGCAGGGGATGGTTAGAGCAGCGGTCTCTTTAACTTTAAAGCATCGGAAACTTCAACAGAGCTCTTATATGTCAAACTATGGTAAGATGGAACATATCATACGAAAAACACTGCAATTGACCCTTCAAGCCCCGCGACGGACGCCGGCGTCCGAGTATATAGGGTTTCCGCATACATCTATATATTATATAAGCGGGGCTTGACGGGTTAAAAATAACAATAAAAATATTCATTACAAAAATTTTCCAGGAAAAAGGTTGTATGTGAAGAATGACCAAAAATTATTTCGCTGAATTCTGATTTCCACGGGTTGGAGACCTAATTCTACTCTCAAAATGTAGCTTAAACAGTATGTTTGTGCATTTGTAAAAATTGGAAATATTGAGAGAACGTAGCGTCACTCGAAGGTTGCCAGAAATATGTTGCTAATAGTTTTACTGACAAAAAGTAATTAAATAACCGCAATTTATAGATAACGCTTGATTATTTGTCTAACGTTTGCTGCACAACACGATGCACAAAACAAACGTTTGAGTTATCCCGCACCATTTTGTTACTAAACAGGTATTATTATTTCGTTAAGGGTGGACCACATCGAGACCAAATTATTGATATTTTAATGGAAGGGCTCAAGACTATATTCTAAACCCCCGTCGGTTTATGCATGAGAAAAAAGTGCCTGAAATGAAAGTAGTATGTGAAGATCAAAAGGCCGTCTACTCCGATCGGGTATAGGTGTAATGTATTTATTTTGTCATTTGGAATAATTCTTTCCATCTAGCATTTGTCTGCAAATATCATCAAATCACAACAAAATCAGTCAAACAAGCAATGGGATAACATGGGGTTATTTGATGTCCATTGCACATTAAAGATCATGGTTGAGGTGTCTTCTCAAAGGAAAAGCATTTGCTCAGGGCTTCACCTGCTTTAGGGGCGAATTACACAGAACAGGCGTAAGGTGAAGGCGCGGCGCAGGCGACGAAAGACGAAAGAAGTGACGAAATGACGTTCCTGTGCAACGCCGTTTGAGTATAGTTCACAAAGGTCTCCTACCTACATTTTGTATTGAAACGTTTTGAAGCTATTGAAGCTGTCACGTTTTGGGCACCACTACCCTAGTTTACACTCTATAGTGAACGGACTAAGGCAGAGTTGTTTCATACGTGAACAAGTGAAGTTAAGGCTCTTATCACAATGGCGAATTGCTAGTGAATTCAAGCGAAGCGAATGAGCTGCACGCTGTTTCCGTGTAATAAGACCGTTAACTTGACTACAGATGTAACAACACGGCCTTAGTCCATTCCCCATAGAGTCTAACTAGGGCATTGGTTCCAAAAACTGACAGGACCGCGAGCAACCTAACAAAAACTTCCAAACCAGTGGATCGAGACTGATAATTTGGGAAAGGCTGGCCTAGAGGACTGTGAGACCACGGGTGGATGTTGCCATATTGGTAATGGTTGCACACCGCATACATCTGCATAGATACGACACGAGTAGGTCGAATTGTGCTTCTAGTTAGTACGTCCTTGAATAAAAAACAAAACTGCTTGTTTCCAAAGACTACAGGGTAGATCTCTCGCATGCTTAAGTTTAACTGGGTAGCTACCAAAGCAATGTTTATTCTTGACGCTAAGCAATATTGTGCAAGCATTACTGTGTTCCGGGTCGAAGAACATTGCAGCCAGTAAAATTACTGGAACCTTTGAAATTGACAGTTGTATGTCTCAGTATGATAAGGGCAGTGAAGTCCTATGTAGTACTTTGCAATTCAAAGTTCAGGTGATGCTGCTACTGTTCACAGGCGGTCATGTCGCTTAACATTAGGCGAGCGAAGTGCTCCTGATCAACAATTACTATATTTTAAACTGGCTATAGGTTGCGGAGACAGCTCGGTCGATTTTTTATTTCAATTACAAAAAAAATATGCATTAATACAGATCAGGAATAAGCCTATCAAACCGTGGTCGTAATTATTGTATCTCTACTTCAACAATACCCACGAGGCAAGGGTATCAAACTATAATAACTTTATGCGAAGTTATTGTAACAGAACCGTAATGTATTACATAGAACTACATGCACAATGATAAAAGAAATCGAAGCGATTTAAGAGTCAAATTTGTAAATGCTGAGCATTATAGGAATTTATTTTAAGAATTTTAGAAAAGCCCAATATAGTGCCAGTTCTGCTCCCCTATCCATACTAATATTATAAAGCTGAAGAATTTGTTTGGTTGAACATGCTAATCTCAGGAACTACTGAACCGATTTTGAAAATTCTTTTACTAATAGGAACCTACATTACTCTTGAGTGCTATTCCGGGATAATATTACTATCCCGGAAAAAAAATTACACGCGGGCGGGACGCGAGCAATACTAGTAACAAATAAGACACGAAATTCCGTGTCGTATAACTGTGATTAGTCGAGAAACCAACGCGCGAGTTACATGTTGGTCTTTCAACCAGTGAGACGAAGTGGTTTTCTCGATTAACAAAACTGTGTCCTATCTTTTCTAACTAAAACTTGTGCAAATAAATGTATAATTGTTGTTTCCCCCCTCGAAGTGGATGTATTGAGCAACATAGTCAAGTCTTTACTTTCACTCTTCAAATAAAGATATATAAACTTGTCCCACTAATAAGTGAAGTTTCTACATTCTGCATAAATCAATAGCATAATATTGCTATACAATAATAATATTGTTTATGTAACCACATTAAAAACAGCCACTTGGGAATTGGGATGAAACATTGTTTTAATATGCTTGGATAAATGTAAGTATATTTGATCTCTAAGCTTATGTATTAAATATCATTATAAACTCGATACTTCAATAGATTCTGAGAAAACAAGCCTTCAGTCATGGAGAGACAGAAAAGTAATTATGTTTTTTTGTATGGATTTCTATTGATACATAATGGTTATGAATCCATGATTAAAATCAAGATTCACTAATAATAGAGTATTTTATAAAACAGAAATTACATTAAATACAAGTTTCAGACAAAAATAGTTTTTTTTTATTAGTAGATTACTTATATACTAAAAAGAAACTATTCTTTTGTTCTAAAAAAAAAGGTTTGAACATTGAACCAAAGTTAATTAATGTAAACAAGCAATAATATTTAAACTATTGTTTTCTTTTGTAAGTATAAACAAACTGTTTTACCTTAGATTGAAATGTATTTTTAAAAATTTTATAAATTGTATGGTTTTATGACAGTTCTTGTGCTTGGCTGTGTATTTACATTTCCTTTATCAGAATTCAAAATCATGAAAAATAATGATGAATGACAGCAATATAGTGGATCATATTATGTCCAATTCTTTTTAATTAATCTTATGAGCTTATTATACATAGAAGGGTAATTCAGAAAATATAACATTTGTGTTAAACGGTAAATAACAAAAAAATAAACTATACCAGGTCAATGGATATAAAGACAGATTTTTAAAATATTTTAGGTATGAAGCAAAGTTCGATGCCCCCCGCACATTAAGCATTGTTAATCAGGATGTGTTGTATATGAAATAACTGTGTTGTTATGCAGGTGCTAGCCGCTGCGAGAGCTGGACCGGCCGGGCCTCCGTCCGTCCCAATTTTATTACGTATTTATACCACAACCACGCCACTTACTGGTTTCATCGTTAATCAACCTTTTGACCTTCACTCTCATCCCCTTTAAACAACACCCAGCGGTATAATTACACAAAAAAAATACTAAACACTTGTTACGATATGTCAAAAAGTGCAATGTTTTCCACAGAAATAATTTACCTCTATTTATCTTCTAACAAAGCTTCCAGTGCCCCCAGGAGACAAATATGGGCAGACGCGTTGGCACAGAATTTTCCGTAGCGATAAACACCGCAAACGAACCCACAGTTTTCAGTGAAAAAAAAGTTCGTAATTTAGACCGAAAAATATTTGAAATTTACGCGAAAATGTTTATAAAATATGTCTGACTAAACATGGCGTCCAAAGATGTCCGACCAAATTCAATATGGCGTAGCAAAATGGACGCCCGTTCTTCGGCCGCTCCTATTCAAGAACTCGGACGAGAAAGAGAAAGCATCCGCACATGTCAATGTATAAAAAAATCAAATTCTGACAGTGTTGCCATGTGTATCTCAATTTATAATCATGTAAATAATGGTATTATCGTTCAAAGCAATAATCAACACGTAATTCAGTCACACAATTTAGAAATCACAGTAAATGATCCTTTTCTGGTATTAACTTGAAGACTTATAAGGTTTAACATGAGAATTTGTAGTTACCAAAAAACACATCTAAGATCATGCATGTTATCTTTACTCTCAAAAATAATGCATACAGCGCCATCTATTCACAAACGTTGACGTATCAGCGCTACCTGACGGCAGAAAATCTTGCAGATCTTTGCGAATTTTCCTGTCATCCATTTCCTGTGGTTATTTAACATTTAACAGCTGTTTTTTGGTGGAAAATCGCGATGGCTGTGCGTTTATTGAGCAAATTTAGGGTTCTCCCCGAAATTCGCGGGGTGGCAAACGCAAGCTCCGCCGCAGCACCCGCTACATTGTCCGATTTTGATGCGCAGCACAAGACACCAGTTATAAGGAAACAGAAGTTGATTCCTAAGGCGCAGTATGGAGGACGTCATGCGGTTACCATGTTACCTGGTGGAGGTATCGGCCCAGAGTGCATGGGCTACGTCAGGGACATTTTCAAGTGAGTAGCCATTGGTACCTATTGACGCTGGTATAACCTGCACAGGAACTATTTAAAAAAGAGATTCTCAACTTTTTGGTAAATGCTTGAAAGCATCATTGAACACAGTTATCTTTCTTTACTCAGTTATGCTGATCTTGTCACAAGGCCCCATGTTTTATGTATTCTGGTTATTTCTATGGACCCTCATATCAATTAGATCAATGAAAATTTTCTTTCCATGTTTCTGGCCCATTGTGACTTGTGGTGTTAAAGCACTAAATTTTTCAGTTAATAACTGGTCATGTGTTCATAATAATCATCTATAAAGAATTCTGATCATATAAGGATTGGTGGACATAATGTATCAAAGGGATTTCCGTTCATCTATGTAATGGACTGCCAAGATAAATGTCTGCAGGTCCAAAACCCAAGGCATACATCTCTGACTTTTCTAAGCTAAGTGCATATTGTATATCAAATATGGCTTGCTTGACTCTTCAAGCCCCGCTATGGACATCGGCGTCAGAGTATATAGGGCTCCCCCATACATCTATATATATATATATATATATATATATATATATATATATATATATAAGTGGGGTTTAACGGGTTAAATGGTGAAAGAAAACATCATGATGCAGCCTACATACCCAAGAATTCTCCATAAAGAATTCCAGAGGTATGGGAAGTCAACCAAGCTGCTCTGGTCTAGCATGATGGAATAAGGCCTAACCCCTCTCAGTAGTATTATTATTACTATGTTACTTTCACAATATGATGTTAAATTTATATACACTTAATGTATTTCATGAGCATTGAGCATGTATATTTTTTATATCAAAATGTTTACTATTTTAATCTATGCAAATTTTAAATGTTAATAAATAAAAGATCATGTGATAAGAGATGGCTCATATATTATTGTTTGGTCAATACTGTATAAAAGGATTTAATGATATCAAAAGCCATTTTTTGGCTGATTAGTTATCTGCTTAAATGGCCATAGAAACCTGGTGCCTTTTGCTGGCATTACAACCACACTCATGTTCTAAACTGAAGGTGTCTCTCCAGAATGAGCCCGTTTATACATATATTATGCATACTAGGGTGTTTACTATGTTTTTTTTTATTGCATTGAATGATGAGGCAAGCATTTTGTTCGCCTGATGGTAAGCGATACAACTACCCTTAAACAGTAGCAACACCATACAGCACCTTAACTAACAAACTAAGTACTGTGTGCCATTCCACTGCACTCATCCTGAGACATAAGATGTTAAGTCTCATTATATCCAGTAGTTACACTGGCTACAATGTCCTTCAAACCGAAACAAAACAGTCAACAATTTGTGTAACAGCAAATAATATGAATAACAGCCCTATAAAAACAGCATGGCTATTGTACTTTATCTTCCCTTCACATGTATCCAAATCCCAGTGACGTCACATACTTGTATTGTGCTTCTTTTGTTTCTGTGCATTTGAAATTTGGCAACAAAGATACTTATCCTTGTTGCGAAATTTCAAACACTTAGACCATGTTAATTTTTAATCAGTTTTAATTATTGTTTCTGTTAAAATGTATATGATGTAAATATTGGATAAAAGTAAAAATAAATAGTCAAATACCCTATTTTATTAACAGGTCTCATTATTATCAGATTATTTTCTCTCATCAATCAATACCCTCCTAGGATCTTTCACTTATTATCATACGCACTGAACTCACAATGCTGCTTTCATCCTAGTGTCGGAAAACATATAGCAAAAGATATTGAATTATGTTAATGTGTAAAGAGGTAAACAGAGCGACATGTAGGTGTGGTTTTGTATGTATTTAGTAATGTCGTTAGCCATACATATCGCATGTGAAAAGCTGCCACTGAGGGGCGGTTTTCTATACAGTTCTAAATTATCAGTCTGTTACCATTTCCTGACAACTGTTGAATAGGTTTGGTTATACTTTTAGTACTTAATCGACTTGTTAAACCATAAAATGTACTTGAATTAATTAGCACCTAGAAGCTAACTTATGCCATAAAATTGATAAGATTGCCTAGACAGTAATAGTAATCTGTATTAATAATTTGACGTGGAGCATGTTGACAACAAAAATCCAAAACTTTCCATGACTGCAAAGTTCTTTTGAAGACAATTTACCTACTTCAAAGGCGAGTGGGCAGTATTCGGTAAAACTGGATTATGGACAAAAATAGGTGGTTACGTTTTAAATAAATTTTCAGATACATTGGTGCCCCGGTGGACTTCGAAGTGGTTGATATCGACCCCAACGTAGACAACGATGACGACGTGCAGTACGCGATCACAACCATCAAGAGGAACGGTGTTGGACTCAAGGTAAGTCATTTATATCTCCTAATCATATTTATATGTATACTAGCTTTTGCCCGCGGCTCCGCCCGCGTGAATGAGTTTTTCCGGGATAAAAGTCCCGCTTTATATTTTCCCGGGATAAAATCCAGGACATGATCTACCCCTGTGCCAAATTTCATCGAAATCCGTTCAGTAGTTTTTGCGTGAAATAGGAACAAACATCCATACATCCAAACATCCATACATTCTTACAAACTTTCGCCTTTATAATATTAATAGGATTAATAGACCTGTTTGATTTCCAAAGATAAATAAATGTTTTAGCATACCTACTCGATTAGTAGCAATGTAACCACTGACATCATTTTTTTTTGCAACGTTTACATAAGGCAAGTTTTCACACCGTCGACGATAATATAGACATGTCGTGTATATTATTATCCACGTAACACCTTATATTAACTTGAATTACATAAACGAAACGTACCTAACATTTTACATTTATACCACTCATCGTCAATCTAATCTCTAAATTACATAACATCATTAAATACGACACTGACACGAAACTCTACGTGCCCTATCGACAATTTGTAATAGATGTCAGAAGATTACTAACGCGCACGCGAATTTGAACTTTATGCAGCGGTAATAAATTACACCATTTTATTTAGAAAACGTTTGTATGGGAAATAGAAAAATGCTGTTTTGAGGATTTTCCCGGCAATTATTTGAATTTTTCCCACCTTTTAAACCTTCCCTAGACCTTCACGAATAATTCAAGACCAAGATAAGATAAATCCGTTCAGCCGTTCTCGAGTTTTAGCGAGACTAACGAACATCAATTGATTTTTATATATATATAGATGTAGTGTCTTGTCATAACTATTACCACAGATCAGAGATGGCGAACCAATAGCTCGAGAAAATAATACTGACGCGCTAATAATTAACAATGTACCTATGCCAAATAAAAAAGGTTGTTGGGACTTAAAAAAAGGTCACTTAAATTGCTGCTCTGGATGGCACATTATGATAATGGCATATTTATCACTAAATATTCGCCATCCCTGCCATAGACAATGGTGGATAGCAAATACAAAGTCTTATAAGCAAGTATGTATACAGAAATGCTTCGGTGGCGTAGTCGTATTATGGTACGAATGCAATGCTGAGGTCTCTGGTTCGATCCTGGGTCGGGCAAAGTGATATTGAGTTTTTCTATTCAATATCAGCTCGGAGTCTGGAATATGTGTCCGATATGGCGATAGGCTCGCCCCCTATCACATCATGGGACGGAATAATGACGAAAAGTGGATGCACTAGTTGCACCTTTGCCTACCCCTTCGGGGATAAAAAAAGGCGTGAGTGTGTATGTATATGTATGTAACAAAAGTACTATGCCGTGTATGTATTACATTAAAATACCTTGATTATAACTACCACTGTCCTTATTGAAATCAGTGATGATTTATTACCATGTTCAGTTTCATGCATTGATGTATTGGGTTTTTAATACATCAATGGTTTCAAGGCTGAATTTATATACTTTTGTTGTTGCAGTTAAACCTTACATAAACAGTAACAATACGATACAGAATTTTGAATCACAAAGTACTGTGTGGCACTCTATTGTGCTAGTCAAGATGTTCAAGTCCCATAATACCCAGTAATTATGCTGGTTGCAATGTTCTTCACATTGAAATAGAACAGTGCATGCATACCGCTGCTTGACGGTTTGAATAGACATTCCGGTGATACCTACTCAGAATATCCCCGCACGAAAGACCTACCACTAATAAAAACTTGGTAAATCTCTCCTATACAAGACTGCCAATTATGTATCTTGTTCCAGGGTAACATCGAGACGAAAAGCGAAGCGGCGTACGTGACGTCACGCAACGTCGCGCTTCGCAACGAGCTGGACATGTACGCATACGTGCTCAACTGCAAATCCTATCCTGGCGTGGAGACGAGGCACAAGGACATCGACATTGTTATCATCAGGTAAACCTCTTCGCTAAGTTATTTTCTAAAATTATGAGCAAGCGCCGTTTTTGATCGTCTTATTTTAAGGGTGTAAGTATCTTGATGATATTAAAAGCATTCTTATGATAAGGAAAATGAGGAGCGTACTAGACATAAGTGGGAGGTTCTTGGTTCAATTCCCAGTGCAGGCAAATGTTTAGTTTTTGGTACAGGATTGGCTCTTCCAGAAGGCTTTGATATGGGTCTGTCGTACAACGAATCTAAATACAGCATCTACACGCTTGTAAAATTGTAGGCCATTGCTCCACGTTAGTACTATGACAAAATAGGTGAATGATAATCTACAATGTAAGTGTTGTTTCTAGACAAAACACAGAAGGCGAGTACGCCATGTTGGAGCACGAGTCTGTGAACGGAGTCATCGAGTCGATGAAGGTGGTGACGGCCAGCAACTCCGAACGCGTCGCCAGGTTCGCGTTCGAGTTCGCCAAGAGGAACGGCAGGAAGAAGGTATGTGTCTTGTGCTGACGCTGACAGGCTTTTCTAGTTGTAAACGTTTCTAAACTTGAGGTTTAGTTCATTATTTTTGTCTGCCGCTTTGCTATGGAGGGAAGTGGACAATTAATATTTCCAACTCCCCTATATTTCTTTTGATTAATTTCGTTGCGGGTTACATACATATTAGTGTTCCCTGAGACTCGCCGAGCTTCACCGCTCGGTGTCATAAAATGCGTGCCACTGCTGATCCTGGCTTACAGTGGCGGGTGCGAGGGCGGGATAGTCTGACATAGAATATTTGATGCAGTATCTCATTGTACTTGGACTACACTTCATCACGCCCTCCCAACCTCCTGTGTAGGCAACGCCATTAAAAATCAAGTTTTTCAAGGCTCCATTGCCATAACCTGCACTTTCTGGAGTCGCGGTAACTGCAACTTATAATGCTGAGTTCTTGATGGGGTGCTTGTCGACCTATTCATTTAGTTGTATAGACATACCAGTATTTTGTAAACTCCAGGTGACCACAGTTCACAAGGCCAACATAATGAAGCTATCAGATGGCTTGTTCCTGGAGACGTCGCGCAGACTCGCCAAGGAGTACCCTGACATCGAACACAATGACATGATCATCGACAACTGTTGCATGCAGCTTGTTGCCAAGTGAGTATATATAGCTAGCCTTAGTCTGAAGCAGTAATGTAAAAAAAATATTAGTATATTAAAATAATTAAGTCCAAAAACATAGCTCTCGCCAAGTACTATATTTTATAGTAGTGCTCGCGGCTCCGCCCGCGTGAAAAAGTTTTTCCGGGACAAAAATATTTTCCCGGGATAAAAAGTTTTTCAAAATTTTCAGAATTTTCAAAATCGGTTCAGTAGTTCCTGAGATTAGCGCGTTCAAACAAACAAACTCTTCAGCTTTATAATATTAGTATAGATAAACAGGTGTTACAAGTTTATGACCGATCATGTGTTTATACAATAGTTGAACTAGTTCTTGAAACTTTCTTTCTATTTAGATAACGAGTTATAGTGACAATGTAGGCCATATTTTATTTCGATTAGTTTCATTTAAGAACTCGTGCAGAATGGAGCTGTACAAATGCTAATCAGTATAGTACATTTTTTACTTTGCCCCTTGTTAGAGTATGTAGAAATAACATCGTTTATCCCATTCTGTCATTCCAGACTGCCTCGGTGGCGTAGTTGTATTATGGTACGACTGCAATGCCGAGGTCTCGGGTTCGATTCCCGAGTCGGCCAAAACGATAGAGATTTTCTATTCAATATCAGCTCGGAGTTTGGAATTTGTGCCCGATACGGCGATAGGCTCGCCCCTTATCACGGAATAACGGCGAAAAGTGGGTGCACTAGTTGCGCCTCTGCCTACCCCTTCAGCGATAACAGTCGTGAGTGAGTGTGTGTGATATTCCAGACCTCACCAGTTTGACGTGATGCTGATGACGAATCTGTACGGATCCATCGTGTCGAATGTGGTGTGCGGCCTCCTAGGAGGTGCTGGGCTGCTCTCGGGCAGGAACTACGGCGACCACTACGCGGTGTTCGAACCGGGCACTAGGAACACTGGTGAGAATGCACTATTGTATTGCTGCAGTTATTTGTACATGATTTTCATTGATATAAAACTGCTTAATGATTTTTTTCGCGGATTTTCTGTTTAACTAGCTTTTGCCCGCGGCTCCGCCCGCTTGAATAAGTTTTCCCGGGATAAAAAGTTGCCTATGTGTTAATCCAGGACATGATTTACCCATATGCTAAATTTCATCAAAATCCGCTCAGTAGTTTTTGCGTGAAAGAGGAACAAACATCCATACATTCTTACAAACTTTCGCCTTTATAATATTAGTAGGAATTTATTCCAATGCTTCGAAGCATATAAAAAACAACAGTTCTTTGATTGGATTATAAGTTGTAGGTTTGTCTATTACCAGTTGCCCGCCATTGGGTATCCCAAAATGGGTTATTAGACAGTCGCTTGGGTGTATAACCAAACTACGTCGGTGCTAGTTGCTTGAAAAGGTGCATTGTGGAAATTTCCACACTGAATTTAAAATTGAAATAAAGGCAGTGTGGAACGAAGAGGTTAGGTCATAAAGCCAAGAAAATCAATATAACTGCCCCACCCACCTCTCGCGAAAATAGCGACAATGCATTCTCCCTATTTTAAAAATAAAATGTCTAATACAAGTTATTACCACCCAGGTACTGCTATAGCCGGCAAGAACGTCGCCAATCCTATCGCCATGATCAACGCCTCAGTGGACATGCTGGAGCACCTCGGACACCACTTCCACGCAGATCTCCTCCGTCGCGCCATAGACAAGACGGTTAACGTAGACCGGGTGTTGACGCCTGATGTTGGTGGTACTGCGTCCTCCACGGAGGTCATCGATAACATCATCAAAAATATCGGCAGGTGTTAAGTTGATAGGGGAATTGGGGAGGGGGGATACATCAATATGGATATTTATTGTTTTGCGTCTGTGGTCTTATGATTTAGGCATATTATAGTGTTAAAAATATTTTTAAATTTCTATTTGTACCAAAGTATTATTGCAAGTGATGTGTTGGTGTAATTCCCCTCCTCTGTATTCTAGGAGCGATAAATACACTCTGAATTAGTTGTGGGCGATTAATTATGGATATAATTCTGTAGTATAAGCAAATAACAAAACAATTGCCGATTAAGTAATCAAATAATTCAATTAGTGCCACCAATTAATGCCAAATAAATATTTGCATTTAATCTACAATTTATACTCATACCAAGTTACTCGATATTTTTATGAAATGATAATTAAATCATTTTATATGGATAATAACAAAAAATCGCCTACATCTAAAATTTTGCGCCTTTTCATCCAGTGCCAGTAAACGAAGAAATCCAAGAAAAAATGCTTATCAATTTTACTTGGCAATCGCCTTAGTGAATTTTGTATAAAAAAGTAAAGAAACGAGCAACAATAATTAGGAAAAACGTGTGCCCTATATTATTAAATAAGCATAAATTGTTTGTAAAGCTGATAAAATCATAGATCATTATTTATTCGATTATTGATCTATGGGTCATAAAAGCCAAATACATTTTTGTTCCTTGTGCAGTATTAAGACAATAATTATTTTTGTTTTAAACAAATATGGCTGCCTGTAAATTTGTGGCAACATTTGACAACCATTAAATACCGTTAATTTCCGACTTTCATTTTTTTTTTGTGAACTCTTCTAACAACAGTAAAGATCTTATAAATGTTTTAAATATAATTAAATCTACTACTGATTTCTAAATGTTTAGAATGTAAGAGGAGATTCACTTATTTACGTGTCGTTCTAATGTTTGATTTACAGTTTATTATTAAATTTTAATGCTATCTCTAATTCTCAAATTTTAAAAATACGAAAATGATCCGTTTGAAGTGAATATATACACCTTTTATAATAAGTATTTTGACATTATACAAGACAGTATGAATTAAACCCTTCATCTATTTGGAAAAATAAAAATATCAAAAATCTCTCCTCTCTCTTTACAATGTTCAAACTAAATGTGATCAAATTGTTCATATTTACAAGTTAGGTATTACCATGTAGTTGTAGTATTTATTTTGTGACGTTGTTGATTAAATCGCCGTTGTTATATTGGTCTTTTATTTTTTTGATGTTGGTAAACCATATTAGAAATATGGAGATATATTTGCAAAAAATTGGCAAACAACCAGGGAAGACACTTGGTGGCAACTGAATAGAATAATGATATATGAAAAAGAAAAGCGGTTTAACTTCTAGGGAAGGGAAATGACTTTGTTCCAGCCCCCTTATTCTCTACTTGCTTTTGGTCGCGGCGCCGCTTGGGTTATAGACTTTTTGTGGGATATAAAGTATCTCTATGTCTTCACAGAGTCTCAAACTATCCTATTGTCCATACCAAAATACATGTCCAAACTGGGCCTAAAATTGTAACAGGATAGTTTTTATATATTTAGGTGGAACTCCGGAAAACTAGCCTTTTTCATTAAATCGAATAATTTTAAAGTCCTCCGATTTTGAGATTTGTGTATATTTATTATGTTTAAAAGCTGCACATAAAATGAATGTAAAATAAAAACATATAAAAAAATATATAATAACAAAAGACCTACATACAGCCTCGTCTTAAGTGATATTTTTGGTTGTCTTTTTGTTCCTACGTACTATCATGGACTATTAAACACTTGACCGTTATTTGAAGCTTACTATATTGAGATAGGCACTTCCTGTTTTCCGTTTCCTCTACCTTCCTTTTCATTTTATCTATCTGTCTCGTTCGCATATCCGTTCTCCCACCAGGCCACCGCCCCACCAAAGGTGTGCTCTGTGGTGGTCGGTGTTTTAGGAATCATTCGCGTCAAGTTTTCCGTTGAGTGCAGTCGTCTACTAAAACACAGTGCAGTTTCAATATCCAAAGTGAAATTTAAAGTTATAAAACTGTTTTACAGTGTTTTAGTGACTTCTTTCGGTCTAAACCGTAAGTATGAAAACTTGCATAAACTATACCTTTCTTTATACCTTTTCTAAATATTTCTATCTTAGAAGAAATATTGTAATGTTGCCGCTGCGATGAATCCTCTTAGGCTGTGTCCTAAGTCACGGCACATTGCGCATGCGACATATGCGCGCATGCTATATAGAAAAGAATTATAACGGTGTTACCGTTCGTTTTTAGTTCAAAATTATATAATATTTTATTTTTTAGAAAAAGTGCTTTACTTAGTACTTGTCTTAGATTAAGATGGATCTTTGGTAGTATAGTGGTTAGTTTCCCCTCCTGTCACGCAGGAGACCGGGGTTTGTTTCCCCGCCGTAGAACCACATTGCGTCATCAAAAGAGTAGGTCATCCTCTTGTAGTGACGATAGTAGTTATAATTGTGATTCTAACGATCCAGCTCGTCAATACTGCTATAGTAGAAAAAGGCGGAGTCAAACTAATCGTAACCGATTTTATGTCTGTAGTACAGGCTGCCTTAGCAAGCAGCCAGAAATTACTTCTTTTAGCCCAACAGGGGTTGAAACCCCGAACAACACTGTCGAGATCATCGTATTGGATCAGGATTGTAGATCATTATATGATTGTGAATCGGACGTCGTAAAATCTAGTGACGTTAACTAATTTACTTATGAAATTCAGGTTAAATTAAAGGATCCTTCTAGCTTACGGAGAATCCTGGACGTTACTTTGAGCTGCTTAAAATTCAGGACTCCTACAAATGAGTGGGCAAAGGTTAGGTACGCAGAAGTGCAAATCATATGATATACAATGGCATCTAGCTTAATATGCTGATAAAGCTTACGGTGCTCTGACATTTTGCATACTTAAGCAACAAGAAGTCTTACAAAGGATTATGACTGATCTTATCACATGGTCTCGTGACAGACAATGTAGTACCAGAGCAATGGCATGGCATGGCAAGATAGTTGAGCTATTTTTGGAAGGGGAATATCAAAAGGTTTCTTCCAACTTGCCACAACTGATCTTTGACCGTCATGTACATTAGTATTAGAAAATCTAAATAAAAGCAATCACTACGCCGGGCAGGGGTTGTCAAATCTTTCCGTGCCTCGCAGGGTGCGTTTTATGCATGTTTCACTGCGCCATGCATATAACTCCTGCAGAGTTGTGGTCGTAGAAATGAAGGTGTTTATAACAATTTTTGTTTTTACCTCCAAATAAAGGCAGTAATTATAAATCTCTTTCGCAAAACCGTGCATAAGTAAAGCCAACCACTACCCCTCGCAGGGTTCAGCAAATTTTTTGGTGCCCTCGCAGGGTGCCTTTCATGCATGTTGCACTGCGCCATGTACACAACTCCCGCAGAGTTGTGGTCGTAGGAATGGAGGTGTTAAAAAGGCATTTTTACCTCCAAATAGAGGCAGTGGCTATAAACTTGTTTTGCAAACAGCGAATATAACCAATCACTACTCCTCGCAGGAGTCAGAAATATTTTCAGTACCCTCGCAGGGTGCGTTTTACGCATATTGTACAGCGCCATGCACACAACTTCTGCAGTTGTGGTCATAACCACCCACTTTTACCTGTGAACATTATCAACGCTCACAACGTAATGGTAATAACAATAGTGGTCAATGTGGTGATAGACATTATACAAATGGATTCTTTCGTCCGAAGTGGTACTAAACAGTGACAAGAGCCGGTCAAGAATACTAAGAAGCGCAACACGGCTCCCGACTACCAAAAATTGGTACAAGAGGGAGGTTCTGTCTATTTCAAAGCGGTACAGTTGAAGTATTATGTCAACCGATAGAAGTAGCTGAGAGTGTCAAATACCATGCTGTGATAACACGGTATCGCATACCTTTTCTGAGAAAAATCCCCCTTTTTCTCCACCCAATTTACAGAAGCCATTTGTAACAGTGGAATCGCTATAAATATCTGCAAATATTACAGAGATGTTAACTCAAATTGCTCTGTTGGTTGTCACATGGTCTCCAACCTTCATATCAACAATGTGTTTGGTTCCCAAAAACAATGGCAGTAATGACTAATTTTCAATATAAGAAAGATAAACAATTTGTTACACGGAACCCTTCAGGTTGGTGTCTTATCTCAGACTTCCTATAACCAGGCGACTAGTTTTGCAAAGTAGACCTTTCCTAGGCCTTTTCGTACCAGTCTATCTCCCTATCACGTAGGGTTGTCTATGATTTACTTAACGCCGAAATTATTGCGAATGACCTGCCTGCAATTAGCACTGAGCAGCCAAAGGTTTTCGCGTCTTTAACAAATGGGTGACGCACACCTTAAGACTGGAAGATGTTCGAATACTTGTACAGATTTCCAAATTCTTTGAGTCCATTTCCAAAAGTGTTACGACTGTTTATATTTTTAAGGTTTGTGAACGAATTCCCAAAAGTTAATCACGTCGGCCTGCAAAAGCATGGCATTTCTAGAAGTTTTGTGGGATCCATGGCTGAACAAGCAATCATTGCCACCAGAAAAGATATCCCTCATAACACTAGTACTGGATTTACAGCAAAAGGCCACGATATAGTAAGTTGGACATCTAAATTTTGTCAGTTTTGCTGTGCCTCAAGACAGACATCATTTTCGAAACACTTATCTTTTTGAACATTTTAATAAGCTCTTGGCTGTACCTTTGATCTACCCATGAAATTACGCAAGGAATTAAAATGGTGACTTCTAAAATTGTCATGTGTCTTCTCGGTTCCATTATCAACCATCGTTGACCGTCTTGTTTCCTGCCAGAGACGCCTCACATATAGCGTGGGGAGCTCAGCACGACAGCTACTCAATATCTAGCTTATAGGTCAAATAGAACGACATCTCCATTTGCAATCAAAGCGATGCTCGCAATATTGTAGGTCAAAAGAAGACCAATATCTGAGCGAATCCAAGGTTCTAATACAATGCAACAAGACTGTTGTAGCATTTTTGCAAAAGGAGGGGGGGGGGGCATATCTTACCCTCAATTCAGTTAATAAAGAAACTGTTTCAGATTCTGGACAAGTTCCAGATTATTCTAGAATTCAACTACATTCTAGGAATGTACAATAGTCACGCGGACCACTCGTCGCCTTGTCGACGTGCTTTAGGCTGGCAGTTACTTCAGTGTACAGGAAAAGTTTGGGGTTCCCGTGATAGATCTGTTTGCGTCAGACGTGTGTGGTAAGCAACTATGCATCTTAGCATCTGAACGACATTCGCGCGATTTACCACGATGCATTCTCCAGAAATTGGATTTACCCGCGAACGTGGCTACTTCTACCACCTTATCTGATCCTTAGTGTTACAGCAGTCAAGTCAGGATCAAATATTTTGTTTCTTGTTGTACAGAGGTGGGACAGAGTAGTCTGGAGACCAGATTTAAAAACCCGAGCACTGGCCTTAGGTTCACGATCAAGGCGATCAAGGATCTTTAGTACCTGGTACTAGTAACCTGGTAGACATAGTGACCGGCATCCCACCCCCCACAAATTTCCCGAGGCCAATGGAAGTATGGAAATGTGGGGTTGGTCATTGAATTTAATAGATTAAAGTTCAAAAATAACTTTTATAATCTTCTTGGCGTCCGTCTACCAAAAATATTATAATATGAAGTTGTATGGACTCGGGGCTGAACTGGACTAAAGAGCATAAAGTAGTCTCTAGAACCCACTGGTCCAAGTTTAGCATGGTTTGTCGCCTATTTGTATATTGTAAATAGATTGGTTTACAACACTATTTTATTACAGTCTGCACGCTGAATTATTTTAGCAATCTTGGTAGTCTAAGTTTGCACGCTTTCGTTAAACACATCCTGGAATCCAATCCTTTTTCAAAAATCTATGATATAGAACGTATATAAGTTAGTTACATGCTTAAATAGTCTTGTCAATGAAAATGTTATATTTGCTACACGCAGATAACAACAATGCCTCTTTGCTCCGGCAGAAGAGTTCACGATTTGACATTGCTTGCAGAATGCCAAACACTTGTTTGTTGACGGTAAATGTCTCCTAACCTAGCTAACAAAGAATATGGACCCAGTACTCTGGGTAAAACGTAGGTATCTACTATTTCTCTTATGGAAGAAAAGTTTAGATTGGGAAACTGTGCTAATTTATTTATTAATAATAGAGGTTCACCAAAGCCTGTCTCCCGTACAGTTATAGCCGGCTGAGTAAAATACTCATTGTTAGAAGCGGGAGTAGTAGATCCATTAGAGAGCATACGATCGGCTGTGCCATCCAAAACTGGATTAATAATTTTGTCATTTAGATGAGATTCTTGCAAAAGTAATTGGAGATCACAAATACATTCACCCGTTTCTAACGTAAGAAAGTAATACCTAAATAATACTAGCTGTGAAATCGTTAATTTGTTTAAAGCAGCTGATTAAATTATAGTACCTATGTCTGTATACTCGTATATAATATTTTATACATAAATGAATATCATAGTTGATGCAATACCATTTTGGATGCATATTTAAGTCTGTCAGTAATCCTTTTTCTCGCACATATGGATTATTAAACTAATCTAATATATCATTTGGATAATAAATTTTCTTTCAAAATACGATCATCAATTCTTCATCACATTGGCGTCACGTGACACGTCCCACCAGGCGATAACAGACACGTCTCAATATAGTAAGCTTCAAATAACGGTCAAGTGTTTAATAGAGGTGTTTTACCTGAAAATAAAACACATATTAAATACTTACCTTATTTGAAGCTTACACTTCAGCTTCTGCCTGGTAGATTATCGACTCAATGATTCCTAAAACACCGACCACCACAGAGCACACCTTTGGTGGGGCGGTGGCCTGGTGGGAGAACGGATGTGCGAACGAGACAGATAGATAAAATGAAAAGGAATGTAGAGGAAACGGAAAACCAGGAAGTGCCTATCTCAATATAGTAAGCTTCAAATAAGGTAAGTATTTAATATGTGTTTTATTTTCAGGTAAAACACCTCTAATAAGAGTATACTATGTCGTAGCAAGGCAGTGACTACCTTACCAAGACTTTATCAAGGAGTTTTGGCGGCAACGAAAACACTTGATTGGCACAGTTATTTCAATTCACTTCATTTGAGCACTTTAATGGAACTATATTGAATAATTTACCACCATAATTATACAATATAACACTAAGTATCACCAAAATAATTAATTAAAACAAGAGCACCTCATGAAACTTCCACGTTCCCGCCAAAACTTGAAGTCAGTTAATAAGTGACTACCTTATAGACGCCATTGTTTCTTTTCTTTAGTGAAGCGACTTGCTCTTCAGCTCCGATTAAATTATCGACCGATATTCGTTAAGCTCACTGCTTGTGTACCAAAGCTAATTCAAAACTTTTTCATTGAAAAATAAAATGAGGCACTGTAAATTGAATATTTTCTTTTTATATATGCGTAAGTAAATGATAATCAATAAAATAAACTATTAAAGTTAAATATTCACAAAAATATACGGAAAATATACACATTTAAACGCTTAGTTTATAAAACAATACAAAATGTCATTGCAATGTGTTTTATCGATCAAAACTTCTTCATAAATTAAATCGATTGTTACAAGAAATCGAATCGGTAACGCATTAGTACATCCCCAATTGACTAGAAACCGAACTGTCAAAATAAATGGTTGGACCTCAGTATAATAATTTAGTTTTTATTCTGAGGGTTGGACGGAATATAATTATTGTTCTGAGTAATTACTTTGTCAATTTCAGTAGTCATTGTTACTGTCATTGCTAAAGTTAACTTTAACGGTAACATTAACGTCAGATTTTGTGCACACTGCACCCACCCTAATAAATCATTTGAATTATATTTCATTTCGAAACTCCCGCCTTTTACGTTTCAGAAATATTTTAAATCTTATTGGAGTTATGCAAAGGACAATATTGAAATCGACACATTGTTATCTATTATACATAAATTGTTAATATATTCAAAAAGAGCACTCGTTTTGTAAGTTATGTAAAATATTCCTTCTCAAATAAAGGTATTATTTAGTTACTCATTGTTTTTTGGAAACCTATGGCTGAATATACTAAAACTTGTGCCTACCACAAAACAACAAAAAGTTGTTTATAAAAAAAACTTAGATTGTATTGATTTTCGCCTTTCGATTCTCGGTTTTTCAGCGAAAAGTTTTATAAATAATTTCTGAAACCCAGATCTGACTGGAAAACTTGCGAGGCCCTTATTCCGCTTGTGTGAGAGTAGTATAATTTTATCAAAACATATTTTTCACGCTGTGTGACCATATACCGTGATCCATAACGGGTTCGCGAGTTAACGCTCGGTTTTACGTGTGTTTTTGAGTTAAAATACGGTGTTTTTTGGCAAAATGAGCGCTATTGCTCAGCAGGAATCTCTTGTTAAGGAGAGTTTATTTCAATTTATCACGAAAAATGTCCCGTCGGCTGATCTAAGCGTAATCGACGAAATTGTTCTCTCCTACGTTATTTCTATTTTGGAAGAGGCGTCCCAGGATCCCTGTTTCGACGTTGAAGGTAAAAAATATTTAATTATGGTGCTGACAATTTAGTTAATTAGTTTGGTATTCCGATACATTGTACAAACATTTAAAAATAAAATAAAAACTGGCCAAAAAATGACATAATTTCGATTGTTTTTTATTTTGCGTCTTTGTTTATTGTAAATTATATATAGTAAACAATCACTAAAAATTAGTTCGCTTTCATACTTAATATGGGTGACTTGTTTCATGCATTTCAGAACAAAATCCTTTGATTAAATGCATATGCCCATCATGTATTAGCCTCCTGCCTCATCAAACAAAGGAATAAAAAAATTTTTTTGAGCTTCTTTAAATTAGTGATTATGTTCCATTATATGCTCTTTTATCAAAAACTTAATAAAATAAATTGTAGTGGAATTTATATTTCATTGTAACATGAGAATTTATTCAAAAATTTAATATTAAATAAATATAATTACCATGAAACGAAATATTTCAAAATATATATTAGCGACTAATATAACATGCATCTATAACCAGTAAAAAAAATATTATTTATTGTGTAAACAAATGTATTTAAAATATTTTATTAAATAATCAATTATCTCCATTTAAATTATACATCTTTCATTCAACCTGGTATTACCCTGATCGGGGCCAGGGTCCTACTCAACCCAATGGTGTCCAGAAATTAGATTTATAACATTAAGAATATATATTCTAGATTTTTTTATTAATCTAAAAGTTGTTGTTAAATATAAGAATTCCCATTATACATAATTCTCATTTCATTATCTTATAAGCAGAATGATTAATCTGCTAGATAGTTGTCTACCTTGCAATTTTTATGCACCATTTCCTTTTTGCATTGTTTGACTCGTCAAGCCCCACTACGGACCCTAGCGTCCGAGTATATAGGGTTTCCCCATAAATCTATATATAAGCGGGGTTTGACAGGTTAATGTCTTACTGTGTAAATGTAAGCCAATTTCCGTTTAAATTCAGTTAAAAAGTTTGATAATTGTAACTGTATTGTGTTGACTCATGGAGATAGATTGAGTTTGGTTGAGCTATCTGAGATTTGTGGCCATTAACTGTTGTCATTATTTATAAAATTTTCTTTAAACCAGAACACAACATTGCAGTGTTGCGTGATTGCAGAAATAGACAAGGTAGCAGTACCTTTGAAACCGATTCTTGAATATGAGAATGAGGGTCATACCAAAACCCGAAATGAAAAGAGAAAAGTGTGAATTATTACAATTGTTACCAAAACATTGCCCTCTATAAACAAAATCATTTCATAGCAGTATTATATCTTAGTATGTTTTCAATATTTTGCACTTGCGAATATTTTATAATGATAACCTTATTCTACGTGTGAGATTATCAGATCAATTACTGGTTGAAGGTATGGCCTCTTCAAAAATAAATTGGATTCAGGAGTAGGCATGCCCTGAACCTTTTAATTTTAGAGACCTTAGGAGTAACAACTCTGTTGGCATAGTATTGGGTCACAGTTGGCAGACAAAAAGCTTACACATTATGTTTTAAAACAAGCTGATGACGCCCATCTCACGTAACAAAGACGCGCAATAAACGCGCTGCAGGCCAACGGTATATCTTGATGTCTATACTAATATTATAAAGCTGAAGAATTTGTTTGTTTGTTTCAACGCGGTAATCTCAGGAACTACACAACCGATGTTGGCAATTCTTTCACTAATAGTAAGCTGCATTATTCCTGAAATCTTTTTATCCCGGGAAAATTTTTTTATCCCGGAAAATCTTTTTCACGCGTGTGGAGCAATACTAGTGTTAATATATTGGGTATGAACTGTGGACGCGCAAAGAACGCGCGTGTGAAATCACGCATACAAAGTTCGTTTAAAAAGCGTAGTGTGAATTAGGCTTTTTGTTTGCCTAATAACACCTCTGTGTTATTCTAAATCTCAGAATAATGACTAGTCACCGAATACTGTTGTACATGTCATGATATGAATTCATACCCGCTGTGGAAGCGCAAAGAACGCGCGTCGTCAATTAATATTAAAACAGTAGTCTTGTGCATTATTCCTTAGTGTAAGGCTCAATAACGAGTTGTCTTTCTCCAAATGTAACAATAATATTTGTAGAGAGAAATAACTAAGACACAGTGCCGGATTAGCCCATAAGCAAATAAAGCAATTGCTTTGGGCATCACGACTTGGGGGGCACCAGAAATAGCACAAAAAAATGCTAGCACATAAAAGTAAAGCTGTTTGAAAATCCGCGCGATTAAAGACTGATGTTAGTTTACTTATGGTAGGGGGGCCCCACAGGCGTGAATTGCTTAGGGCATCAAGTTGTCTTAATCCGGCACTGCTAAGACATAGTAAAACAATATTATTGTTGCCATTTTCATGTTTTGGTACGAATGAGGGCAATGTAATTCTCTTCTGCTGGACATCGAACACTTGCGAATGTTTATTTACAGAACTTGATTTAGTCGCCTTTGTTTCAACCGTGATCAGGTAAATCCTACTTCCTACTATCCTACTTCGTACTTAATATTATAAAGGCGAAAGTTTGTAAGAATGTATGGATGTTTGCATGTATGGATGTTTGTTACTCTTTCACGTAAAAACTATTGAACGGATTTCTATGAAATTTGGCACACGGGTAGATCATGTCCTGGATTAACACATAGGCTACTTTTTATCCCGGAAAAACATAAAGCGGGACTTTTATCCCGGAAAAACTTTATAACGCGGGCGGAGCCGTGGGCAACGCTAGTTTAACATACAGCTTACTACACTGGATAAGGGCGCAGTGCCTTCGCCACAGCGTGAATTGATTAGACCCTTAACTTTACTTGGCCACTGATGATACAACGCCCTCTTGCCGGTCTGAAGTTACCTCAGCCGTCTCAAACTTTCCCTGGACAAACGGCCAGGGTAATAAAGTCTGAAATAATTCCGACACCTCTAGACTACCTTCAGGCCGGTCAACAAGTTGTTGCATCAATATAGTTTCAATGCTGTGCATTGTTTCACGTAGACGCTCCCCTTTGTATTTATATTGGGAAGGGCACCCTGCCCTCCGACGGGATGTAAACTATTATTATATTAAGTTTCATTTAAATCTATTGGTGTGTGTTGATAGAGATATTTAAGATGGAGCTGTGTTGCTTACAACTCCAATTGCGTAAAATATCTATCAAAGAATAAAAAAGCAGTGTAGTTTTTCGGAGTAGTAGCCAATATTATGTCTATAATATTCTCCGCGTAAATAAAATTTGTAATGTATTGTAATAATTGAAATTGTATTGTCATTTGTAAATGTTAGATATAATATTCTAACAGTGAAAAATCACTCAGGAAAACCCCCAGTGATACTTACGTATTGTGATCTCTCGAAATCAGTTTATTAATTTAGTTTGCAAAGAGTTTTCAATTAGTAACTAACTAATGACGAACCAACATTAATTTTCCGTACGTATGCGTCATAATAACTTTTGGAGCTTGATCCGCGCGATTATATTTAAAAGCTACGAAAATTTATACATAAGTTTGGGAAAATGTTGCTTTTCGACAAAGAATCCTGTGGAAGATAATTTTGGTTCTATTTATTTTGACTGAGACTTATGTCAATGTTCGGTATAGGTTTCACCGGGAGATTCTCACGGTTATAGGTATATCCAAGTGAATATCAATTGGGTGTAGCTACTGTCGACTTCACAAACCATCAAATGATATCAAATCAAATCATTTATTCGCTTGTGATACATAGGTGGTTATAATGTTGGTATAGTACTTATGCTAAGTGCTCTATGATCAGCCTCATTATTGGCATACAAACGCGGCTTTAAATATTTTAACTATAATATAATCATTAAGCCAAATGGAATTTCATATAATAATATTGTAGCAATTGTTGACTGCCTCTATGAGAGTGAAGGAATAGCAAGTGCACTTGTGTATTGCGCACACACTTGTGCACTATAATATCTCCTGCGTACCTGGCTGATCTCCGTTGAGATTGGCCGCCGTGGCCGAAACTGGCTAGGAGGATTTCATTCATTGTAGCAAAATAATCACACATTAATATAAAATAAAATTATGTCAAAAGTAGATTTACTTATTAGCTTGTAAAATGTCAAATTATTGTACCTACCCATTTAATATACAAATTAGAAGTTCTTTATAATACAAAAAATTATAATATATATATAATCAAAAGAATTTATTTATTGTGCCTGTAGAAGTTCTAATGACACATAATATAATATTAATTAAAAAATGTAATAAAACCATGGGGGCTGAAATCATAGTCATTAATAACCGGGCTTTACGCCGTTGCGACGTTTTATGTAGTACAGTACCTACTCACTACTGTCTACAGAGTGGTCCGGCTCTACAAGGGTATAACTACTCTCCAAAGAAAACCATAGTGAAACGGGTTTATTCAGTTTCGTGCAGTTTGTAAGATTGTAAAATCGATTCTCTATCATATGGGACCTATAACAGCTGCCCAAACGTGGGTGTGATACACCTCTGCCCATGTCTAGAAAAGGAAAAGCCGGTGATACTATGCACTGGCAGTCTTAACCAACGCGAGGCTACAGGCGGCAGATCATTGTGAAGGTTTTTTTCTTTGTGGCCTTACCAGTGCCGGCCCTAGGCTTCGGGTGGGACCAAAACAATTCCACGATTTTTTTAAATTTCGAAGGTGATGCTTAAAATGCGTTGGGAAATAGAGTGGTGACTTAAATAAAAATAGTCCTGAGTTGATGGCGCGAGGCCCCGGGCAATTGCCCGGCTTGCCGGCGCCAATGCTAATACTCTGTATAGTCAACCTCATAATACAAAGCAATTAGTATGAGACGTCTCTCTGTCAACGTGTACATTCATTCGGAGCTGACCGTACGTAGCAAAAACCACAAAGGAATTCCAAATCCCGTGAAATTCCGACTGCAAACCAGTTACTTTACATATTTAGGTCAAAACTAACTTCATGCGAGACAATGCCGCGTTCACCTTGTGATTTACAACACAAAAGAGTTGTCCCCCTCCAGAGCGTCAAGATGAGCACTTGTGTTGAGATACGGGTATTTTTAGATGAGATTTTTAGTGTTATATTGGCAAGATATGGCGTAAAATTAATCTTTTACTGATTTTACACATCAAGTTGTAAGTTTAGAAGGGTAATTTCTGTAATTACTAATCTAATTATAAATTATTTTAATAATATGAAGGTATATTATTTCATTTTGCTATGGGTTGAATTCTATAAGAGGACCTTAACCAGGGCGAGCCGCATGCATAGCTGTATTAAATAATCTTATGCTGTGGGTATGTGTGGTGGCCCGTTGCAAGGATCATGATCAAATATGTTCGTGTACCGTACAAACATTTGAATCTGCACAAATCGAAACACGGGTATTTGGTTTGCAACCAGCTCATCCATTACGCCATATTATCGAAGTATGAATATCGCTAAAATTCGCATCAAAACCCACCAAGCAACTTAAAGTACAAAATACAAAAACCATATTGCTTTACACTCTATAGATAAGAATATAAGATTATCTCGAAAGTCTAGGAAACTAGGTCATTCCCGGGCTGGCTGTTAATAAAATTAAACGGTTATTTAGTAAAGAGGATTTATACTTCTGAGGTCCTTTAGCGTACTTTAGTTTGAGCATTGCATTACTTGGTATATCAACATTGTGCGTGTTCTTACTGCTTTTTACGGGCAAGTGTGGTGTATGTCAGGCGTGCAGCTCGCAACCAGCTTGTCTACGAGAAACATAAAAACAAATTGTATGTAATAACCTTCTTCATAGGCCTTAGTAGTTCAGTCCATTTTCCCTGTTTTCGGCTTGACGCATCCAGTTTCTGTCAGCGAGCTTTCGCAAATCGTCACTCCGCCTAGCGGAGGGCGTCCTACACTACGCTTGCCGACCCGTGGTTTCCACTCAAAAACTCGTTTACTGAGTAGAAAAACCCAATATCACTGCCCGTCACGGGATTCGAACCCGAGACCTGAGTGCGATACTCGTACCCTTCACCTAATACAACTACGCCACCGAGACAGTCTTTTTATAGTCAGTTTATAACGTTCCTCAATTTCTTACATACATATTTAATTCCCAACTGTAAAATAAATAACACAAGTTACAGATAATGGTGTAGTGTGTGTAAAGCTGTGATTCCGCAGAACGCGGCAGACGGTAGACGGCAACGGCAGATGGCAACAGCATGTGCCGCGACGGCAGACGGTACTACTATGCAGTATTAAATTCTATGAGACCGATTCAGCACACGAAGGCAAACGATGCCCGGGAGGATGTCACCTGCCGCGCGTCATTTTCCATCTGCCAGTTGCCGTTGCCATCTGCCGTCTGCCGTGTCCTGCGGAATCACAGCTTTAGTCTTGAGATCTTATATAGCGCTCTAAGATTCATCTCAGATTTTGTGAAAGAAAAAAAGAATCTTTATTTATTTATCAACAAAAAAATTCTACTTAAATAAAGGCCCATTTCTCAACGCTCTAATATGCGTTATATTCTATACGTTAGGATCAAATTGAAATGTTAAGTGCCTTGAACACTGGAATAATTATCATAAACCGGCTAAATCGCATGGTTTCTTTTGTTTCTATGGCGAAATAGAGAAGTACGCACCATACCCACCCATAATCAGTGACAACACCATAAACTAAATCTAAATATATATTTCATGTTCCTGCACTGCGCTCGTAACTTTCAGACATCAGCCGTTAGTTCATCATCAGCAGCTAGTGCACCCACTTTTCGCCATGTGTACCTATTCCCACCCATGACTGCTTTGGTGGTACATCACCAATGCAGTCATGGGATGGATGGATGGATTGTATTGCACGGTCTCGGGTTCGATCCCCAGGTCGGGCAAAGTGATATTGGATTTTTCTATGCAGTATCAGCCCGGAGTCTGCAATTTGTGCCCGATGTGGCGATAGGCTCGCCCCTATCACATCATGGGACGCAATACGCACAGCGAAATAAGGGCGCACTAGTTGCACCTCTGCCTACCCCTTCGGGGATAAAGGGGGGGGGGGTGTAAAATAGCTGGCGAAATGTGGGTGTGTTACACCTCTGCCTACCCTTAAAAAGGGAAAAATGCGTAATGCTATGCATGTATTCTCTCCCACTATGTGAACAAGTACAATACCTACTGATATTGCTGAGATTGATATCACAGTGTCGTTCCAGGATTCATCGAGATGATGGCGGCGTATGTGCCCGAGTTCGCGCGCATTGACCCCGGGCAAGTCTGTTCCTGGGTTTTGGAGTTGGAGGCTGAATGCTCCCGCCGTGAGGACACCGACTCCATCTCCAATCATGGTAAGTATGTGATAAGGGTGTCGTACTTATTCAGAGTGGAAATCCTGCCTTCGTGAGTAGTTAGTTTCATAGTCGGTCTTTGTATATTTTCTATTATCCGGTTACATTGGTCTACATCATGTTTCGAAGGTGCAACGGTGACATTAATGAACATGGTAGGTACTTACTGTAAGGTCTAGTATCTAGTTTTTACCCTGCTGTGACAGGGGATTTTTTCAGCATTCTCATCAACCCTTGGTAAGTAAGCTCTGGAGCTAGCTGCCAAGCTATCCCGTCGTTTTCCATACTTGAATTGAACTGAAAAATTGCCTACAACTAAAAATACTTGTGTTCTATATTTTGTTTCTTGGTCCAGATGATTCTGCAAGCAGCGATAAAATCAGCCTGACTCTGCAAAGCCTGAGTGATATGCTGCCTCCCGTCACCAAGGCTAGTCGGTGAGTTTGGTCATTAAAAGGGATCGAGAGATTATCTCGCTATCTCCCTCGCACGCCTGCGCCATTGTATCTATGACGCATAGTGTCGGCCTTGCGGTCAATAAAATTTTGCGTACGTAACACATTGATTCAATATTAAATTAAATTGATCTACCTATTTTATGCGCAAATAACAATTATTATTATTGAAAAATATTAAAAAGAAAACCCTGAAAAAAAAGTTCGATGCGCCCAACAGCTCTCACTCCAATTCGGAGAGTTCTGGCTCCGAGAGCGCGGAGGCCTGCTGCCGGTCCCTCATGGAGACGGAGCAGTGTCGGCTGCTGCATGAGATGTTCCCTAATACTTGCGCCATGGAGGTATGCCACTTATATGAAAATATTGTAATTATAGTTTTAATCATAAAAATATTTTAAATTCTAAACTTATAAATGATTACAATAACCAAAGTATAGAGACTTAATTTTACTCGCTCGATATCCAACAAAAAAATTTATCAATTTTAAAAATTCGTACCAAAAAAAAAATATTATTATATTTATATAGGCGCGTCGGCGGAGATTCGTGTCTCTACGTCCACTAAGGCACTAAGACTCTGTAACCAATGCGCTTTCGGAGCATATTTACAGCAAGCGAATTATTGCGATTTGATTCGACTCGGCGAGTATTGTGGACGCTAGCCTTGACCGGTGTATGTGTAATATGTATGCAGATCAAGCACTGCGTGTCGATTGCGGGCGGGGACGTGGAGCGCGCGGCGGCGACGCTGCTGCACCGGCGCGAGCACGGACAGGCGCTGCCCGCGCTCGCGCACCCCGCCGCGCGCGCGCCGCCGCGCCAGCCGCCCTGCGACGACAACGAGCTCAAGAGCAGGATCATCGCCAGGTACAGTGCACACTGCACACTGCACACTACACACTACACACTACACTCACATGCTACACGTACACGTGGAGCGCGCGGCGGCGACGCTGCTGCACCGGCGCGAGCACGGACAGGCGCTGCCCGCGCTCGCGCACCCCGCCGCGCGCGCGCCGCCGCGCCAGCCGCCCTGCGACGACAACGAGCTCAAGAGCAGGATCATCGCCAGGTACAGTGCACACTGCACACTGCACACTGCACACTGCACACTGCACACTACACACTACACACTACACACTACACTCACATGCTACACGTACACGTGGAGCGCGCGGCGGCGACGCTGCTGCACCGGCGCGAGCACGGACAGGCGCTGCCCGCGCTCGCGCACCCCGCCGCGCGCGCGCCGCCGCGCCAGCCGCCCTGCGACGACAACGAGCTCAAGAGCAGGATCATCGCCAGGTACAGTGCACACTGCACACTGCACACTACACACTACACACTACACACTACACTCACATGCTACACGTACACGTGGAGCGCGCGGCGGCGACGCTGCTGCACCGGCGCGAGCACGGACAGGCGTTGCCCGCGCTCGCGCACCCCGCCGCGCCAGCTGCCCTGCGACGACAACGAGCTTAAGAGCAGGATCATCGCCAGGTACAGTGCACACTGCACACTGCACACTACACACTACACTCACATGCTACACGTACACGTGGAGCGCGCGGCGGCGACGCTGCTGCACCGGCGCGAGCACGGACAGGCGTTGCCCGCGCTCGCGCACCCCGCCGCGCCAGCTGCCCTGCGACGACAACGAGCTCAAGAGCAGGATCATCGCCAGGTACAGTGCACACTGCACACTGCACACTACACACTACACTCACATGCTACACGTACACGTGGAGCGCGCGGCGGCGACGCTGCTGCACCGGCGCGAGCACGGACAGGCGTTGCCCGCGCTCGCGCACCCCGCCGCGCCAGCTGCCCTGCGACGACAACGAGCTCAAGAGCAGGATCATCGCCAGGTACAGTGCACACTGCACACTGCACACTACACACTACACTCACATGCTACACGTACACGTGGAGCGCGCGGCGGCGACGCTGCTGCACCGGCGCGAGCACGGACAGGCGCTGCCCGCGCTCGCGCACCCCGCCGCGCGCGCGCCGCCGCGCGCGCGCCGCCGCGCCAGCCGCCCTGCGACGACAACGAGCTCAAGAGCAGGATCATCGCCAGGTACAGTGCACACTGCACACTGCACACTACACACTACACACTACACTCACATGCTACACGTACACGTGGAGCGCGCGGCGGCGACGCTGCTGCACCGGCGCGAGCACGGACAGGCGCTGCCCGCGCTCGCGCACCCCGCCGCGCGCGCGCCGCCGCGCCAGCCGCCCTGCGACGACAACGAGCTCAAGAGCAGGATCATCGCCAGGTACAGTGCACACTGCACACTACACACTACACTCACATGCTACACGTAACAACCTACAAACAACACACTGTACGCTACACACTATTTGTACTACGTGCTAAACACTACACATCTTTCATTACCTACTGGCTTTGCCTCGCTAATTTTATTGAATGAATGTAATGTAATGGACGGTGGAGGCAGGAGCAACTAGTGCCACCACTTTTCATCGTGCATATCCGTTCCATAATATGATACAGGACGAGCCTTTTGCCGTATCTGGTGCAATTTCCGGGCTTCGGGCTGATACTGAGTAGAAAAACCCAATATGACTGCCCGATTCGAGGATCCAACCAAAGACCTCAACACTGCAATCGTGGTTTATACAAACACGCCACGGAGGCAGTAGAAATTGAAACATAACTTTGCTTCATATAAAGATGCAGCATCTATCTGCATGGCTGGCATTCAGTATGAACTACCCTGCATCTACCATCGGGCGTAATGTAATCATTATCGAGCTAGCTTAAAGAAAACTGTTGTTGTCTGCAGATATTCGTATGTGGACAAGAACTCTGAGAACAAGGAGCACAAGCCGCTGGCGCCTAAGATCGAGCCCAAGAAGATGGTGCGCTATCGCGACAACAAAATTGTGTCGCTGAAGGGAGAGCGGTACACTGAGGTGAGATGATTAATCCTACAAATTATATAGCAGATTACAGCAAACCGAATATCCTAACTAAACCCCACAGCTCTGGACGAGTCGTGTGTTTTTGATCTTCATCCTTGAACTACTGGATATCTTTATACTTGAAATACTTTTGAAGAAATCTTAATTTTGTTGATTTTCCAAGTTCGGATCATCATTGTCATAATTTTAGAGAATACCTCTTAATTTTTCTCAAAAACATATTGTTTGTATAATTCCAGGTACCCAAGTCCGGAATTGACGAGGAGCATTTAAAGAAGCCGAAGAAACAGCATTGCCCTTAACCATTAAACACCTTTCAGTACGGTGAAAAAGCGGATGCCGCGCCCCCCCCAGCACCCATGGTCCTCCCCCGCCCCGCACGCCCGTACACCCCTTACCCCCTTCACGTTGTCGCACTCTCGATGTGTATCGTAATTAAATGTTGTCTGATATTACATTCCGAATACGTTAAACCACGTTCGGGAATAGCCCGCGTGGGTGTGTGTGACGCGACTCACATTCTGACTCAATCTGTGACCAGTTCAGTTAAGTGTATGACTAAGTTTGTAACTTTGACTAGTTGTAAATTTCTGACTAAGTTTGAAACTTTGGCTAGTTGTAAATTTCTAACTAAGTTTGAAACTATGAGTAATTGTTCAAAACGTGATAAGTTCAAAACTTTGAAGTGTAAATCGCCGCATAAGTTTTTTGTAACTAAGTTTGAAACTTTATATAGATATAACGTTTCGGATAAGTTTGACTATGTGACTAAGTTTAAAACTACGACTGGTTGTAAATTTCTGACCAAGTTTGAAATTTTCACTGGTCCCAGTATTACTAAGTTTGAAACTCTAGGTAGCTTTAAATTTCTGACTAAACTTTTAACATTGACTAGTCTTGTGACTGAGTTTGTAACTGTGACTAAATGTGAATCTCCGTGTGTAGTCGCGAAACGCACCGCTAACGTGATAAGCGGGCGTGCGCACCTTTGTCGTATTAGTGTTAGTGTAGCGTTAAGAGCGCGTGAATCGTACGTTTTTTTGAACGCTGCGTTTTTTCTCCCGCTGTTTCAATGTACTGATTGTCCACGGCTGTCACAACTTAAAATAGATAAGTTATTTAATATAATTTGCTTGTATAATTTAAATAGGCTCTCTCGGTTCGCGATCAGTATTAAGTTGTCGGTTGTTCGCGTTGTAACAAACGCTTTATATAGGGTTGTGGCGCGACAACCTCTGTCGGTAGCGAAGCTACAACATTGTCGGTTCACAACCGAGATAGGTTGCGACCACGGGACCCAATTCCCTTTAGTTTTAAGCGATATGATCTGTCTGTTACCTGTGATTTTGGATTGTTATTATAATTTTATTATTATTATTGTAAAAATATTAATTAGTGACAATGTGATTCCTATAGTGTTTACGTTTTTGTACTCATCTGTGATTTCGATGCCATATAAAAATTTAAGATGTTTTTATAAGTTTATTTTAGTTCAGTTTAGACCATGTCTAGACTTTTGTGTGTGATTGTGTTATATTTTTTAAGTTGTCGCTGTCATCGGTGGTTCGGGTTGGACTGAGGAAAAGCTTTAGATCAAAAAGTACTCCTTACTTTACTTATGAGTTTAGATTACTGCCTTTGTTCGGTTATTTTAGTTAAATATTGTAGTAGTGTACTGGAATTACATTAGTTTGATTTAACTTAATTTGTGGTCAGTGAATGTACTACCGACTTGGCTCGGTTTACCATTCCCCATGACAAATACAGATATTTGACGTAGTCTGTCAAGGCCCGCGACGGACACCGGTGTCCATATACATAGGGTTTTCTCATACATCTATATATATATATAAGCGGACCTTAATGGTGAATCTGGTGAAATTGGTGGGTCTAGGCAGCTAGATTTTGATCGTATCCGATATACACCATTGGGACAAAAATTACGTTACGTTCATTGCATTAATTCTTTATATTATATAATCTGCATTCCGCTAAGCAGCAGTGTGCATGCACTGTGTTTCGGTTTGAAGGACATTGTAGCCAGTGTAACTACTGGACATAATGAGACTTAACATCTTATGTCTCAGGATGACGAGCACAGTAGAATGCCACACAGTACTTTGTAACTTAAGGTGCTGCATGGTGTTCCTACTGTTTATGGGTGGTCGTATCGTATTTAAAGAAATAAAAAAAATTCGACTAGGTTATCAAATTTTATATGTTTGAAATTTAAATACATATGTACGACACTATTACAATTGACTATAAGTTTTAAAAGTATAATAAATACAGCTACAAAATTATTTATATAGAAAAATAGTGTTTTGACACATTTTTGCTCTTTACGTTTATCAAATAGTAACATAATATATTTTTTTACACTTAAAGATTGATTAAAATCCGTTAGATTAATTTAGAATTTAATTAATGTAATTGAGTACATACATACTTTTGTCAATTGCATCTATATGATAGCGGCACACTCTGACATGCATCGGTGTTCATTAAAAAACATGGTATCCAGTTTAACGTATTTCAATTGACTAATTTCGAATCTGACTACTCGTGAATCTTCGAATACACACATAAAATACTATGTAAGTATTTTGACTAATAAATTTGAAATACTAATTTTGAAACGAACTACTTAATAATACGAATCTCCTAAACTTTTTTATTTATACACTCGTACATACGTACGTACACACAAAAATGGTTTAATATTACTTTTAAAGTATGAACAGTATTAGATCAAATTTTTTTATACTTCGATTTTATTTACTATTTTTATAATGTATAATTTTTTTATACACTAACAGCCTTATTTACTTTTTTTCTTCAGTCCAAACCGTCAAGCCACTGGTGTCGGTCCACAAGTATCGTACAGACTGACGTTAGAATGATCTCATGATATGAGAAGTGCAATCTTATGGTTACGTATAGCCTGGATGAGAGAGAGGTAGATGGTTTAGTCCTTATATTTCTCAGCTTTAATTTCTAGTAAGTTAGACTAAATGATAAATAAAAAACATCACCTTACGACCAGGGATGTTTGTCTGTCGCCGGTCGACATTTTTTGAATTTCACTTCACTTTCCATCAGGTGTAGTGAAGCCGATTGGTTGAGCAATCGATAAAAAAAAGTAATTATGAAACTCATTGTCTTTTTTTTCTATCAGTTACATATTGTAGTATTTTTGTTGGCTGCAACGTGTACTTAATACATCCTACAAATATCTTACTGCCACCACAAAAATGTATCGCAGTGATCATTAAAATTTATTAACAAGTGCTCATGCTCATTATACGATAAAGAACGAAATTTTTCGCAATATTTTTTCTGAACAATAAAATCTGTTAAATCATTACCTATTTCCAAAAAATGTGTTTTTTGTTCATCCTAACAAATATTCAATAAAGAAAACTTTCCTTTTATCGAAATTCAGGCTATAGCGTACATCGTTACTACTTACTACCACGGCGCTGAGCACGGCTTTGCGTCCGTCGGTGTGCGTGACTGTCAGAGCTCTCTGCCGTTGGATTTAAAAAAAGTAAACAAAGAACCCAATCGTGTATTTTTTTATTATTATTATATATCGGCTACTAGATTCTATGCTCGTCCTTGGCCAGTATGTATTCAGATTTTGAGGTAATTCAGTTATTATTATTTTTTTACTGGTGTTAACATAAAAAACATTAATAACAAAACTTTGATTGACAACAAATCCATCGGCACAGGAAGCTGTATTCTCATTCCCTTAGCATTATAAAAATAAAAAATATATCAATTTAGCCAAAATTTGGTGCTAAATTTAACTGATATGAGATGGGTATGCCAAAAGTCGTTTAGGTAATGGAAAAAATATTAAATACGTTTTTAAATGTATTAAATGTGGAGCAATTTGTATTTATTTTTAATTTATATTTTTTGTTTACGAATAATGGTTTTGTTTATTAGTATTTATAAAATATATTTTATAACGGGACATGACTTTAAGAGCCACAGTTTTTTGTATACATATTGTATATGATTATAGACGCATAGAAGGATTTAGTTAGAATTGCATTATACTCGATATCGTCAAAACTATATAAACGAATAATTACTTATAGACACTTTATTGTCACGTAATAGTAAATTCAAGTACGCACATATACATACGTACATAGCGCTAAAAGCACCAGGTAAATATAAAAATTATTATAAAGACAAAAATGAAAAAAAAATGCGCCTTTTCGACACAATGTTGCTGAAAAACTGTGGCGTCATGTGCTGTTCTGTTATAAACAAGATATGTGATTTTTATAACTTGCCAATTATAATGAATTGTTTGTTTTTTATATGTACAGCCATATGAACAAATGAAAAATCTATTGAAGTGAAACTATCTGTCGACATTGTATCAAAATAATATTGGGTAAAGAACGAACCGGATCGGGGAACTATTGGATAACTGATTACGTGTTGCAACTATTGATTAGCTAGCTTATAAATAGCTGATGATTATTAGGTAGCTAACTATTTAAAAGCTGATTATGTTTCAGCTAAATAGAGATCAGCAAATTAATGGTCAGCTCACAATAGCTGAATCATCGTGTCTTTAAAATAATTCTAGTCCTTTTTTCATATATTTAATTAGATCTTTAATGTATTTGAATTTGAACAATCAATTGATCAAATTACATATTATTTACTTGTTCCTTTAAAATGTAGGATATGGGGCAAAACTCATTTATTGAATTTGATGATTTTTTAAAAATAGGAATAAACTTCCACTGACGAAAATGAGACATATCTAACGAGAGTTGATTATTTTTTAAATCCCTTTTATGTGTACACATTTTTAAAATTTGCTGTTTGATGAAATTAAAAAATCATTCCAGTGAAGTAGTAATTGACATTTGTATCTACATATTATGATTCTAAACTAAAAGTACTGTGATAAATCTGCAGCTATTATAACATTACGACATTTCGCGGTTTACACTCAAAAATATATTTACAAAATATAATGATGCGGCTATAACTTAGCTAAGCTATTCACAGTACTTATTGGAAAAAGGATTGAAATTGTTCTGAGAGATTTTTGTGTGACCAACAGAGTAGTCGGCTTTATAGTTTACCATGTTATAAATAGCAAAACGCGAATTGTACACTAGGCGTCACATTTTTTTTTTCAGCCATAAAGTTTTGCCCCATAAATGTAATCCGGTCCGTTCGTTCTGTTTGTTCGGCATCAGAATCACAGATGGCGGTGGAAACAGCGCGAGTCACAGCATTTATTTATAGTGTGTCTTTGTAGTTGGTACGAAGCGCGCGCATCTGTGCCCGTTTTACTGTGTATTCAATATATCGTTACCCCCTCGTGTGATATGTGTTTTATTTACCCCAATTTAGGGTTGGGGTTTGGCGACCAAAATTACTTGAAAGTTGTACATGCTTTTACCCGAAATGTGGACAGCATTCGGTGTGGGTCTTAGGTAATATCAATGAATAAATTTTTACGTTATACTATAAGGATTTGAAATGAAACAAATCCTTCATTAAAATGAAATATATATTTCAATTAAAATTTTAAAATATAACGAATAATCATACTTCACCTTTATCCTATAGTGTTTAACACAACGCTGAGATCACAACTACATAATATATACATATATAAATATTCAGATGTGCCCGCTTTAATCTGCTTATAGAATTGTATGGTAAGTGATAGAAAAAAAATATGACGCAAAGTTTTAAAACCTCTTATGATTGTTTATATTGATATACAATTAGAATAAATTTATTTGGAGAATCAAAACCGTAATGTGTTGAAAAAACAATCTCCTCTCAATTAATGTACCTAATACTGGCCTAGTTTAGAACCAGCCGTAAAGTAGACGGCTCTAATTCCCTTGAAGTGCGAGGATCTTTAGATTTATATAATGTACGTATTTATATTATTAAGTCGACGGCCTCGGTGGCGTAGTTGTATTGCGTATGCGTTACGAGTACGATTTGCGCGCTGAGGTCCTGGGTTCGATTCCCGGGTCGAGCCGAAACAATTGTGACTGGGTTTTTCCATCTTTAAAATTACTCACTCGCAGCTCGGAGTCAGGAAGTTGGCGGTGTGATACCCCCGTGCCTCGGAAAGCACGTAAAGCCGTTGGTCCTGCGCCTGATCTCTCTCCGGTCATGTCGGATTGCCGTCTCATCGGACTATAAGAGTGAAGGAATAGCGAGTGCACCTGTGTATTGCGCATACACTTGTGCACTATAATATCTCTTGCGTACCTGGCTGATCTGCGTTGAGATTGGCCGCCGTGGCCGAAACTGGCTAGGAAGATTTCATTTTTTCATTATTAAGTTGGGCTTAGATTACCAAGAAAACTTGCAGAAGTTAGCATCAGCAAGATATTTTTATCGTTGTCACGGCGAGCTAACTTGCAAATTTATTGCTTGCAGAACTTGCGGCGAGCCACATGTGTATAGTTATTGAAATATTGCCGCTAGTGTAAACGCATCTGGAAATTGTAGCGCAAAAATTGCGGGGTGAACTTGCTCGTCTATATAAGATCGGAAGATTTTATGGCATTGTTTCTGAATAC
The DNA here is from genome assembly GCA_949316025.1 of Lapara coniferarum. NCBI lineage: Eukaryota > Metazoa > Arthropoda > Insecta > Lepidoptera > Sphingidae > Lapara > Lapara coniferarum. Next base: position 24,485,151 of record OX438931.1, on the reverse strand, counting down.
ATGTGGGGTACAGATTGCACTTATATTTCGTTCAAGCATTTCCAACATTAAAATGATTCAACACTAATACTTTATTTGGGGCACATCGAAATATTTTAAAATATGACATTATAACAATTATACATATTATACATTCGGGAACTTTGTGTGGATTTTATATTATTATATTTAACAAGGTGGCCACTTTTCAAATTTCCTCTTTCCTTTATAAATTACATATCAAATAACATGTATATGATCGCTTTAGTAACATAAGTAAATAATTACAAAAAAGTGAATATGCTAACTAAACATTTTGTTCTATCTGTGCGTACATTTGATAATACCTTTATTTTATTTATTGTGGCCACCCAGTGTATTTAGCATTTAATTATATTTTGCTATGTCAGATTGTCGGTAATGTATTTAATTTAGAAAGTTTGATAATAAGATTTCGCAACATGAATTTTAAAGACTGAACGCCTCTAGCGGTCGTTTATCGAACTAATCAACATTTTTATCTATTTTTACCAAGTGTTGATACAAACTATAGATGTCAATATGTCGCCAAAACTTTCTAAACCTTTAAGATTTGTTGCTAAGCCGTTTAGTTTCTACTTAGTAGATTTTGTTAGCCAAAAATAAAAACAAGTTTCAGTGTTTAACACAATTTTGAAATTATATAAAGGATAGTTCATGTTAGAAACGTGCAACAACCTTGAAATATAATATATGATATATAACATAATATATTGTATAGAAGTCATATATTTTTAAAATTTATTTGTAATAAATACAACAATCTGACACAGCCAAATTAAAAGTATAAGATTCTATTTAACATTTATCATTGTGGTCTGATAAAATATTTTACATCACAATATTGTTGTATATCTACATAAAGAAAAAATGTGTAATTTTGCTTTTGAATCAGAAATTGTGAATGTTCATATTATGACATTGAACCGATTTGCAAAATGTTAAATTTGGACTTGATTGTCACGTCTCCTCAAAATAGTATCACAAACATTTAGATACAGTTATAAAATAAAAAGTACCATTATTATCGAATGTAAGAACCACAATGTTGATACACAAAAACCTTAACACTATGTTAAGACAGTTAACTGGCTGTTAAAGCAACTAACAGAGCATGGTGAAATTAGGCCTAAATTATTTTTGTTCTTATTAACCCATGGATGTACATAATTTGAAAAAAATCGAATAAGGCTTTTATGAAATTGTGTGCGATGTGCGTTTTTCAATTAAAAATAATCAAATCTTTGAACTGAGAACCGAACCTATAACTTCATGGTTCTCTTTTACAGCTGAAATATGTTAGTTTAAGAACTGTATTGATTTTCATTTTAAAATGTACTTATTATGTATATACAAATACATACATATACACTCACGCCTGTTATCCCCGAAGGGGTAGGCAGAGGCGCAACTAGTGCACCCACTTTTCGCCATTATTCCGTCCCATGATGTGATAGGGGGTGAGCCTATCGCCATATCGGGCACAAATTCCAGACTCCGAGCTGATACATACATACATATACACTCACACCTTTTATCCCCGAAGGGGTAGGCAGAGGCGCAACTAGTGCACCCACTTTTCGCCATTATTCCGTCCCATGATATAAGGGGCGAGTCTGTCGCCATATCGGGCATAAATTCCAGACTCCGAGCTGATACTGAATAGAAAAACTCAATATCAATTTGCCCGACCCGCTTTATCGATCCCGAGACCTCAGCTTTGCAGTCGTACTGTAATACAACTACGCCACCGAGGCAGTCATATATATTATACAAATCGCTGAATAAAATAAGTAATAAGGTCATTTTTATTAATAAAACAAAAATCCATTTGTTGAAAACATCACAATTTCTGACCATTTCACACAGTTCTAAAGATTGTGCATACTAACTACTAACTAGTCGTTTGTGATAGAGATAGATTTTAGAATTTTTGACAGTTTTAGAGAAATAGTATTTTTTATATATTTTTTATTTGTTTCGGGGAAATTTTCATAAATCACTATTGCTCATGCTAAGTCCCTTCCAAGCCTCTATAACAGTATCCAACTGTGGAATAATTTGAAAATAAAATAACACCCTATGACGTAATCTTTGCTATCACGTGACCTGTCTAGATGCTGTGTACACAAAATATAAGTATCAATTTGATCCGTACAAGTGCCTATTTGAATAAATATACCATATATTGTTAAAATACAATTAAGTTGTTTAATATTCACTTTAGATGAAAAAAAATATTACCATTTTCGGATTTCCAACATTTTGGTGCACGGCGCAGTGCGGCGTTTGTTATATGTATAATGACGTAACATCCAAAATGTCAAAAAAATATTTATATAGGAAAAATATATTTTTGGAAGGAACTTTAAATATATAAAGTAAATAGATAAATACAATGTGCAGGTACAATTGAAAGTTATAGTTTGGATTATATTAGTTTTTGTAACAACGACGTATATTTGAAAAATATGAGTAAATGATTACGCATTCAATTCCTTATTTCAAAACTCGGTAGAACAAATCTTTTTTGGCAACTATTTCTTGTATTTTGTATTTATCCCGAAATTCGGCACTATCAGAGCGATAATTGATTTATCAAGAATTCTTAATATACGTTGTCTGTCTTTTTTACGTATGCTAGTTCAAATCTACATGAGTAATGTCAAGCTAGCCAATTAACAATATTATTGCGTCTGTAATCGGTATCAATAAAAAATATGTGAAATACATTACACATAATATTTTACTAAACTATATTTTTCTTCAAAAATATGTAGATACGCATTGTTACAAAAACTACAGGAGAATTTAGCTAGACTAACTTATTTAGACAAATGTTGATTGTCTAACTAAAAATATAATTTTATTTCCCTATCTAAATGTGTCAAACTAGTAATTTGTCTATATCTATAGTCTAAATCAGTTTGTCTAGCCACAAAATATGTCTAATGTAACACCGAATAGGACGAGAGTCTGTTGTTTGGAGAAAGCGGGTAGCAGAACTTTAGTTGTATGACGGACTTGACAAAAGTTTTAATGCTAGCTTTTGAATCCGAATTATTTAATATGTATGACCTCGTAAAATATATTAATGAATATTTAAGATGTTTTTGATGGTAAAACCAATCAACTATTGGCTCCACGACCCCACATGTATACATACCCAAGATTATGTGATAATTCCAGTAGTCTGTCAAGGCCCGCGACGGACACCGGTGTCCATATACATAGGGTTTTCTCATACATCTATATATATAAGCGGGCCTTGAAGTATTTAATTTCCTCAAATCAAAATCAATATTTCCTTAATAAATTTCTAGACATGATAAACTGCCACTCGCTTTCTTCATACAAAGTTTGAAGGCAAAGTAATCTGTCAACCAGATATTAATCTAGAAATATAAGTATTTAGGTACAGTGTACAGATTTTTGTGTTTAACAGAAATGTTACAGATATCTAATGGAGTTGGGTGGAAATATAAATGATGTAATTTTTTTTTTGTTATTAGGTATATACTTAATGTAAATAAATGAAATGTTTTGTACAAACGAAACAGTTTTCTAGCATGTTATTTTTGAGTTAGATAAAGAAATCGCAACAAGAAGAGTGGTGAAGAATTGGAATTAGATGCCTGTAACATTCTTCAGTTAATATATTTAGTATGTTCTGATGGAATATAAATATTTTAAGTGTTTGAACAATATGTAAAATTTACATAAATCTGGATATATCTATATACGCAGTTTAACAGTGATTTAGTGAACGGGGGCAGTGAACATTGTACTATAACCTCTTCACTTATAAATATTCTTACTTTTAGGTACTTTTTAAATTTCACAGGTTAACAAAATCATTTTGAAAACAAATATTTATGTTTCCAAAGATTACTTGATTTACAGAAAAACTTAAAGTAAAGCTATAGTGAAAGCCGTGTACATCTATAACTAGTGCACACATAACTAGGTATTAAAATATAGATAAAGTTGCTTGCAAGTGTAAGCTGCGAGAAAAGTAAAAAAAAAAAATCACTGCCCCCCTTTTATAACATCTGCTGTGCCCTTGCCAAACCAGTGCGAGATTATACATTGATATTTAAAGTTTTTAATTGTGGTATTTCGAATATTAGATATGGAATATAACTAATCAAAATGAAAGAAAATACCCAAAATATAGTGTCTAAAATTATTGGAAAACATATAATATCTAGATTTTTATAAAATGAAATAAATACACTCCTAAAAACATATTTTTGTGTATATTTTGCGGAAATATAAATCCGCATATATATCGCGGAGAGGAAAATGCGGAATGGTAATGAATCATATCGAATATTCATAATACCTCAATAATAAATGTATTATAGTGATTTTTTTTACCTTAATTGACAATAGAAACGTATCTGGCAGTATGATATATTTATAAAGTGGACTTTAATGGTTTAGTATCAGATTTTAACATAGATTATTATACTTAACTTACTTTTCACTGTTTTATGTGAAATTCTGATATATTATCTATACACTACAACAAATTTAAATATTGGCTGTGGGCACTTAGCATTTTACCATAATATCCTAGTTTTATAATTTTCACTATGAAATATGTACCTACTATTTAATTTTTTGTCCTTATTGACAAGGAAATATCGTCTATTTAGAAGGATGGTAAATTTTAGTACTTTACCATTTACAATGCTGATTGTACATTTTAAATACATTTGTATAATGGAACATACTTACTTTCTCTATTAAAATGGTTTCTTTACCTTATTTTTTTTTCTTTCTTTTTTTAATGACAAATGCCCACAGCTATAGCAACACAGTATACGATACAAGCATATAATACTTACAATATAATCATCAAAAACAAATCACAATATGGTATTTCTCATATATTTTATACACCACAGTAATATATTTTAATTCGTACAAAATCAAAGATTTTTTTATCAATAAAGCGTATATTCAAAGGAATATGGTCGTTGGGCAGACAATAACATGATGTAGGATGTGGATTAAAAGGCATTATCCAGAACATTGTAAACAATTAAAGATACAGTTTTGTAGTACCTATATTTTTGCGACAAATCGCAGCTGCAAATAGTACCATCTACTAGTTAATCGTATTAGGATGTAGTGACGCTCATAAGCGTAGCCGAATGGAAAACTCATTTAAACTACTTAAATAATATATAATGTACTATTCATATATTAAATAGAAACCACTGGTACCACTAGCGATTGCAATCGATATTAAATGTACCTACTTAAACAGATTATAGTACTAAAGTTTTAGACAAGAAAGCTCCAAGCAGTAGAGTCTAACTAAATGATATTGCGTGCCGAGCGACCATTTCCTACTTTCAATAGATTTTTCAAAGGATATGGACATTTTTTCCATCGCTTTACAAGGGGAATAATTGTCTTAATTATACATGGCAGTAAATTTTAAATCGGCCTATTATAATATTAAATTTTGCAATAAATCTCTTCCTAATTTTGTTTTTATTAACTTCGTCGGTTGAAGTTTTCTTTTCGCAGCCTGCGTGGGTTTTAAATTTCGAATTTGGAATACCAATAACGTTATTTCGCGTGGCGGATACAAAAAACATACGCACACGAAACAGTTATTTAGACTTTTAAAAAAAAAGTGGATTTTGGAACATTGCAGAGTTCCGCAAGGTAGATTAGAACATGGTCGATTGTTGTGCTACCATATGATGGCAAAGGTAGCCCCGAGCAACGACGTTAAAATATATGGACAATTACTCCCCAATCAGTTTAGACACATACAAAAATCCATCCATTGTATACATTTACAAATATTAAGACAATTATCAATTTAAATAAAATATTATCTCCACAATATAACAATTATACACACATATTATTGCATCAAAATGATAAATTTCGCTTATATCAATATAATATCCCCGCCTTATTTTTAAATAAATATGTCTTGTCAATGTTAAGATATATTTGGAATCAATTGCGCAATTATCTTATGGAATGTTATATAATTAAGAATATTATTATTATTTAGTTAATATGATACGTCACTGTACTATCATGACTGGGAGGATTTTAGATTATAAACAGTTACGGTACCAGCCATCGTAACATCAATATTGTTAATAGCAATAATAACATCAACATTTGGGGCTCAATCTTTCACATTCGTAGACATTTTAATTGCGCAATTGATCACAAATGTTTTTACGCATATATCAAGATCTAGGTAGCATACATCAAGATAATGCGCATTGATCAACAAAACGTATTTACTTTAAAAGCTGTCTCTACGTTCCTTTTAACCTGTCTTATCCACATATGCGGTTTTCTCGCAATAACGACCTTCCATCCTCTAGCTTAAAATCAAAACGCCACTCACCTTAAAAACTTAATTTATCGTCAGATATTGTTTGGAAACAGCTCCTGGAACAAAGTTATATAATTATAATTAAATAATTTTGGAGTTTTACATACTTATATTCGTCTAAACATAATGGTGAACGGCTATCTTGAGGGGTTCGAAAAGCAATTCTTAGCATGGCTACATAGGTTAACTTTTCAAATTGTAGGAATAAGTAATGCAATGCAATCAGCCCTGTATTGTATACCGCACACTTTTGAGCACGGGCCTCCTCTACTACTGAGAGGGGTAAGGCCTTAGTCCACCACGCTGGCCTAGTGCGGGTTGGCAGACTTCACATATCTTCGAGATCCTTGTAAAGAATTCTCAGGTATGTAGGTTTCCTCACGATGTTTTCCTTCACCGTTAAAGCGAACAATATTTGATAATACACACGTAACTTCGAAAAGTCAGAGGTATTTTACTTGGGTTTTGAACTGCCGGACATTATCGCAGTATAAATAATATTGCATATTAATATGGCCACCAACACTAGCTTATTTAAAGGATATACAAACATATCGCAAATATTAACATTAATATTAAGCTTATCATTTGTGTAACAACAAAATCATCAACTTAATTTTAATATACCTATTGTTGAATAATCTTTATAATAATGTAAAATTCTTAATTATATTGCTTCGTTAGTTGCAAAGAAACCAGTAAAGTGCGTCTGTGAGACTAATGTTAGTTTTTATGAAATCTATTAGAACTGAAAAATTAGTGTCTTTTCATTATTAGAACAAAACGAAGCCAGCCAGAATTAGCTAAACAAATTCTAAGGTTATTGTTATTAAAGTTCAGCTCTGCGTTAGTGGCGTGTTAACGCCACAAGTGTAGCATTAGCCATTTATGATTATCGAAAAATAACGCATATGAAGCCAAGTCGCAGCAACCCTAAGCAATTGCGTAGGTACAATTAAATGTTAGGTAGGTCTTTCCCATCTATGATAGCTATAACCAAACCAAGGCATTCGTGACTAAGCCATGGCGTTTGATTTGTGCATGTGTTCTGTGCGGGACTAGATTATAATCGCATAACCTAAAATACCTCCTAGAGAAGTTGTTCCGTGTGTGTGGGTGTGTGTAATGAATTAAACGCTAGATGTCGCCTGTTGACTGCTGTGGTCTGACAGTACCGAGTTGAGATCTGACTCCCGGAGGGTTGGTGGCGTACCGAATGGAAAGTCCTGGAAAGAAATGTTCATGTCAGTTTATTACTTTTGAGTGACTTCTATGTTCGTGATTAATTCTTCCCTAGTAACTAGTACCTAAGGGCACCGAATTCATTCTTCTAGATTGTAAAGTGACGGTGATAGTTTGTTGCAAGAGTATTTAACACGTGTGAAAGATACCGTAATTCACTTTACTTTAATAAAATACATATCTCCAACCTTGTCGCGTTTTTATTTTCCGAAATTGGTTGCGATAAGCTTAGGTTTAGTCATTGGTAGTGGCTACCCGCGTGGGTAAGCTTTAGCATGTTACCTGCGTGGGTAGAGTGCGCGGTGCGGGCGGCGCGGGTGGCGGGGCGCGGGGCGCGCGCGGCGAGGCGCACTCGGCGCAGTCCACGCCGCCCGCCGTGCTGCGCGTCGAGCGCCGCGACCACGACTCCGGCATGCAGCTGCAGAATTACTCAATATTGAGCATATTATGCGGTTCCCAAGCCCTTGTAGGGTTCGAAGTATGAATAGCCGTCAAGAGATACATCCAGCGACTATATAACCCCTAGACTCCTAATGTTCAATATTTCTCTTCAAATTAATTCTGTCAACTACCTGAGGTTTGAGGAAGCGGGGTACTGCATTATGATTGGTTCTTCCAACACCTTATCGCATTATATAACCTTGGAAACATAGGCATAGAGATGGGACGAGTTAAATGAAAACACGATTTTTTTATCGATATTACTTTTATGTAATAAAGTTTTATAGTAATATTATTATTATTTATTAAACATATTAATATTTTAACAAAAATCTTTATGTTATCGAATGACAGATGGCGCTTAGTAAGTCTCATCGACATTAACAAGAATATTTGAGCTGACTTGTAGGAATAACACAAAGAATAACTCAAAACAATCGTTATAATCAACAAACAAAATAAAAAATTATCCTAATAACATTTATTTCTGATACCGCTAGTCAAAAATATATCCTAATCATTTTTAAAATGAATTAACTATTACTAATGAACTAACCATTTAAAATAAGAAGCCTGTTAAAATTAAATAGGCCTCAGATAAATTGATTAGTTGAGTATTCGGGCGATAGTTTCTCTTATTTTTAATTGTATCGATAGAACTATCGACAAATCCTTTTGGTGTATCACTTACTTTTAATGTTAAAAAACAAAACGAAATAGAAAATGTAAAAAGTACTTTCGTCGGAAAGAGATGCAAATATAACAAGATGGCGCGTGACCAGACCCAACATGGCCAGTCTAAGGTGAACTCCGTAAAATTTTAAATAAAATGTGATTATGTGTCGTTATTGACTTACCTGTGAAATGTAATGCCATTTTTCTGAAAATTTGAATTATGGCTATTTATACCACACCATTTTATTGTGCACGGGTTCATTACAATAGTTATTTATTCGCAAACACGGAAGTATTTACAGCTCACAGTTGTGGTCGCAACTGATTTGAAGATTTTGAACGGTAAGCTACATTGGATCTATTTGTCAGATATGTTGCCCGAAGCCGATCGTATGTTATTAGGAGTCTAAGGGTTATATAGTCGCTGGATACATCATACTGCGCACCTTTGTTTTGGTGTAGAGGCCGAACATACAAGAATTGATCCTGGAGGGTTTAAATCTCGGATCGGGAAAAGTGTAATATTGCGACAGGGTCGCCGCCTATCACATCATGAAATGGAACATACTTGGCGAAAAATGGGTGCACTGGTGGCACCTCTGGCTACCTCTTCGGGGACAATATGTGTGTTTATTGTTTTGTCGGTTAGTAGTGATACTGACGCGTGGTGCACGATGTGTGCGCAGGGCAGCGCGGCGAGCGGCTCAGCGCGCGTGGCGAGCGGCTCGCGACACAGGGCGCAGCCCGGCGCCACCCACGCCGCCGCCGCGCGCCTCTGCCGCGCCGCCGCGCCCTCGTCGCCGAGCGCCACGTAGATGTCCGCCAGGCGCAGCCGCACGCGACGGACTAGCATCTGGAAGTGATGAACATTGGGCTACTCCAGGGATGCCAGATAGTGTCTCACTAATAGTGGTACCTACAGAGGTGACTAAAAGTTGGTATTTGACCCAAAAAATGGCACACACACAATAATATAACACCACTGTAAAATAAAGAATCTGTAGGTAATTTTTTTTCCGGTGACCTTTTTTTTCAGGTCCCAAAACTACAATTTGTATGCAACTTATAGTGATATACTTATTCTTACATAAAAATCAGTGATTGATGTGGAAAGTTGGTATTATTGCGTACCAACACAACTTTTAGTTGGTACATGGTACAAGACCCTGAAAACTAGTACGGATACCAGGAAATTGATACGTCTGGCATCCCTGGGTTACTCATCATTAGTGTACCGTGTTTCAAAACTGAAGTTCCTACATCCAGTGCCTAAATCAGGGAGTCAATGTTATTTTATATCTAGCACGTGACAAAAGCTCCAGGTTGTAATCGATGCTTAACTTAGTCATCACCTATCATAACAAACTCGTTGTATTATACAAGTAGGGCTCTTCCTACCTACCTAAAGATGTTATCATGAGCGTATCTTTCCTCACCTTAGCACCAACTGACGTGGCTACCTCCAGCAGCCTGGTGTTGAACTCCAACGGCCTGCAGTTACAGATCCTGCCCTGCAGCCGGAGCGCCTCCAGACACCGCGCCGCGCCGTCCATGGCCTCCATCTGCGCCAGTCTGTCCCCCAACGCCTGGCCAGCTCCCATTGCCACTTCATAGTGTCTGGGAAAAATGTGTAAATTGTAAAATTAGGAAACATTGGACTTCTAAAACTAAGGAGTCATAAACATCTATAATTCCAAATAGGTTATCGACGTATTGTTGGTATTTAGAGAAGGATTAGACTCTTTTCGTGAAGGTAGAGCTCAAAATTCTGTAAATACCAAAATCATGACCTGGTTTAGCAATACCTGAGCGCTTTCCCGATGTCACATTTTCTCCTGTACACATCGCCGGCGATGCGCACCGCCCGCGCGTAGCAGCCCTGATCCCCCGCCACTGCGGCCAAACGAAGCGCCTCCTAGAAAACACATGTCACACAGTCAGCCAGTTTACCCACAGCTCTATATTCCACAGGTAGACTTCATTTTGCTGTTAGTAATAATCTTCAAATAATTACGTTGCAGTAATCATGAGCATCTCCCAGATCTCCCCTAGCACGCAGTGCCGCCGCCATCTGCAGTAGGGCAGCGCGGTGGTGCCTGGTGTTTAGGTCCAGAGCCCGGGGTCCCCTGCCGAGGTCGCAGGCACGAGCGGCGCAGCCCACGGCTCGTTCCTCGTCGCGAAGACGGCGCCACAGCTCCGAGAGACCCGCGTACACCTGTGGAGGAGATTGATTAGTAAGAATAAAGGAATCAAAGGCTCTACACCGTGTCATAACTTGGTTACTACCAACGGCAATTTCTAATTAAAAATTGCTGCCATGTCGGAAACTAGAGACTTTTATTAATGGCGGCATGGCCGGACATGGGCATGGGCAATTCTCTGAACTGCAAAAAAACACGTTTTTCATCTGATAACATATGTTTTTTGATATTTTTTTATTATTTCTTTATTTTATACTGTCCTAATCCTAGTTACCTACTAAGGCCTTGCTATATTTTCTTACACAATATTATAATTTACGAGTAAAAAAAAATTAAACATGCAAAATCTAATTAATGTGGCGCGTCCAAAAGTCAAAATTACAAAGTTAAACCCTTAAAATAAAATCGATACAACCCTTTCATTAATTTAAAGTAGCTGGATCGATACTTAAACTAGGTGTCTGTTATTTATTACATACAGTAGGATAATTAGTAAGAACCAATGGTATTTACAGAAGGTTAAAAAATGTCCAGACGTACATGCATAATTTCTATGGCTCATGCTTTCGCCAACTACCCACAATAACTGTGAATACTTATCGGCCAACGTGGTTCGGCATTGCTTAGATGTCAGTTGTGGCCGTGCTAGCATGTAGTAAAGATGTCTCTATGTCCCGTAAATATTGAAATATACACGATTATACAATCGATTCTGGCTTTTGTAAGGTAAGTAGTCTAATTTTCATGGTCTTATTTTATAGCTTTTACATTAACAAAGTACTTTCTATACCAAAGAACCAAATAACATATTCGTTTTAAAGTTCTTTGATGCATTTGTATCTTGTGCACTATGTAAAAATTTGCAAGAAAATCAATTTTAGTACATAAATCACATTCATCTGGGCCTAATTATTCTGGATTTCTCTGGCGAATTTACGTCACATGAATGAGATAGAGGCCAGGTAAATTAGAATTTTAAACAAAATTGGATATTTCAATTAACAACACTTGAAAATCTAATTAATCTTTTCTTGTAATAAGATTATGACAAAGGTAAGGAAGCAGATTAGATAAGAAAGACTCTTGAAAAGCGGCTAGCAGAAGAGAGAAGATGTACTTAACCAAATAAAGAATTACGAGAATTTATGGAAAGAAAAGCAAGAAAAAGTCCAACATAGATATACATTAAGCGTAAAGAAGATAAAAGCAACATAGTATTTCAAATTTTACCAAGAGAACACAAAATTCATGGAAAACGATGGGGAAAAAATTGCAAGGCTTTCTATTTAAAGAAAAAGGAACAGAAAACAACAGTTCACTAGCGACTAATACTCTACGACTGGAAAGCTTTCAAAAATATAAGGAGAATGAAGTTGTGTAATTGTCATAGCCTTCAATTATATCTACCGAGAAATATGTTCCTAAAGCCGTATTACTCAGTAATCAAGATAGACAAGGTGCATCAAATTCAAATTCAGTTCAGCGTCGTTTGTGTTACAAAAAAGACCAAGTTTTGGGAACTGGAACAGAAAATAACTATTAATTGAAACAAAATGACTATTATCTATTGAAATGAACCTTACACATTGCAGTTATCTATTACGGGGAAGTAAATTGGAATGAATTTAAACATCAATTGGTTTTTACCATCAGCAAATGTTCACGTCACGATATTTCAGCAATCTGGACCCATATCGTTCCTATTTTGGACTACATAACATCTGCCTAAACTTCAATGCATTAATTTTATACCCGATTTGGTATCAAGTTTCTTTCATATTTATATCTTCACTTCCTCAATATATATTTTTTGCGAACTATTACATGGAGCTATAATGAAACAAGCCACAAAAAAGAAAGTCCTGATGGTATTGGAGCTACGAAAAAGCAAACTGCCGACCGAGCTGTGTCTCGTGGATATAATTGACTTTGATGACTTTTTTAATGCTGTTTCTCCGAACGTCCCTAGTGTAGTTATAAGAACGGTATTAGAATATGACGAGTATGAAAAATTCATTGCTTCCGCTAAAACTTAATGCTTATCCTAGTAGTATGAAAATGCATTCAATCGTATGGATGATTAATTCAAATATAATTGCCGCTTTAAAATTGAGCTGTTGTGAAAATTCCCGTTGAAGAAGCTATTTTCTGTCCTCATAGAAAACATCTACGTTTTTATGCACTGCCTCCTAGCAATATGAAAGGTGCTGTTGTACCATTAGCGGAATTAAGAAAATAAATTAGCATATTAAAGAGACAAGATAGGCTGAATATTCTGAAAAAATTGACTTAATGATTCTGCACCTCAACTAGGACTAGAAATAAATAAAAATAATATTAAAGTATTGTCTATATAGTCAAACCGTCTATTGCCACTTTCACAGATAATTCATTGAAATCAGAAGAAGAAGCCAAGCAGAAGAGTGTTGATAGAAAAGAGAATGTTACGGCAAATGAACCGGTCTTGCCAAAATATAATGATGAGATGTTTGAGAATTTGTAAATATTAGTTTTTAGGGAGGCGATACTGATAGTGATTTGAATATGTTTAATTGATAAAGTATTCTAATTTAATTGCTAACAGAACTGCTAACTGATTATGACAAGAATTATTTTTAAATTTGACCAAAAAGTTATCTAATAATCTCGAACAGATGAATCGTTCCTATTTAATTGTGATGACATTGTTTAAAAGCACATAATTTTATCAAACATGTTTACAAAAACGCCATGACTACGTCTTATAATAGAAACATAATATGATGCTCGATTTTTTATTGAGAGTTGAATTCAATTTTTTATTTAAGCCTTATTTTTATAAATAAAACAATCTAAGGTGAGTGAATTATGAGAAATTTATTTAGTTATTTTATTGAACCAATGGAAAATTTATGTTGAAGAAACTACTACTATTGCGGGATTACATTTAATGCTAATATTGAAATTATAAACAGACTGACGTAAGTTATTATTAATATTGATATCAATAATTGATGATAACTCATTGTAATTTATTGATTAAAGGTGAATAAAACATGGTTTTGTAGTATATTTTTCATGTTTTACTAATTTATATGTGCCTTATTTCTCATTTATCTGTCTTCATCTCATTAAGCTGCAAATGAAAATTTTCAATAAGCTATATCTCCTCACCTAGTGAATCAATTTAAGTGCCTTCAATATCATTATATTTCTTTAAGGTATGGCTTTAATATGAATAAGAAAAACCATGCAAATATGCAAAAAAAAAGTTGACCAGGTTAATTATACAAAAACCTGTCTTTTCGGAGAATTGGCCGCATAAGAAGTAGAGCAATACTGGAAGCAGTTTTCACCTATCATGAACGGATTAGCTGTATTTTTGTGAAGTATCTTCTTGCGTTCGGTACAACCGTCGATACAATCGGAAGTCCAACAACTCATAAACTCTAAAGAACGAATAAATTACGCTTCAGGAATTGTAATTCTTGACGATTTGTGGTGAGCATGTATTATCAGACAATTTGCTTTCATATCACGCACTTACTTGCAACAATAGCGTGTTATCATTCTGCGCTTGCGCGACAGCGAGTGCCTTCTGAAAGCCGTCCATCGCTTTGGAGAAGGCTCCCAGCTCCAGGCTCACTGAGGCCACTGTTAGATGCACGCTGCCAGCTGTAGAACCCCCACCGCAGTCATTGTAGAGAGCATGACGAGCGTAAGAGAGGGCTCTGGAGGAAATACGAAGAGTAGATAAGTGGTATCGCTAAAAATTTCCTTGGGGAGTTTGAATTGGGTTGAAAATCTAATTCGATATGAAATAGAGGAGCGATAACTGTATGATGAGTGTTCTAATCCATACCGACACTCTCAGAAAGATCATCATTTATAATTTCCATCCCAGATAATGTACTTAAATAGCCAATTTTTAGGTATATGTTTATATAAAAAATAAACAATATAAAGTACCGGTCCAGCCCTCCAAGAGTCTGATGAGCTCGCGCCAAGTTGAGATAAGCTTCGGCGCGCATCGGCGCCGAGTCCAACTCCTCCGATATGCCCAACTGTCTGTTGGCGAACTCCAGAGATTCTCTGAGGAAGGAAGTATTATTTGAAGAAATGTGTTTTCAAATAGCCACAGTGGCTAAATGCTATCTGTGAAAGAATATAGCCGTGGTTTAGTTAAATCCTCGAACCTTTCAAATGATTAGGCAAATAATGATCATCAGTCTCAATGTTGAGAGACCGAAAGTCTCATTGTAAAGACCTGACACTCATAATTAAACATAATATTAGTGCCGGGAAGAGTTAAAAATCGAGTTAGCGACGGTAGCAAGCACAGAACACAGTCTTCTCTTTACTCTGTGGTAGCAAGCGATAGAAATTTACCTGTATTTCCCGAAGTCCATGTAAGCCTGGTACAGATGTCCTAGTAAGGCGAACTTGTCGCTGCGATGCCTCACGCCGCGCAAGGCAGAGAGCCAGATCTTCACGGCCTGCCTCTGTTCATTCTGACCGTACAGCCGAACGCCGCGCTCGATCTAGGTAACGATATCTATACATATAATAAATCAGTAGAACCCGGTGTATCTGTACATTGAAAGAAAAATAGTAAAAAAGTAAGAGGAATAGCTACAGTAGTGTAATAGAACACAAATCACCGATTTATTAGAATTATTTTCTGTACTTATCACCCTGATAGTGTGAACAGACCACTAGGCAGATAATAATATAATATCATAATAGTCATAATTATGACTTTTATGATTCGAACACAATACCTCAACTTCCAAATTCTTTAGGATTGGCTTCCTATCACATCATGGGATTAAATGCAAAATGTGAATGTATTAGTTGCGCCTCCCTACCCTCCTTAGATAAAGGCGTAAGGTATGGGTACCTGGAGGCACTAAACACAACAAAATATTAAGATGTTAAGAGTCTATGACTCAAAGGTATAATTGTATAGAAAATCAAGGATTACCTTCCTCCTGGCCAGATACTGGTCCAGTCTGGAGCGACAGGCGCGGAAGCAGTCGAGCAGGCCAACAGTGGGCGGGCGGTGCGCGGGTCCGAACCGTGCCCCCCAGCGCAGCGCGCCATTCCGCCCGCCTGGGTATTCTTCAGAGAACGGATATACTTCTGCGGAGAAATGAGAATTATATGTACATACATACATACATACATATACACTCACGCCTGTTATCCCCGAAGGGGTAGGCAGAGGCGCAGCTAGTGCACCCACTTTTCGCCGTCTTTCCGTCCCATGATGTGATAGGGGGCGAGACTATCGCCATATCGGGCACAAATTCCAGACTCCGGGCTGATACTGAATAGAAAAACTCAATATCACTTTGCCCGACCCGGGGATCGAACCCGAGACCTCAGCTTTGCAGTCGTACTGTAATACAACTACGCCACGGAGGCAGAATTATATGTAATATGTCTAATAATAATTATTCTCCTACCCAGTTTCGGCCACGGCGGCCAATCTCAACGGAGATCAGCCAGGTACGCAGGAGATATTATAGTGCACAAGTGTGTGCGCAATACACAGGTGCACTCGCTATTCCTTCACTCTCATAGTCCGGTGAGACGGCAATCCGACATGACCGGAGAGAGATCAGGCGCAGGACCAACGGCTTTACGTCTCTCTCATACTCGTAATGCGTACGCAATACAACTACGCCACCGAGGTAGTCATATGTATAGGTAAGTACTTAACAGAATTGTATCTGGACGGCTTATTATATGAACGGTAAACATTCCAGGCTCCCAGTCTCGAGTAAATAATGCAGAGTATAAGTTACGTAGTAACCTATAATCTGTGGTAGAAGTACCTAAGTACCTTAGTTTAGTTTAGTTTTATCTTTAGCTAAAGTTTAGCGCATTACAGAGCTTTGTAAAATGTCCGTTGTGTAATAATTCTTAATGACTCAACTGTCTTGACCTGACCTCTCGTCTGACTCTTACGTAGGCACTAAATGCTTACGCATGTACATCGTAGGCGTCTTTCGAAACGCCTACGCTGGATAAGTGCTTTTAAAACTTTGTGCAAATGGAGAATGTCGCGTAAAACGGTAAACATGTTACACTGAGAAACACTATATTTTATAAGTAGCTTTTGCCCGCGGCTTCCCCCGCGTGAATGTGTTTTTCCGGGATAAAAGTCCCGCTTTATATTTTCCCGGGATAAAAAGTAGCCTATGTGTTAATCCAGGACATGATCTACCCGTGTACCAAATTTCATCGAAATCCGTTCAGTAGTTTTTGATTGAAAGAGTAACAAACATCCTTACATCCATACTCACAAACATTCGCGTTTATAATATTAGTATTTTTCTAATTTACTACTATTCTTAATTCTAATTTATTCAAATTCATTTTCAATTTTTAGTTGAATTTTCTATAAAGCGTGTTTTTTAATTATTTTAAACTATTATTTATTTTTAATTTTTTAGTTCTATTCTATTATTGACCAACAGAAGTCACTAAAAAACAAGTAGGAATTTTTTACACACAATAGTAGCCACTTTAGTTATAATTCTACTATGGTCCAACAGATGCCACTAAAAATAAATAAAATTTCTATTAATTTTTTACTTGGATTTTTTTTATAAAAGCGTGTTTTTAGTTTAAAATATTGAATTGCCATTGTCCTTGATAAGTATGCCAAACTTTGATTTAATCCCACGTTTTGAAGGGGGTCAAAATCATGTCCAAAGTGTCAGCTACATACATACGTCTGAAGCTAATAAAAGCGTGTTAAAAAAAATAGCTTCTCTCCGCCTATCTAAAAATGCACCGTTCCTCAGCTAATTATACAGTCTGTACTTATAGACCTATGTGTACCTGCAGATGCAATATAATAAATAATAATGTCAAGTATTTTTTGCATGTGGTGACCAGTGCCTCACTTTTTAACCGACTTCCAAAAAGAAGGATGTTGCTCAGATTGTCCTGCTCTGATGGCCTCACATACCTTGTTGTTCATCGAGATGGTGTCGCGACGGGTCCGGTGAGCTGAGAAGCCGCGTCGCCGACAGCTGGTGCGCCGGCACCCCGCTGCAGACATACAAAATAATTAGTATTTAAGGCACATGTTGCTTAAGTCTAATTTGCTTTCATCAAACAGTTTCATTACATTTCCAAAATCAAGTCCTTTCTGGCTCTTTTCCAGTCTGCCCTGGATAGGTGTCATTATATTACATTCATTCCTGCCACCAAGCATTGTGCAAACACCGCTATGACCCGATTAAGAGGATATCATAGCCACGGCATTATGACCCTTAATATCTGGATCAGGATGTATGTATGATCTCAGTCGTAGCCTTCATCAGGCAAGCGATATGCTTGCCCCATCTTCAAATTACATAAAATGGGTGGCCATACCCGAGGAAGTCGCGCGACTCTATCGAGTCCCATGACATGTTGGCCGGGTGGCGGCGGCAGCGTCACCTGACGGACGGGTGCATCTCGCTCATTGTCGTCTCGCTCGCACGCCGCACGGAATCTCTAACAAAGACAGAGATGGATAAAATGCACTCAATCATGCACAGGATTCGATCTCTATTTGCATGTGTGATATTTAAAAAAAACTACAATAGACGCATAAGATTTTCCTGGAATTGTAGGACGTAAAAGCAACATTTTAGGACAGAAATCGTTAGGTATGTCGACGATTGGTGGGCTAATTAGGTCTACATCTCTAAACGTTTCCTAAAAACTTCATAAAATTATATTTTGTTGAATGAGCGCCAACATCCATTTAAAACTAACCGGCAGATATTTACATCAATACTTTCTTACTTCAATTAATAAACTTACCTATCTCAGGCAGCCGTTTGGTTAAAAACACGCATCTCGTAATCCATGGTGTCGCGATTTCGATGCATTTAATCTGATACTTCTACAACCTGCGGGTAAATGCAAAATCTATAATCAGTTTTACCACCAGACTCTACAGGCGCACCACTACAATCCCTACAATCCCGCACGACACTAGTAGTACTAAGTCAGGATAAACGAAATTTGCGTAGGATGTAATGAGCGATGGGCTGATCGAATAAAAACCATGATTGGACTTCTCATAATGCTGCCCTAAGAAAAGCCGAAGACAGGTATGGAAACTGCTCTTCATCGAGACTCCATAAAAGCATTTCAAGACGGACACATCTTTCAGTGATGAACAAAACGATTAAAAAGGTGGTGAGCGACGACATCACTACCTGTAGAGCTGTCACTGTCTATTGGGTTGATCTTAAGGTTCATGTTTCGGAGAAAATTAAATATACTAAAGTGAATTAAGTGTGATCCTTTATAGCAATCTACATGTAGCGGCTGAAAGGGATTTGCTAAAATATCTGTCCTCTCTTTCCCTCTGAGCATCTGCTTACCTTCTTCTCCTCGAACTTTTTCCTAAATCGTTGCCGAGGATTTACCAGAAGACTATGAACTTGTAATCGTCGAAATACGGTGAGCCTTACGAAAAATGAATCCGTCTAACGCGCGCGGTTTTTTTTAAATAGCGTTATCAATGTACCTTCACATTCAAAAAGCATTAAACGGAGACAGGGGCAGAAACACTCTTGGCATCTGGGACATACCAAACAGTTGATGCCACCTGGTGACCGGTGAACGACCAAAATTGACCAAATACCAAGGACGGTTGTATCAAGTAGGCAATTGATTTCAAAAATAACAAGCAGTAATAAGCTAATTTTCTAAGAAGCAGTGTGCGTCTATGTAGAAATAATACCATTATCAGATACTTAGATTTTACGGTTCCAATGGTGACTATATGATATATAAAATTATAAATAATAAATATTATGGTAATTACACGTTGCAAAATGTAATCTCTCTTAAGAACACCTATATTTCCAAGCATAACCCATTTCGCAACTAAAAGCGTGCCTAGACTAGATATCCTTTATGACCTAGGTCACCCGCACGTCTATTAGGTAAATGTCATCTTTGAGAATTGGGTCAAAGTATATTTTACCTTTTAGCGCAGAATGTCGCAAAATTTCATAAGCTTTATGAAAATGATTTCATTATGCAGATAATTTTGATAAAAAAAGTATTCAGTAAATTACCTTAGCTTTTTTATTTTCAATAAAATTGTTACCAATTAATGTCAGATTAGATCTCATTAATTACATTAAAACACTGGCACAAAAATGTTATAATAAGTAAAAGTTTTTTTTTAAATCACTTCGAAAAATAAGTTTTTAATCTCACTAAGCACAGAGCACTGGTGCACATAAATAAAACATTAGAATTGTTAATATTCAAATATAGAAAATTTCGGTAGGTTTATAAATAAGTGTTATAGAAAATCGTTACTCACTTCGAACATGGTTATGAACACGGAATGTAGAGAAACAGCGAAATTTATTCACCGAACTGTCGCGAGAATATTTGGTATATATTTTTATTTAATACAACGCGTTTTGTGCGGTTTTGTTTGCACTATTAATGTTTTATTGTTAATTTAATGGCGACAGTGTCCTTGCGAGCGGATCACACCCCAATCATCGGGGATGTTGTGTTGAAACACGCGGAAACCCATAGAGTCATTATTCTACTGATGTATTTTTTAAATATTCATACTGGAATATAATAATTAAAAGATATAATTTGAGTTTAGAGTACATAAAAATACGCAAAATCCAAACCTTATTTAAAAGCATGTAAAATCTTTTTAATTACTCAAATTACGTTTATCCGATATCTCAGATATTTCGTAATCTATTACCCGCTTGGCCAGCAATTTGTCTATGATAATATTATTTACTAATATATTAAATACTTATCTCCCAGAAAGTCCAGAAAAGAATCACCTAAAATTTTTGAACTAGATAATGATAAAGCTGTGATTCCGCTGGACATGGCAGACGGCAGACTGCAGACGCGGCAAGTGACGTCCTGCCGCGCGTCATTTTCCGTCGTGTGCGGAATCGGTCTCATACAATTTAATACTGCATAGTAGTGCCTGCCATCGCGGCACATGCTGTTGCCGTTTGCCGCGTGCTGCGGAATCACAGCTTAACGGTTTCTAAACCCAAAATTATAATAATCCCTTATAATTAACCTTAACATACATTTATTATCAAAAAATCTCAAACTACTCGACTCCACTGCATCCCCTGTCCCTCGCAGCATCCCTCTGTCTCGCTCTCAGAGAGTAGAGCGCGCGCGCGGCCGCACCACCGAACACGCTGCGACACAGGGCGACACGGCGTGACACCGTGTCTTTCACACCTAGCAAGAAAGTGGGTGAGCACGGAGCATCAAATACAAAGGTAACAGAACAAACATAGGTATTTTTGTCCTAGCTCGATAGGGTGATATGATTGGGATAATAGATAATCTAGGTATAAGGTAAATCACTAGATTTATTTATTACCTTTGTAGGTCCACCTGGTAGAACTGTTCGTTGCCGGTCTTGAACTTCACCTATCCCAGGGGTATAGCCAAGGTGATCCCAAGAATAATTTACCTAAACTTTTGAAGAATAATATTTTTGTAATGTCAAAAAATATACCAGCTTACAGTACAATCTATAATTCACTGGCACCCACTGCAATCACGCTTTCGTTAACATAAAACACGATGACATACTCTATAAATCTTTACAATGATTAATGTTATTAATATAATTATTAATCATATAAGCTACGAGCAAAGCTAGTCTCCTCAGATGTGTTACATCATCGTAAAACATAGCCAAATAAACCAGGGTGTACATGTTTAGTGCGACATCTTCTCTGGAACGAACCTAAATCAGCAATATTTATAGCTTATAGTTGATACAATGTTGCAAAAACAAGTAAAATGTTTATTTGAAGTGTAAAATGTCTTTGATTTGTCTGTCTACCAGTCAGTTTAAATTCTAAGGAAGTCTGTTATTTGACAAATTGATAGGGCGTGAGCAATGTACAGTATTTAGTCTAGAATCGTATGTTCCAAATATGAGGGACTACTTCAAAATGTTGGTTTCGAACGCGCTCCCCTTCATTTATCAAACGACTACCTACAACTCTCTGCAAACTTGGGTTGTTGAGAATACTCAACTAAATGAAAGAAAGAAATGTTAACTGTCTACCCCCATAGAATACGACCGTAAACAATACCTATTAATAGATCGGGTAGATATGATACATTCTTGGAGAATTTCCGTCGCAGTATCTTTGTTTGAGCCGCGCCTTATGTATAACATTAGGTTTGATTTAGCGACTGTTTCAACGTGTCCGAGTAAACTAAATTCATCATATATAATACGACTTAATTAAAGACTAGATTATGCGGATAAGATGAATAGTTCTATGACTACTTTTAATATGTTTCAAGGTGATAGAGCAATGTTGTAAACATAATATTATTTTGTCTCTATACTGATCTTCCTGAATGAAGTGGCACTATAAAAAAAACAATGTGAAATGACAACTTGCTGTTGCATTAGTGAGTAGATGTCAAAAGGCCCAAAACCGTTTTAGTCCTCTATACCTTGCCTCTACGGCCGGTAGAGCATCGATGGTCCTTAGAGCATATTAAGTTGAATTTTATGTCGTTGTTATTATTTAAGGGAAAACCTGTCTTACCAACAGAAGGGTAACTCGTTGAGTCATTGTAAACTAAGCTTATATGTTAAAATATATAACTGACTGCCTCGGTGGCGTAGTTGTAGGTATTATGGTACCACTGCAATGCTGAGGTCTTGGGTTCGATCCCCGGGTCGGACAAAGTGATATTGAGTTTTTCTATTCAGTATCAGCTCGGATAAGCTCGACCCCTATTACATCATGGGACGGAATAACGGTGAAAAGTGGGTGCACTAGTTGCGCCTCTGCCTACCCCTTCGGGGATAAACGGCCTGAGTGTGTGTGTGTGTGTGTGTGTGTGTGTGTGTGTGTGTGTGTGTGTGTGTGTGTGTGTGTGTGTATATATAACTTTAAAGTTACAAAACTCAAACTCTCAGCCGTTATCAAAATATCTAACATGAAAACCAAAAATAAAGCGCCGCATTAAAAATCAATATACAAAGCGTTAAAGAGACTGTATAAAAATGTCGCACAGCTTTCAACGTTACAAATACAACACGAATATATGGCCGACATCAATTTTAATACAAACTCTAATAAATTGGCATCTCACGGCATTTATTAATAGCCGAATATATCGTGAAACGTACCCCTGTTCAGTTTATGTCGTGGCGGCGCGAGGGACGCTCGTAGAATGAGTAACAGCGCCATCTCGTATGGTGGAACGGAACTACGTGATGAGTGTTTTGTGAAAGAAGGGCGGGAAGAGCATGTGCAGCATGTTTTGGGGCCTAGCAGGCGCTGCCTGGCCTGGGCTTGTAAGGCGTGTAAGAGAAAAACAGCGGCTGTCGATCGGAGAAAGGCTGCGACGCTCCGGGAGCGACGGCGGTTGAGAAAAGTATGTTTATTAATTAAGAAATTTGTGGTTCTACGTAATTGGTCGGGTTGTGTACCTGTGCAATTGCATGCAGTCAAGCTAAAGCCGACGGTACAGTAGTTTTAAATCTTGTTTGAAGAACATACCTAACTAGGAACGTTAGTTTACGTACACTTTGGCAAAAGAGAGACAAGACAGCTCTACATGTCCAACAATCAGAACTAAAATGTTTTTTTTTTCATATAGCAAGAGCACTAACTTCTGCTATACAAAAACTACATTTTGGTAGTTGTTTGTACCTGATGATAATTATTACCACCATGTTCAGGGGACACTCGGCGTGATAGGGATTGCCGGGGAGTAGCCCTATAATTTTAGACCCCAATGGATATTGACCAAATTGACAATTTTGTTGGCTTTAAGGCTATTTTAGTCACCGTACCTACACAATGTCAAAACCAACGATTACTTTGATTCGGTTATTTATAATACATAATAAACTATACTCCGACCTTTGAAGTTATAAAGAAAATTGTCTATAGCATGACTCTACCATTTAAAAATTAGTCGCTAGCATTTTTATCAGAACAAAGTGTTATTCGAACTATCCTTTTAAGTCGATTTTTTGTAATTAATGATTTTATATGTGACGTTGGTACTGTTATAATCCACCCGACACATTATTTAATGTCTAATTATTATTTTGTACCTAACCAAAAAAGGCGCCATGGTGCCATGATCACCACTTAATAAATTT
This sequence comes from Lapara coniferarum, assembly GCA_949316025.1. Classification (NCBI taxonomy): domain Eukaryota; kingdom Metazoa; phylum Arthropoda; class Insecta; order Lepidoptera; family Sphingidae; genus Lapara; species Lapara coniferarum. The sequence goes on along the minus strand of OX438931.1, from coordinate 24,461,033 downwards.
GAAACATAACATCCTTTCCAGAGAATTTTTCTCTTAAGAGAGATTACTTGCTGGTGCATTATAGGCTATTGGATATGGATATTTTTACCTGAGTTTTTGCCAATCTTTGACTACCGCAACATGTTAACTAAACAGAACCGCCTAGTGGCTCGTTGCGTAGAGTCCTTTTTGTGATCTGTCAGTAGGTAAACAAGGCCAGTGCAGTATTTAGTGCTTGATACGCGTATAGATGACAGAGCTAGCAATACTGTTATGTGCGTGTCGTATTTTTGAGGCATATTTTTTTTAATATACGGACATGGACAATTGGCCTTACTGCATCTGATGGTAGTTGGATAAATAGTGGGGTGCAGATAGAGTGGCCGCTGACGACACAATTATGCCGGCCTGTTTGGACCGTATATTTCGGAGTTGGATGATGGATGTATGGGCGAGGGTAGTATTTCCATGTTTTAGACTTCGTCATGATTTAAGCTTTCAATAATAATTAAAAGCTGGTTTTTCTCATATAAACATAATATATTTCGTCTGAACAACAATACAGAATAATAACAACGTTCTGTTGAGCTAGCCAACTAAACTTCGAATGCCCTGAAGCGCGTCTGCACTCTCATTATAAAGGTTCGCTCCCCTCTACATAATTTCATACTACTCTATTCATTGAAGTCAACAGTAATACAATATTCATAAATAAAAATAGTCAAATCAACAACTTATTTTACAAATTCAAATTAATCTGCAACATTGTGTATTTTAAATCTCACTGTGCAATATTGAAATACTGGTAATTAGCTAGCATCCTTTTTTATAGTATTTTAGTCACTCCGACATATATACACCGGCTGATCCAGGAACATGATATACTTACCTAGGTCATTATGGCGGGTTTACCTGGTGTGTACTGTGGCCGTTATCCGAGTGGATACAAATATCCTTCCTTCAACTTAAAATTCCATCTCGAAAATAACTTTAAATTTACTATATTAGTAATGATTGTCAGCTTAGAATCCTAATAAAGGACACGGATATTAAAATCCCGTGACAATAAATATAAAATCTCGTAAACTTCTCGCTGCGGCGCCTAATCCCGCAAATCCGTCGTACGTGACACCACGCACTTTCCCGCCTTATTTACATCTCTCGATTTAGAAGAGATTAAAGAGTTAAAGATATTTGTCGGAGATTGGTGTTAATAAAATAATACTTTGTGTATTTTTCTGACAAAGGGGCAAAGGAATTGGATTCTATGTTGCCCTATCTGACGTGGTTTTTCCTCTATGCTTCTCAATATTGTGTATTTAGTATAATGATTTTTGGTGTTAATTGTTAATAAAATTCACTCTTTGTTGTTAGTAATATTTAGATGATATCAAGAATTATAATTAACTAGCTTTTGGCACTTGGCACAATGCTCAGTGTCCTCAACCGAGTTTCTTAACTGGTAGGCCTCAGGATGAATATGGACAAGACTAAGATCCTGTCGAATTTTCATGTTGTGCCTACACCGATTACCTACCGTTGGGAGCTCAACTCTCGAAGTTGTGAAAGAGTACGTCTATTTAGGCCAAATAGTCCAACTAGGCAAGTCGGAACGGACTGCCGAGACGAATGTCCGCGGGTTCAAAACCCAAGGGCACGCACCTCTGACTTTTCTAAAAAATGATGTGTGTATTCTTTGAGAATTATAGCTCGCTTTTACGATGAAGGTAAACATCGTGAGGAACCCTGCATACCTGAAAAGTTCTCCATAAGAATTTCGAAGATATTTGAAATCTGCCAAACCGAACTAGGCCAGCGTGGCGGACTAAGGCCTAAAACCCTCTCAGGTGTAGAGGAGATTCGTGCTAAACAGTGGGCAGTATAGGTATAATTCAGGGTTGGTATGTGTAAGCCAGCCTTAGTGTAACTTTTAAGTAAATTAAAACTACGTAGGTAAGTCTCAAAATCGGGGGACTTCAAATTATACGATTTATTGCAAAGGCTTGATTTTGGGAGTACTATTCAAATATAATCGCACCTTTAGAAAACGAACACGACACAATTCAAAAAATAGAAAATTGGGTTGACATTTTTAAATGACTAAAAACTAGTCCCTTATTTATAAAAATGTAATAAAAAAAGGGACCGATATAACAGGTTTGTCCTTTTCCTGCTTGAATATGGCTATTTTTGAACTATTGTTGTATTGAGTACTTTGGTTTAAGTAATTTTATGACGATATCCCAATTTTCTATCTTTTTGAATTGTGTCGTTTTCATCCTAAAGGTGCGATATACAAACTATCATGGTTAGAATTTTCGACCCGTTTTTGGGTATGTCGTTCCAAATCAAATCAAATAATTTATTTGTAAATGTACGTACAGTCAGCCACATAAGTAGTTGAACAAATTCAAAACTTCAAATCGCGTCTACACTTTCGTGTTCTTACTAATGTTTTGTTTTCTCTTCACAAAAATAATAAAAAGGCGATTAACTTTACTTCCCACAAAGAAGAAGAAAGAAAAGTCCCAATTAAACTTAATGCGTGGAAGTGATTTGAAAATTTGAATTTGTTCAGCTATTTATGTGGCTGAATGTACAATAGATGGTATAATTAAATTTAGTTCTATTCAGTATCAGCCCGGGGTCTGGAATTTGTGTGCGATATGGCGATAAGCTCGCCCCCTATCACATCATGGGACGGAATACACACGGCGAAAAGTGGGTACACTAGTTGCGCCTCTGCCTACCCCTTCAGGGACAAACGGCGTGAGTGTATGTATGTATGTATGTATTAAATTTAGTCCGCTACATTTTACTTAATAGAAAAGTATACAAACCTATATAAAACATACTATTTTATTTATACATTCGCTTAGTGTTTTAAAATTGCTTATTTGACTTTGATGCGGCTTTAGTATCATTGGTTTTGCTAGTCCAAAATAAAAAGATATTTTTTAAAAACCTAACGAGTTATTTTTAAGTACTTACCGTCTAAGTGGTAAGTAACGATGAAACTATTTCCATTTGACAATGACGTGACAAGGCACTCTCTTTAATTGCTATAAGAGGGCCCTCCCTAGAGATGTCGCGACGAATTACCTCGCGTGAGTGAGAAAATAACTTAAATTTATAACTTTTAAAAAGGCGTTTAATTATCTGTGTCAAGTTCTACTTCATCGGTTTAGTGACAGCGTATTTAAATAATCGTGAAGTCCGAAATTCCATAAGTTATGCCCCTGTTTTAAAATTTCCCCTTGAGAAATATACTTTACTAGACTTTGGCTTGCAGCACCGCCCGCGTGTATGAGATTTCCTGCGATAAAAGTCCCGCTTTACCTTTTCGCGGTATAAAAATTTGCCTAGGTCACTCTCTAATAATCCTACTAATATTATAAAGGCGAAAGTTTGCAAGTATGTATGGATGTCTGGATGTATGGATGTTTGTTCTTCTTTCACGCGAAAACTACGGAACGGATTTCGATGAAATTTGGCACACGGGTAGATCATATCCTGGATTAACACATAGGCTATTTCTTATCCCGAGAAAATATAAACCGGGACTTTTATCCCGGAAAAACTTTTTAAAGCGGGCGGAGCCGCGGGCAAAAGTGTAGCATAATATTTGTGAAAGAGGTTTTGAAATCACTCCTGTAGCTTTTGAGTTTATTCGTTACAAACATCCAAAAATACAAATCATTCCTCTTTATAATATTAATATTATTGTTTGAATATTATTAATAAATAATATTGTTTGAAAATATTAGTGTCCGATACGGTGATATGTGCATAATAACTATCGGAAAACTAAAATTTGTATGACTTTTGCAACCAGAGAAGACACCGCAGCATGTCAGGAATAGGAACTAGTGCTATATGATAGGCTCGCCTCCAACACTTTATGAGTAACATGTCTATGCTCGGTGAAGTGTTTTTTTTTCTTGTTAATAGCCCTACTGCCAGTAGTCTGACATGAGTCGGCTTTTCTGGCCACACCGGTCTTTAGGGTGAACGCAGAAGGCGCTTGCAACCCTTTGAATTAAGTGACCATGCTGAGGGCAACCCACTAACGGGTTAATCGGCGCAGTGTGGACACACTAGTTGCATTGAAGTATAAACAGTGCGAGAATAAGATGTATTTCGGGGAAAATACACGGCGGGAGGATATATATGTAGTAATGTAGGTAAATTATACTGCACTATAACAATGACTGAACCTTATCTCTTCCGGTAAACTGAAGAGAAAAGTACAATAACCCGGTAAGTCATTCCCTCGTAACAAGTTAAACACTGAATCAAAATTCAAAATGAACAGTCTTCTTCAAATCGTGAGGCATCCTTTTATACACCATTAAGTGTCTCTTCCTTTTGAATAATTTGATGTCTCCACTAGTTTTACATATTTTTTCAAAGTACGCAACATTATAATATATTTTAAAATATGTGACATTTTATTATATCCAGTCACCCTGAATGAGATTAATATAAATGCAATTGCCGATACCTATACAGAAAACAAACAGACTTCTATTAGGGGATACTTGTTTATATTTTATAACGATGTTTATGTATTTAATTTGTTTGTTTGTACTTAGTAATTTATTTTATTAAATAAATAATTTCGAATCTTTTCTAACGTCCTGTACCGGTAAATTTTACGAACACCTGCATGCAATGTGTCACGTGAATAATAGTAATTTAAGCTGTGAGCTAGAACTTGTGTGCGCGCCTCAGGCGTGCACTCTCGCGACTGTTAACTTTATTGTAAATTGTTAAGCTTCAGAGATCAGGTTTGCCGTGAAAATATGTTAATAAGCAAGACTGGCTACTTATTTGGCCTTGATAATATACAATATTAAACAGTACCTAAATATAACATAGTCCTATAGGAAGTTTAAAGAAATGCACCTCTCCACAGTGAATTGTCTTTAGAAAATGCTAATCCGTCAGCTTCGACTTTGTAGAGCGCCATCTATATCAATCACACATATTACTTAAGGGACTGCCGATTCTTATTATAGAGCAGCCGTACTCACCTTTTTCATAGACGTCCTAGTTATGATACCTCAGTCCACAACGTAAATTCATTGGCCTACTTAAGTGTCAAACCGTGCGTAATTAAAATTTTATTATATATAAAAAGTATTAACAATTATCCAAATTATTTTAGTCTTGTAAGGTTTGCAGGCAGCCTAAGTGATCTTGGGAAAAGCTTCTTTACTTTTAGTAGAATTTTAAAAACAGATGGGCCACTTGCAAACCCCGGCGAGGCGCGGCGGGCCGCTTGCAAAAGCCCGGCGGTGCGGGCCGCAGGTTCAGCATACCTACAGGAGACTGGCTACACCAGGCGGCACCGCGCAGTGGCAGCTGCGGACGACAACTTAGACACCTCAGTCAGAGAAAGCCTGCATCCGTCTCTAATGCCCTGAAGATGGCTACCGCGGAGTTTTAGTTGGTAATAGGTTAGGGACTCGGCCCAGCGGTCGCCTGATAGCGGCTCAATACTGGGTCGTAACTCGTAAGGCACGGTGAACCCAGCATAACCGCTCAGACGCCCCTCTTGAAGGCTGGGCGGAAGTAGTAAATCACTTTCTCCGCGAAAAAAAAAAGATTGAGCATACCTGTTCCAGTGATTGCACAAACTATGTGTATGTATATTTAATCAATGCTATTACTAAAATATTACCCGTGCAAGTTTTTGGGGTAATATAACATCATTTCACTGATCACTCGTTTAGGGTGACCTGTTCAACAGTTAACCACGTAAAATTCAAGTAATGATATCTCAATTTTCTTTATCCAAAACGATCCTTTTTTTTATTCTGGCCACAACCCAGATTCTTAAGCAGTACACTCACATTAAAGATATGTTCTATATCCTTATATTTTGTGATATAATTCCGTTTTTCTTTAAAATGGGAATTGGCTAACTGTGTCCACACTATAGTACACTATTAACCGGGGGGGTTTGCTACAATTAACCATGGGGTACACAATTAATCACTTAATATAGTAAATTATTTGTTTTGAAATAATTGAACCATATATTATGAAATATAACTTTTATTTCTTATTAAAGGGTATGGTTGTTAAAATGAACACAAAATATTACTTCTTTACAATAATTACAGAACATTTTAAATATTTATATAATCAACAATCAGACTTATCGCTTTGGAACATTACTAGGCTTTAAAACCTTTATTTATTATAGCTATATAACTTAACCGTATCGTTTGACCAGCATGTTCGTTGATTCTTTTCACATACAGTCGAACTGTCGGGAACTAAGTTGGCATTCTTTACTAGCCTTTCTTATGCTCATCCCACCTTTGACTAATTCGATAGCCTTCTTCATAGCGACTGCTGAATGTCCTCCCTTTTTTCTCTCTTGTTTCTTAGTACACCCCATCTAAAATACAAATAAAATGATGAAATGTCACAATAAGACGCGAAAAAAATACAGATACACAACAAATCCTAGTTAGTACCTACACCATTAACCATGGTTAACTGTTGAACATAGCATTGTGATTAATTGTAGACCACCCACCTCCCGCACGAGTTACGCTAACCTCACTTTTAAATGTGTGGAACCATTCGCATATTATATATAGTAAATTAAGCACATTTAGTAAGTCTACACAGCCGACACATAAGTATTTTCGTAATATTATACAAAGAGAATTGAAGAGAAAAAGTACTTACGGTATTTTTGTAACTAATTCAATTAGAAAACACAAAATTCGTTCCCACACAGCCAGCGTCGGCGCAAGCTCGCTGCGAACTGGGGACAGGGGAGCGGGGCTATTTTGACATCTAAATCGCGCGGCTACACGAAACGGCGACGTCACATTTATGAGATACAAGCGTGGCTAATTGTGTACATGTGGCTAACTGTTGAACAGGTCACCCTACCTTTAACTTTGACAATTACGACAATAGTGCAACAGACGAATTGTCAATTTCAGTAGTCATTGTTATTGTCACTGCTAAAGTTAATTTTGACCACAGATTTTAACGGTAACACTAACGTCAGATATTGTGCAACCCACCATCAATCTGTGCTACCTCCTGATAACTTGATGTGTAACATTTATTACTGACTAGCGGCCCCGACAGACGTTGTCCTGCCCTAAAAAGGAAAAAAAATCCTAGAACCCGAGTACAGCGCTACCTACCGGATAGAATTGTAATCTAAACCATTCTGGAATCCACCTGAAGACACACAAAAATTTCATTAAAATCGGTCCACCCGTTTAGGAGTTCAGTGACATGCACGTTTAATATGGTGGTTAAGTAGGTATTCTTAAATTTTCTAATTTTCTGCGCAATTTTCTTATTTTTTTCTTTCATAAGAACTTTCTCCTGACAATACCAAACACATCAAAAAAAGAAATAACGAAATCAGTCCTGCCGTTCTCGCGTGATGCCGTGACCAAGGAAAATAGGGATTCATTTTTATATATATAGATTAGGTAGGTACTGTAGTCTGTACTGTAGGGGAATTGTGCTTAAGATGACATACTTTTTATTTCAAGACAAATATTTGAAATAATTGAAGTCGTGTGAGATCAGCATCTTGCGTATATTATTAAATGTATCATAATCAACAATATTAATAGAGATAAGAACAATCAACGATACATAAACTTAAAAAAAATAACACAAATGGCACTTAGGTCGACATTTGTAAGACGACATATCACTACGATGGAATGACATAGTATGTCATCTTAGGTTTTTTTAAGTATGTCGTCTTAGACAATAACAATTTTAAGAGCATAGTTCACAAATAAAATTTTTCTTTTTTAAAGGTATGGCTGCGCATAGTGTATGGCACCAATTGGAACATAATTGACATTTCACCCAATGTTCTTTTGGCCTAGAATGACTAAATAGTTCTAGAATGACTAAATAATTTCAGCCAATCCCAGCCAGCTATTTTCTTATTTTTATCAAATCTGTGATTCAGTCCCAACCTTTCCGCATATTGAAAAGCTAATTGTCTTATTTCGGTAGTGTTAAATCCAAAAAGTCGACTTTCAAACTCTAGAATATGATCCACTAATGCTTTTCCATATCTTCGTTGAAGGTGGGTTTAAAACGACCGAGATTTACCGGAGTACGATAAAAATGACGACGAAGAGTTGCTTGAGGGACGTTAAAATGTTTAGATGCCAAAAGCCAACCCATTCTGTTGTCTTTTACAGCTTTAATGGCCTCTTCCATGTCTTCTTGTGACCAACATTTTCGCGTCGATGTTCGTTTGTAATTGCCAGGCATCCTGTATTGAAAGAAAAACTAATAAATACTTCTAATTTCATAATGGTAAGATGACATACTATGCCATCTTACACCCACGTCTTGTATGTCATCTTACCAAATGTGTAGTACAAGTTTATTTAAACTGTAGTAACGAAAACTTTGAGGTTAGAAGCCCCAGTTATCAATATTTGGATCATTTAATAACCCTATTATACGTTTTAAATTAGTTTGAACAAGACATTCTTACCTTAAATATATTTTCAGCAACAAACAATAGAGTAAACAAAGTTTTTTCCATATCAAAATCACGAAAACACGAATAATTTTGTAACCGGCGCTTTTTTTTCGCGACACTGAATTTGAGTACCAGCGACATCTACAGGGTCTCACTAAAACGTCATACCACCACTCCTGGCGCGCATATTTAAATCTATTTGATCGGTGTGTCATCTTATCTGACTATGTCATCTTGAGCACAATTCCCCTACGTGGTCCGATTGTTTTCTATTAGTAGGTGCATAGGAACAGAGTTATTTATGTTACATAAATATGAAAATAAAACGATTTTTAAAGGAAGGAGTTAATTCCACGCTCGATTATTTCAAAGAGAATTTGTCCATATAAAAGGACATCACACACGCAGGGACTGTAAAGTGAACTATTGATCTCATAATATACGCCGCTGCATAACAAACAGAAACACTCTTAATTCCACTACACTGTACTGCAAGTCTGCGATCCTCACCTTGAAACATTAGTTAATTATAATAAATAGTCAACTAACCGAGTTCATAAGGGCAGGTTCTCACGCAGTTATAAACTTTGTTTTAGTTTTATAGGTGTATTCACTATATTATATTATCTTTATTCGTTGAATAGAGCCTTTTTATAAATAGGTAATTTTTTGTATCATAATAAAATAACTAAAATCACAAATCATTTTAGCAAATAACAAGATAAAAATATACTAGAGGTTTTTTTTATTTAGGGTCATTCAGCTCAAAAGTACGCACTTTTTTTTCTATCGTCTACACACTCAAAAATATAGGGTCCTTATAAACGTTTTAACACTTTATTTAAAGTAAATTTATTCTACTTTCATTATTTAATGAGTTTTTGTACATTGCTTCATCGGTTTTTTTGCAATACATGTTTAAGTGCAGCGGGAGATATTCGTACTATTGACCCATCATGTGGATAAAACTACGCAGAGATGCGGTTAATAGTTCGCATGCTGTATATGCTTCGCACGCAGGTAAACTACAGGCATATAATTACTTATACAAATAAGTACACATGGAATCATATGGAATATATTTTTAAACTTCCTTTATTCTTGGTACAACTATTGTAAAAATAAGCATTAAATGTACACCTATTGTAGGCACCAAAAACATAATTAATTTGACAGTATTTATAATAAACTTTTGTTATTTTTGTAATTTAATGCTCACTGTAATTTTAGGAACTCTTGATGTTACTTTTCATTGTAATGAAGTTATAACAGCGTGCGTACTTTTAATCCCGTACTCTTACCCAACAGGAAATATTTTAAACAATCACACGTCAGTTGAGATGCTGTTATTTTTTAGGACAGAACTAATAACTAAAATAAATACTATAATAATCGTGTAAACTTAATATAATCATCCCTCACGCACCCTCAATTTAGCCGAAAAAGTGTCTGAGCCCCCTCAATAGGTTCCGAGATATTGACCGTGCGAAATTTTACCCACTGCGTGCTGTTGCCCTGAATGACCCTATGACTAGGTACCTACTTAGATTTTTAAATTATCATGTTTAAAAATACTTATAACGATCGCACGCTCCATTCTCATCAAACCATTTTCAAATATTACGTTCATTTAGCTGAGATATAGTATAATAAATTCAAATTGTATAAATTGTTGTGACTACTCTATATTAAAATTTTAATATCATTGCACGATAGAGATAGAGAAATATCAGGCGCCATTTTTTATTGGCGGGCAACGAAAAATACAGGCATAGAGAAATGAAAAAAAAACATCATGAATCGACAATAAAATTAAAATTTACAACTGATAATTTAATTTCACATAAAGAAGTCGGACTAAGTGCTGGTTTTTATTTTTAACTCGTATCGTTTTGTAGTGCCCGTTATATTATGATTGTGACACATAAATCTGTCAAATGTTATGTTTGAACATGTCGCGAGAGTTTTTATGGGTTTAAAGCGGTGTACACAACTTAGGAATGTATTTTATATTTTACATAAAAATTGTAAACAAAAAGATTGTGATATATATTTTTTTAAAATGTTACCAATAGGTGTAAGTAGCGTAAGCATCTTAATTATACACCGTTAGCCTAAATCAAATGTCATTTAGGGTCTGTTCCAATACCTATGGTAGAAGCTATTGAACAAAACATGACAAAATTAACAAAACCACCTTGCTGAGTGTAAGTATATATCCACGGCAGAATATATCCACATATAGGTACATTATATAATTATGTACCGTCTTAACAGGCCTTTGGTAATCTAATAAAGGTTTTTTTTCAATTCTACATATCTAGATAATTGATATATTTTTTATGTTTCAAAAATCACGAATTGACAACCCTTTAAAACTGTATTTCTCTATCCCTCCATACGATGCTTTAAAATTGTTGTTTATCCCTATCAGCAAATATTCTCCCATGAGCATTTGCCCTTATCGATAAGGGCCAATGGGAACCACCTTAAGTCATTCTCTACAATGTTAAAATAATCTCTCTTTTTAAGTGTCACTTAGCATTTTTCACTCCCTGAGTTGTGTCAAACATCTAAGACGTGTGTCTAGATGTTTAGGAAAGTGATCTGTGGACCGGGAGCATCTAGAGAATTCCGCCACGGCATCCCCTGTCTGTCGTAAGAGGTGACTCCCTCGTTAGATAGAGTCGCGGGGTGAGCAGTGGGTGTCTGCTCGCTCAACTACTCCAATGTAAGCGTCTCCGAGGTGGACAACGATGTAGGTAGTTGGTCTCCTGTAATCATAGAAGACAAAGGCGTGCTTTGATCTAGAGAGGGACCGCAATGCAGCATCGCGCCGGGGCGGTTTCGTGCAGCTATCTTCGTGCAACAAGATACCCTAGGGCCGTCTCGTAGGCGCCGAAGAAGGCCACCGCGAGTTTTGGTTGGGATGGCGGTGTTGGGTGTGCATAGTATTAGGGACTCGATCCAATTCTAGCTCGGATGATTCTACGCTCCCGTGTGTCGACTTTGGGTGGTAAGATCGGTGAAACCAACATAGCCGTCCCACTCACCCCCAGTGGTATCGCTACGATAAACCGCTTTTACCGCCATTAAAAGGTGTTTAGGAAAAGCCTTTCTCGCTACTAAAAGGAAATATTAAAGACTTACTCATCACATATTCTCAATGCTCAATTAACTATTAGGTTGGTATATTAAATATACTTTAAACATTAACTTGTAATAATTCTTGAACCAACGCTGATAACTTTAATGTCTACAAGCAAATAAACTTAGTCAAACTTAAAGTTTAATCTTATTTGAAATATCTCGATGTACGCGGGTTGAGCCACGATCGAAAACTAGTACGATACCTTTCTATTAAATAAGAACTTAAACTGTCCAATATAATCGGTTTGGAACGTTTTAGTTCTGTAGAGTCAGCAAAAAAGTTTGAGATTATTATAAATATTGCCTGATTCACGAAGACGCCATTTAATGTGACACCAGCTTTAAATTCTTGTATAAAATTAGTCCACGCTTATTAGTCTCGCATCGTTCGAACCAACTGACTCGATTTATGCACAGATAAAAAATAAACGTGCATTTTCCTAGTACAAAAAACCTTTGAAAAGAAATCTTTAGTATTCAAAATACGTTGACTAATTGTATATTATATAATGACGGTTATCTCTTATGTATTGCGCAATTTTTATGATTTATAAGAAAATAAAGATTTAAATGGCGGTTGAAAAAATTTATAATATGATGTTTCATGCGTATTTTTTGACTAAGAAAGTATTTAATATAGAGCTGTAAACTTACACGTTGTCTACTACATTTAGGCAATTAAACGCCAGCTGCTTCATAAATCTCATGCCAGTGTACGCAGGCTGTGAAGCCAGTGAAGTCTTGGATTCAAAGTCAGGTAATTCATTTTCAGTGTAACATTTTTTTCTAAATTGGATCAAAAACATTTATTAAGTAGTTATAAAAAACAAAAATAAATTACCAATTAGGACACACAATTACTTGCCAATAAAGACTAGTTGTTTGATATTTAGAATATTAGAATATTTATTTATTTATTTATTTAATATATTATAACATGTGCGACAATTACAAACTTAATTTTAAAATGTAACAACTTAACAACAAATTTTAGTATTAATATAATATTTGATATTATAATATTAAAAATATCAAAAAATTCTATTTTAATTTAACTTTAATAAACATCATACTGTACCTAATAATAACTTAAAAATTTAAATTTAATTTTGATGTTTCTATCTTTCCCTTTATTTTCTCGACCGGGACAAATGCCACAACCCGCCCGTTCATAAGGGTCACAACAATGCGATAGATACCTATTTTAGAACCGGTGATCGACGATAGCCTATCGTGTTGCTCGTTTGCTGTGGGTACAGCCGAGCATTATGGAATTTTACATGAGCTATCAATATGTACTGGCGATAACTCGAAGTTTTCACAAGAAAAGTAGTAAGAGCGTTGCTATTGTTAACCGTATATTAGGCCGGGCCGGTCGTGTACAGTCAGCAGGATAAGTAACTGAACAAAATCAAAATTTCAAATCGCCTATATACGCGTTAAGTTAAAGTGAAACATTTCTTTCTTCCTTTAAAGTAAAGTAAATCTCTTCTATTTTATTTTTGTGAAGAGAAAAAAAGATTAAGAGACTATCCCGCCCTCACACCCGCCGCTACATCTCCTGTAAGCCAGGATCGACAATGGCACGCATTTTATGACACCGAGCGGTGAAGCTCGGCGAGTCTCAGGGAACACTAATTAGTCCTAACCCGCAACGAAGTTAATAAAATAGAAAAATAGGGAGGAGTTAGAAATACATTTTCCACTTCCCTCCATAACAAAGCGGGAGACAAAATAATGAACTAAAAAGGTATTTTAACCTTAACTATTTAAGCTTTTACAACTGGAAAAGCCAGATGTAAAGCACCACGGATAAAATTAAAGGGGTCCTATTATTTGAGCTGTTAAACTTGATTCCAAAAAAAAGATTAGTAAGAACACAAAAGTATGACTGCCTCGGTGGCGTAGTTGTATTATGGTACGACTGCAATGCTGAGGTCTCGGGTTCGATTCCCGGGTCGGGCAAAGTGACATTGAGTTTTTCTATTCAGTATCAGCTCGGAGTCTGGAATTTGTGCCCGATATGGCGATAGGCTCGCCCCCTATCACATCATGGGACATAATAACGGCGAAAAGTGGGTGCACTAGTTGCGCCTCTGCCTACCCCTTCGGGGATAACAGGCGTGAGTGTATATGTATATATGTACAAAAGTATGCAGGCAATTTGAATTTGTACAGATACTTATGCTGCTGACTGTACTTACGTTTTTTTCACTTGTTGTTAGGAAAGCTAAGGCTCTTATCACACTGGCGCGGCGAGCTACAAGCATATTCACATCGTAGCCGCTACGTGCTTTTCCAGTGTAGGTAATAAAACCGTTAACTTTACTTGACTACGAATGAAACAACAAGGGATTAGTCAAGAAAAAAATAATATTTCTTCATAATATCTTCCACGGAGGATGTCTTTATCCGGATAATATTACTATTCACTTTACTCATAAATTTTGTGTTTGTCTAGCCTCATGTCTTATAAAAGCTGAACTGAATTGAAAATCCTATTTGGAAAACTTTCCAAATATTACGGTTAACAGCTTTCTTATATTCTAACTAATCTAAATGAACTTTAAAATAACTAGATATTGTCTCCAGATAATTTAAGGTTCTTATTTCCTAGGTAAATGCTGCGTTCGAAGAGTTAAGAATAAGAGCGCGGGCAGGTAGCGGTCGACTGCCCAAGCTGGAAATCCTGAGAGCAGCCATACAGCACATAGAGAGGCTACAGGCCGCACTTAGAGCTGCTGCAGCGGTAAGGACTACTCACTACCTACCTACTTGCTTATTTACATACGGATAAATCTACCAATGGGACGATAACCAGATAGGGAATGAAACGGTCTACTGACACAATGTCCTGAACTTCAAATCCCAAGGCACACACCTCTGACTATTCAAACTTACGTGTGTATTGTTTATCAATTAGCGCTCGCTTTAACGGTGAAGGAAAACATCGTGAGGAAACCTACATATCTAAGAATTGTCCATAAGAATCTCCAGGGTATGTGAAGTCTGCCAACCCGCACTAGGCCAGCGTGGAGGCCTAAGGCCTAACCCCTCTCAGTAGTAGAGGAGGCCCTTCCTTAACAGTGCAGTATATAATACAGGGCTGATTGCATTGCACAGCAAATCTAGGAAACTTAAGTAAGGGAAAAAATTGGTTTAATTAGCTTCAAGTATTTTAATTTAATAGACTACCTGCAGGCCTATGTGTTAATCCTAGTCTTGGTCTATCTGTGTCCCGAAATTCACCCATAACCAAATATATTTTATGAATAAATTTCCTCATCTAAACATACATCTTTACAAACTTTGAAATATTAAGTTATTAACTAGTCTATATAGTATAGATTACGAACTCTACGTAACGTTTCTCACAACGTTTCAGTTTCCAGAATAGCGTCTCTATGCTTTTCTGTTCTCTAACTTTGCATTAACTTCTCTGGTGTAATAAACTTAACACATAATGCACTCGAAATGTACATTTAACAGTTGTAAACATGTTTCATATTAAAATGTTTTTGTTGTTCGTGTCGTGGGCTATTCCGGGCCCACCGTCACGCATCGTCTCCGCTCGGATTCGAACCGAGATACCGCGCTCTCGCGAACAGGAATGGTGTAATTAAATCGTTTATTTTTAGGTTACTTAGAATATCTAAGATTAAGCACTGAATTTAATGTGGTCTGTTTTGTCTTTTGTTGAAATATTAATTACTAAAAGGAATATTCTCTCTGGTATTCGAGATTTCGGTGGATTAGATATCAGCACGTTGTAGAACTTGTAGATCAGTATACCGTTTACCGTGTAATGTAGCCAGTGTAATAAATGGACATAATGAGAATGATTTGATTTTACAAGTTTCTCGGCGCAAATTGGTTGGTATTTTTTTATCAAAAGCTGATGCGTTGTTGATACTGGTTACGCTGAGGCGTAGCGCATGCCATCAGTCAGTTGTCAAATAACACGCACCAGCTAAGTTACCTACCTAATATACTATGTACCTACCCGCATTGTACAATAAGAATTTCTCCTTATCTGTAGTAAATCTCGAATAAAAATTAATTAAGTAAGAACGTCATTTTTAAACTGACTGCCTCGGTGGCGTAGTTGTATAAGGTACGACTACAATGCTGAGGTCTCGGGTTCGATTCCCGGGTCTGGCAAAGTGATATTGAGTTTTTCTATTCAGTATCAGCTCGGAGTCTGGAATTTGTGCCCGATATGGCGATAGGCTCGCCCCCTATCACATCATGGGACGGAATAACGGCGAAAAGTGGGTGCACTAGTTGCGCCTCTGCCTACCCCTTCGGGGATAACTGGCGTGAGTGTATGTGTATGTGTGTGTGTGTGTGTCATTTTTAAAATCATAATTAATTTTTCAATAAATCGGAAGCAAAATCGTCGATTACTAACAGTGTTCCGAGTATTCTATTCGGATGCCAGGCCGCATGTCCCAATAAATCGTGGGACGTGTATTAATGTGTGTTTAAGTCGGCGACACGACGCTCGCTCGCATTTAGAACGGTTGATTGGGATCATCCATTGTCATCGTTTTGATTTCGTTTCGATTAGCAAGATTGTGTATCGTTCGGTTATAATACTTGCAATTATTTGCTTGAGTGGTTGCATAATTTATGTTATTGAGTAATATCGCAAGAAAATTATTGATAACCGAAGTTCAATAGATCATACCTACATTTAAATAACTTGAAATGACTTGGTAATCTTCTAAAACGTGTCATATTATGACTGCATTTTTTTTTTCAATAAACCTGAACGGCAATACAATGCTGCTATGTATTAATTGCTGGTTTGAAGTTGTTTGACGATAAAAATAGGCATATTTAGAGGGGGACCGGGTGGGTTTTGCCCACCCCAGAATTACGTGGTGCCAACCCAAGAAATTTGAGGCAGCCTATGAATAATAATACAATCAACATAAACTTTTAAAACAACCAACATTGATTGTAATGACTAAATGCTAATACTAAATACTAACTCCACACTAGTTAGAACTATGAATTACTAAACTCAATTGCATGGTACTGAACTGCCTCCATTACCCATTCTCATTAAATATTCACAAACTGGTCCCGAAACGGGTCAATTTGTCAGGCGGGCTATCAAGCCGGTTGCAAAATAAAATATTTTACTCATGTACATACTTTTCAGAAAAATTAACCAATGAGTTGGTTTAAAAAGGATTTTTTGTTCTCAGTTAGAAACGGAAAATTGCAAAAGTTACCTGGAGACGCCAGTGACGAGCACGCGCACGCAACACGACGCAAAGGAAATCAAAACTGAAGACGAGAAACCTTTCCTAAATAGTAAGTAATTTGATTTATATCCTGCCATAGCTGCACACTGAAATTTACGTCATGGAAATGGCTATAAGGAAGGACGCCTGAATAGCTAAGGCCAGCCTTCGCTATGGTAAATGTGTAGGCCTCATATCGTCGACCAATAAGGAGCCTTTCCAGGTTTATGACAAACAGGCTGTCTATCTAGGTATAAAAATGTAGGTACACAGTAGTGACTTCGGAACACGAATTGCCAATTTCCTATTTGGTCTTATAATTCTTCTGCGCTTAGTTATACAAGTGACTATTGGCATAGCGGGTTCGATTCCCGTAACTAGTGCGGCGATGGGAAAACTTTAGTAACAATTCATAAGAATGTGTTTCTAGTTTCAACTCTCGAATGGTGGATTTTTTATTGCAGATGAAAGCAGCGTATGTGGAGGGAACAGTCTCGCTCGTCTTAGATGCATAGTACAAGCCCTATCCAAAGACATCGCTCAATGACAATAGAGTAGTTAGCTCATTGTAAGACTTTGCTCAGATCGTAGTTAAATCCTATCCTACTAATATTATAAACGCGAAAGTTTGTAAGAATGTATGGATGTCTGAATGTATAGATGTTTGTTCCTCTTTCACGCAAACGCTACAGATCGGATTTCGATGAAATTTGGCACACGGGTAGATCATGTCCTGGATTAGCACATAGGCTACTTTTTATCCCGGGAAAATAAAAAGCGCGACTTTTATCCCGGAAAAACCTTTTAATGCGGGTGAAGCCGCGGGCAGAAGCTAGTTACCAATAAATTTATTAAATCTGTATTTTATTACTGCCATCGTAAACAAAATAGTGATTAAGACACTGAAACGGCTTACTGGTAGAGTATTATACCCAGGTACTTACAGTGTACATAATATAGAACTTATTTATGACCTTGGCAGTAGTCCACTAGTAAGGCCAATATTCCCATCTTAGACCACACTCGCCATACATTTTCTTGGCATAGGTACATGTTGAGGTGTATTTCCATACAAAATTCAACTGGTATCTGGTATTTGAATGTGTATGTATTTACAGCGTAAAGCACCAAAGAAATATCTAATATCTGAGTATGTATGTTACTAGCATATTAAAACCTTGCTTGTGTGATGATAATACAATGTCTACGTTGTTATAGGCTACATTCAAACTAGATTTTATAGAACCGAGTAATGAAACCTAAAATTTCATGCGGGGCAATCCTGTGTTTGAAAAATATTTTTTCCCGTATACCGTCCGAAGTTGTCACCTAGGATGCCGAGGCTCGAAACGATTTTATCGAATACCGCACAACATACACAGTGGCGCTTATGTTCATGTTGTTTCCACAAAGTAATAAGAGAATGTATCGTTCACATTCGCTTCGAATCGAAAATCGAATAGTCGCCGTCTGAATGTAGCTTTACAGTACAAAATCTATGTCACCGGTGTGACAGCAAGCTTTGCAATATTTGCAGAGATCGTAAGATTGAGGCACATAATTATGTCTATCTAAAATGATGTAAATTTTTTGAAAATGTAAAAGTACTTCATATAAAATTTTTGAATAAGGAATCAAAACAAACGTATATGTAGTTTTGCGGTATATTATGAATATTGTATATTGTAAAGTAGCGCCAAAATAAATTTTCAATGTTGTAAATTTTTTTAAAATGTAAAAGTACTTCATATAAAATTTCTGAATAAGTAAGGAATCAAAACAAACGTACATGTAGTTTTGCGGTATATTATGAATATTGTAAAGTAGCGCCAAAATATTTTTTCAGTTGTGCGTATCCGGCATCTGCTGTTTTCTAGGATCGATAAAAAATATCTTCAAATTGTAAACATGCGGACGTTTTACACATTCGTTAAATCGCTGAAAGAACAAGAATAAATACCCATTTGTTATTCGATTTAATAAATATATTGTACTTAGCTTTTTGTCGCTAGGTAGGTACCTGTAGGTACTGTTCCTCGACATATTTATTATTTATAGCGAGGTTTAGATTCCCAAGAAAACATGCAGAAGTTACTTCCGCAAGCGATTTTTACCGCGTAAACAATCATGGCAAGCTGACTTCTGCAAATTTTGAAGCTTCCAGGACCTTCGGCAAGACGCCTGTGTATTAAAAGGCCGTATCTAAAATTTCGACTATTTCAGTCAACTTTTCTTCGTGATTTTTTAAAAAATAAACTGATCTAATTAATTTATAATAAATCATCGGAAATACTATTTCAACACTAATGGACTAAACGAGCCAGATTTTTCATATCTTTCTTCAATTTCAATCTATCCACCAAGTTCTAACGTCTGTTTCAAAAAATTTTACTCAAACTTGTAGTCGTTTTCAATCCCGCGCTAGCCCGCGAAAATAAGTACGCCTCCTTTTATATTGATAATAAATAAATTGTCGCACTTATCCTTTAGGCGACTTTTTATACCAATAAACAGTAGTTTTCTTTAGTTAGTTTCAAGCACGATTTTGATTGAAAACGACTACAAGTTTGAGTCTCCATACAAAAAAATATCTGAAACAGACGTTGGAACTTGGTGGATAGATTTAAATTAAAGAAAGATATGAAAAATCTGGCTCGTTTAGTCCATTGGTGTTGAAATAGACTTTCCGATGATTTATTATAAATTAATCAGATCAGTTTATTTTTAAAAAAATCACAATGAAAAGTTGACTGAAATAGTCGAAATTTTAGATACGGCCTAATATTGCCGCTAGTGTAAGCGCATCTGGAAGTTTTTGCGCAATATACTGCTGCCTAAAACTTGTTAGTCTAAACTCAGTTTTTGATCAAAGTCGAAGATTTATGATAGTTAGCACATATTATAATGTTAAGTATTGTACGGTTATGATTCCTAGTCTAGATAATATTTATATAGTTAATTGTGTAAATAAAGATATATTTTAACGAATAATTATGTGTTTTTTATTTTGATTGGTCCATTTTCTTCGCAACCTGTCGGATTATGGTAAACACTAAAGACGCTTGCGTTTTGCAGTTGTATCTGAAGTGTTGTATGGTATGAGGTATCGCACAACATTCATGACATTACTCATTAGAAAATAGAATATTTCTCAGAAGTAATAATGGCATTTGAGACTGTAATAAAGTATAGATTTAACTATCTATACTAATGTTATTTATTTATTTAGGACCATCAACAGAGATTACAATACAAATTACATTGGTTTATATGCCATTAACTATTATGGTTACGTTATCATTGTATCTCTAATAACAGATGGACACAACATGAGTTATACAATAATTTTAGTAAAGTGTCCAAAGTGATATAAAATTCAAATCATAATTATATCACTTCAAATCATGACAAAATCCAAAATTAAAAAAGAAAAAACAAAAGAGTTTGTAATCTGAGTAATTAAAAAAACAATTAAAAAGCCATATAACAGACATTACAGTCATAAAACATTAAACAATTAACATAAAGCTGAAGAGTTCTGGATGCAGGCCGCTTCTGACGGGTAGACTTGGAAATCTTTAGGGCAGGCCTATGTTCAGCAGTGGACTACTTCTAAAAGTTGAAGAATAGTTTTTTTTATTGCATTGAATGACGAGACGAGTAGGTATACCGTTTGCCTGATGGTAAGCGATTAGACCGCCCATAAACAGAAGCAACACCATCCAGAACTTTGAGTTACAAAACACTGTGTGCATTCCACTGCGCTCGTCATATTTTAAGTCTCATTACCTATGTCCAGTAGTTACACTGGCTACAATGTCCTTCAAACCGAAACATAATAGTGCATGCACACTGCTGCTTGGCGGTAGAAATAGACATTGCGGTGGTACCCACCCACACGGACTCTTACACATGAGAGACCTACCACCAGTAGTTAGTTAGCAGTTAGTTAGTTTGCTTAATTTTTTTACGCGGGCGAACCCGCGAGTAATACTAATATTGAATAAAACTTGGTATTGATCACGGAATGTAGATGTCTTGATTACATATCAACTCACCCTCAAGAAATAAATAAAAAAATAGTTATGACAGTTTAGGAACTTATTTATCTTGAATGGTTCTGCGTGAAAAGTTATTATCTAGTCATTAATAGTGTCTGAAATAGCCGCGCGTGCGCAGGGGCGGGACTTGGCAGTCGAGCGGCCCCGCCCTCGCTTTCCATCTGGTCTAGTCTGTAAACTTCCTGGTTACGCCACTCCCTTTATCTGTGTCTAGCATTTTTATATCTGTAAGCAACGTTAGCTGCAATGTATCGCATATTTTTTAGTTGTAGGTGGTTACATCTACCCCAATGTCTTTGGGCGGCTTGCCTGAAGTTGTTCCGCCCTCTGTATCATTTTCCTTTTCAATCGTGTAAATCTACTGCGATACCTTCGTGCCTAATTTCGACCGCTATCAAGATTGTCGATAGCTGTTCTTTGTCTCGCTCGAGATCGTCGCTAGTCTGTTCTGTATTGAAATCCCAAATGTTTCCTTCAGTCATTATTTCAGTATAATGTAGGGTCGCGGTAATGAAATCCTCCTAGCCAGTTTCGGCCACGGCGGCCAATCTCAACGGATATCAGCCAGGTACGCAGGAGATATTATAGTGCACAAGCGTGTGCGCAATACACAGGTGCACTCGCTATTCCTTCACTCTCATAGTCCGATGAGACGGCAATCCGACATGACCGGAGAGAGATCAGGCGCAGGACCAACGGCTTTACGTGCTTTCCGAGGCACGGGTGTATCACACTGCCAACTTCCTGACTCCGAGCTGCGACTGAGTAATTTTAAAGATGAAAAAATCCAGTCACAATATTTTTGGCTCGACCCTGGATTCGAACCCAGGACCTCAGCGCGCAAATCGTACTCGTAACGCATACGCAATACAACTACGCCACCGAGGCAGTCAATAGCTATACGAGGTCGCGGTAATAGACTTTAGGTGAAAGGATTTGGCTTAGATTGGCCGTTTGGCTGACTTCATTGCGCTCTGGTGATCCGTGCTCAATCAAATTATGTTAAAATAAAAACACACATAGTGTTGACAAAATTGGTGAACTAACCCGAGAACTTAGAGCTATATACCTACATAGAGACGTTTCAAACACGTCGAAAAAAATTGAGGCGAACAATTCCCCACTAAGTGATATAATTTTCTCCCCGTTTTAACAGAAACCATGTAATAACTTTATGCGCGTACACAAGAATACGCAGAATGATTCAGCGATAGCGTATGACACAGGTGTCACGCATACCAGCTTAAGAGAAGTTGTCCTGTTTGTTGTAGTTTCATTGCATCGCGTCACCATCTAGGTATATAATTAATCAAAGCCCAAAAACATGCCATCTACAGTTCATATTATATGCTGCCACTAGACTAAGGAGCGATATCCCTTAGCGCAATCTATTGGCTTACGCAGACGGCGATTTTTGTACTCGCCGGTGATACGACGCGCGTTCCATCGCACGCCTCACGGCGGACATTTGTAATAAGACATTATGCATTTGCAAACTAAACCGCGCAGGAAACCTGCCGCAGCCGCGAACTGTGTACCTGCAAAACATCGCCTGCATAGCCCTTAAACGTGCACAGCCCTTATTCTGTATGACAGAGTTAACACGTAACGCGGCCGCGTCACGTTAACTTCGTGTAATTAAGAGGCAATATCTAAAATTTCCACAATTTCAGTCATCTCTTTATCGTGATTATTTTAAAAATAAACTGATCTGATTAATTTATAATACATCATAGGAAAGACTATTTCAACACTAATGGAATAAACGAGCCAAATTTTTCATATCTTTTTTTAATTTCAATCTATCCCCCAAGTTCCAACGTCTCTTTCAGATTTTTTTTGTACGGAGACTCAAACTTGTCTTTTTCAATCAAAATTGTGCTTGAAACTAATTAACGAAAATGACTGGTTATTGGTATAAAAAGTTGCCTAAAGGATAAATGCGACACTGAAATAGTCGCAATTTTAGATACGGCCTCTTACGGTAAATCGTATTCGGTATGCCAATTTCCATGTTGATAAACGCGATGAGTTTACGCGCTTGTTACGAGCGGTGAGAATAACGTGTGTCATAGAGAATAAGGGGGCTGATTGCATTGCATTTATCGCGTGTTTTAATTGCCTTTAAAGCGCTCACAAAGTGCGTAGTGGGTCTCCATAGGCTCTTATTTAATATGTCGCTCATTTGTTATAGGTAAATATTAAATGTAAATGCCATAATTGTTCACAATAAATGTATGAGGATAGGCAACACTGTAAGCTAATCACGTACTTGCTGTAAGTCAATTGTTAGCCTTATGGTCATTATTTCATTTGAAATTATTTTTGTACATATTTATTGATTGGATGACCTATGAATATAATATGTGAATGTTTGAAAATTTGTTATATCTTACATACATAAATATGACTGCCTCGGTGGCGTAGTGGTATTGCGTACGCATTACGAGTACGATTTGCGCGCTGAAGTCCTGGGTTCGAATCCCGGGTCGAGCCAAAAAAATTGTGACTGGGTTTTTCCATCTTAAAATTTACTCAGTCGCAGCTCGGAGTCAGGAAGTTGGCGGTGTGATACCCCTGTGCCTCGGAAAGCACGTAAAGCCGTTGGTCCTGCGCCTGATCTCTCTCCGGTCATGTCGGATTGCCGTCTCACCGGACTATGAGAGTGAAGGAATAGCGAGTGCACCTGTGTATTGCGCACACACTTGTGCACTATAATATCTCCCGCGTACCTGGCTGATCTCCGTTGAGATTGGCCGCCGTGGCCGAAACTGGCTAGGAGGATTTCATTTTCACATAAATATACACTCACGCCTGTTATCCCCGAAGGGGTAGGCAGAGGCGCAACTAGTTCACCCATTTTTCGCCATTATTCCGTCCCATGATGTGATAGGGGGCGAGCCTATCGCCATATCGGGCACAAATTTCAGACTCCGAGCTGATACTGAATAGAAAAACTCAAATCACTTTGCCCGACCCGGGGATCGAACCCGAGACCTCAGCTTTACAGTCGTACTGTAATACAACTACGCTACCGAGGCAGTCACTGTTATATCTTATATTCATGTTATAATAATTATCTGAAATAATTCAGTTCTTATACCATGTCTGAAATAGTATTTAAAGTTCTAGTAAGGCAAACACCACAAACTTACCATCAGTTTTAAAAATGGGGTAAAAATGGATAAAAGAAAACAAAATAAAATGTTTTAAAAATATTACAATTAATAAAAAAAAATGTAACATTTTACAAAAATATATTTACAAACTATCTATATGGACAATATAGGTACAGTCAACGTTACATTCTCACATTGGGGTAACCAATTACCCCACTAAGCACAATATATAAAAATACTCCCGACTGTATGCTTATGATAAAATAAACTTAAATTATATTTAAAACGCTGCGGAGATATCACTTTGACAATGGATAAAACCGATAGCTTGTAGCATTCTGCAAGTTTTCTTGATATAGTCACATTACTCCATCACAAAACATTTCTGTATTCTGCATTTTTGTAATGTTGCAAGCGTTATCTTCTGTGGTATATTTAAATCGAAACTTTAATTCATAAATAATTTTTTTTACGCTAACACGTTTAGAAACAAATACATACCATATTCGGAAAATAGACTCTGTATATGACTAATTTTAAATTTGGCATGTCAACTCTAAATTTATGCTCTGTTGTGTATTAAATGTTACATATAATGTGTAATAAGACAAAACTTAGAAAAGACCATATACAGACTTCATTCGTCTACATTTAAAATCATTCTTTTCAAAATTAGTGTTTGTTTTTCGTACATGACTTATAATGTATGAAACAAAGTTATTTGTATCTATAACAAGTGCCAGATGCTATAAAACAATCGAATTCATCACAAACAGCTTCAGGGTAACTTCGACCCCAACGAATAAAATATTCCTATATAGTGATACCCCAAAGCTAGTAACTTTACATGTGTGAAAGAGAGAACAAATGCTTCGTTAACAATACTAAAATAATAAAATATAATCTATACATTGTTAATTTAGAATTGTGTTTGGGTGTAAGGGGTAATCCACACCGAGCGTTATTTTTCTATGGGGTAAGATCGGACGGTGTAACAAGGATCTCAGACAACGATCGCGCATCGCATCTTCATAAATGTGCATTAATTGGCACAGTTTTATAAACATGGCGTACGTCTGATATGGCGAATCATATTGCTTCATTTCAATTCGCGCTTCAAAATTTCCTAATGTATCCTAATGTACATTCTAACGCTCGGTGCAATTCATTCCAGCTATAACACCCATTAATCCCAACGCGGCTAGAATTGTAATAATTGCGGCATTCTACGCCATATACAGAGGGTAAATATTACATACGTAACAGGCAATTATTCTTATCATATTTACACTCTGTATATTGAGACATTAATTGTGCAACTTTCGGTAACCAATTGTTTACCAACAAATATTCTCAAGAAGGGTAGGTATAACGTACCCCTTCCAAGCTTCAAATACTAAAAATATCACGAATTATTATTAATCCGAACACCAATAAAAGCGGGTTTTAACATTGTGGTACAGTCGTAATATTTTCCAATATCCAACAAAATGAGTAACTGTGTGGAACCTAGACATGCGAACGGTTCTACTATGAATTTTATGAAATGCCACTAAGTACATTTGTAGTAACAAAATAAATTGTACAAAAGACCCCATTTTACTTTCCATGATTTTAAATCAATGGGGTAATTTTGGACCCCACGATAACTTAAAAAAAATGCGCCTGCATTTTCACAATTATTCATACAAATTTATATAATTTTGGCTATAAATTCAAATCAATGGGGTAATTTCGGACCACTATGTACCCCAATGTAAAGATGTCGTTATTTTCGATGCTTTATCTTTACCTTTTAGGTAAAAAATTGATACTAAACAAGCCCTATACAAATACAGCTTATAAAAACTTTAAGTTTGCACACACTCCACCATTAAACATTGTCCTGATTTTGTTTCAAATAAATCAAGATAAAACATCAAATAAGTGTTTTTTTATTCTGTAATCTATTTCTATCTCGCTCACCCTGGTTTGATAACATATTTCAAATGTATAAAGGATCACCATTTACACTGTACTAAAGAGTATTCTTGATCTATCCAATAAAATGTATTCAGAGATATGAAAAACAATAAACTGTGGTTGGCTTATGTTTTCTAAAAACGGATGAATAGTTTTGAATTCCTTTTAATTTAATTATACATATAATACTCAACAAGAAAGTGGAGCGAATACAAACTCTTATGGAAGATCCTAATTGATATTGTAAAAATTTACTATATGGATACAATTATTTCAAAACATCCTTACGAATATATTGTTACTTAACCCGTCAAACCCCGCTTATATATCGCACATTTAGAACGAAAACGACACAATTCAAAAAATAGAAAATTGAGTTGTAATTTTTAAATGTCTAAAAACTAGTCCCTTATTTAGAAAAATATAATAAAAAAGGGACCTATATAACAGCTTTGTCCTTTTCCTGCTTGAATATGGCTGTGTTTGAACTATTGTTGTATTGGGTACTTCGTTTTAAGTAATTTTATGACGATAAGCCAATTTTCTATCTTTTTGAAATGTGTCGTCTTTATTATCCTAAAGGTGCGATATATAGATGTATGGGGAAACCCTTTGTACTCGGACGCCGGCGTCCGTAGCGGGGCTTGACGAGTCAACTAGAACGGATAGAATCTCTTCACTTTAGGACAGCTTTCAGTATTCTTCCACGCCAAGTTTCATTTTATTATACAGCCTTTTTTAACAAGAGGCAAAACGTACAGTGAGCTTAGAATGTGGGAAAAAAACCGCAACTCAGTAAGACTATGTCGTTTAATTTTGACGTTTGTGATTGATCGAGCGACCAGTACATCAGTCACGTGCTAGTCTCTCAACAAATGGAGTCAAATCGCCACATCCTAAGCCCAAAGAATACTCTTCATGTTCAATCGCCTCAATAAACTTGTGGGTCTTAAATGACTCTGTATAACATTCCCACTAACTTTGCGTCGCAGGGGTCGTTATTGACCCCAAATACAATAATTGCAATGAGATATGATTTTTTGTAGATCAATATTATACGCTAAATGTTATAATAAATATTTGTGTTGTATATTTTTTTTGTATATGAAATATTTACAACATCGTAATCGTACAACAGGGCACTTGATTTAATGCCTTATAAGAATATCCACACTTAAACATGATTTTAACTTCCGGGTCATAAACGGCCCCCGCGACGAATGTCATTATTTTTTTATGAACACCTTGTCGAGAATCTCAAAAAAGATTAAAAATTTCGATATAAAATATTTAATCTACATCAATGATTTTCTAGGCGCTGCCGCAGTCTTAAATATTTTCAAGCCAATATAAAGAAAAATTATCTATAACATGTTTTTCCGCCAAAGCCATTATGAGAATACAGAGCATACTACGCGAATACAGTTGAAATTAATCACTGAATTTAAGGTAATACTACGCCATGAGATTATTTATTGCTAAATTGAGCAATTTTTAAACCATACCTTTTGATTGTTATAATTTTAAACTATATTCGCGATATGGGACAAAATGTCAACGAATGTTTTTATTATTTGCTTCTACGACAAAAACGACCTGACAGAAAAACTTTTTTTTTTTTCATAATTTCATGTCTACAAACTGTCTCTGATGTGGTAATAATATATAACGTGTACATACAAATGTAACTAAATCTCTAGTATCACTTGATATGAGCCGGGACATCACGCGTTGCCTAGCAGCTCGCTAGAACAAAAAAAATACATTAATAAAATTCAAAGCAAATTGATTACAATATATAAAGAAAGTGAATTAAATGAAGTTATGTGTGTATTCTTTGTGAATTATCGCTCATTAACGGTGAAAGAAATCATCGCGAGATAGCCTGCATACCTGAGAAGTTCTCTATAAGAATTTCGAAGGTATGTGAAGTCTGCCAAGTGCCACTAGGTCAGCGTGGTGGACTAAGGCCTAAACCCTCTCAGTTGTAGAGTAGGTCCAAGGTCAGCAGTGGGCAGTATATAATACGGGGCTGGTACGACATGGTGATAAATGAATGGCAACATATATCGCACCTTTAGAACGAAAACGACACAATTCATAAAATTCGAAATTTTAGTTATCGTCTTAAAATGACATAAAACGAAGTTCTCAATACAACAATAGTTCAAACACAGCTATATTCAAGGGGGGACAGGACTACACTATTATTTAAGTCTCTTTTTATTATATTTTTTATAAGGAGGGACCTGTTTTGAGTCATTTTTATGACAACTCAATTTTCGACTTTTTAATTGTGTCGTTTTCATTCTAAAGGTGCGATTATGAGGGTTAAAAAAAGTAAAACAGAACTCACTTGGTCAACTCCCGCGTCGTGATCGGCCCCGTGAGACCGGACCGAGACCTCGATCTGCTCAACTGTGCTCTCCGTTCAGCTGTCAAAGCAAATTAACTTTTAATACTCAGTATTAATGTATTATTTGAGCCGTTACTGTCCGATTTATAAAACTGTACTGTTTGTTATATTTTTATGATGAAACATCTTTTTGTTTTTAACAGATAATCAATAAAAAATGCCTGACAAAACATCTGATAGAAACAATGGTCATAAAGAAAACAAACGGCTCAAATCGGAGAGCTTATAACGATCGGGTCATTTTCATTATTCAAAACAATTGTAACCAGTTGTTACGAGAGTACATAATTTAAAAGAATATTGTCAACTTTTTAGAAGATTTTGTGCGAATTTTGGATGAGTAGTACAACTGGGGTCTTTTTTGACCCATAACTTTTAAATAATTTGAATATCAAATATAGAAACTTACTGATAAAAACTGGTTACAAAAATCTACACAAGACAACATCGAAAGCTATAGATTAAAGTCCTATTTTACTAAGGAAAAGAACGTGTATTTTAGCGAGATACAAGTAACAAGGCTTTAAAAAAATAAAAACAGATAATAGTATATAATAATTTTACAATTTACGCGGTTCATAAGGCGCAAGAAATAAATTAAAAAGGCAAAGTATATCAAAATTACATTTACTATTTTTGATTCTTTTTCAATCTACCTTTTAGTAAATAACCTGAGCATATACGGACTGCTTAAGATTCTAGGTATTTGCAAATACCCCGCGCATATACAGGCTGCGTAAAAATTTTGTTGTTTTAATATATCCTGGGCGTTTACAGGTTGCGTAAGAATCGAATTATTTGAAAATACCCCGGACATATACAGGCTACGACAAATCTAGGTATTTATATAAGTCCCGGACATATACAGGCTGATTAAAAATCAAGGCATATTTAATGTATAATATTGTTAGGCCAAGTTAGTAGACATCTAAAGCCCTTATCACTTGTCTGTATGTTTCTAGCTGCGGCGACGGTTCCCGCTTGGTGCGTAGGATACGACGGCCGCAGTGCAGGGACTTCGTCATTTCTGGTTCAGCATTACGGACAATTTAACATTTATAGAGTTTTTTTATGTTTGTGTTTACTGCACGAGGTGCAATAGAAGGTAATTTCGATAAAAACAGTGATATTACAACTATGCAATGATATTTTGGGCTGTATTTCTATACTGTTGATGAATAGTAACAATATATAAAAGACATAAAATACAATACAAAAATCAAAATGAAACCACAATATATCACTATTATTTTGTACACATATCTATCAGTACTGATGTAAAAAAAACACCATAAATATACAGTGAGTTTCACAATGTCTAAGTAAATGCTTATAGTGGAATAAAATGTAAGACGACCAAATACAAGTCACCAAGTCGAGCTCATAAATAAATTGTAAACAAAAGACTACATTCAACATTAAGGGCGATTTTCACTGGTTCCTGATAAAATAGCAGATAACTTTCCGACATATAACGCTATCAAACAAATAAAACTGATAGATTATTATTGACTTTTTCTGCCAGATATACTATTCGATACTTCAGAAAGGAACAGTTATTATTAGTTTATATAGTGGATAAATTCGTAGCTATCAGTGACTAATCATTACATGAAATCGACCCTGTCTTATATGTTAACTGGCGGATATCATTTACTCGAACATTTTGAAAAAGGCCCTTACAATAAACACTCTGTATAAACAAAAATTCTTCCAACAGCATCGAGCTCACATACCTTCAAGGCGGTGCAGTATCGCGTGCACTAATCCGTCCTCGTCACTCAATTCCGTTATGTCCTCTACCAAATGTGTAAGCGTGCAAACATTTACCGACATTTTATATCGCTTGTTACGAACACGTTGATGTCTTCGTGGTACTTTATTAGAATATTTGACTGTACTATGTATTATTAGATGTAGATCAGTTTTTTATTTATTTATAAGTAAGATACATTACAATATTTGGAGCCGATATCACCGCTTGCTGATAAACACTATTTGTCACATAAATGCATAAGCCAACCAGACCAGTCACACTCTAATCTACGCTCCTAGATTAGACATTCATGTGACATACAGTTTATCATCAAGTGGTGGAATCGGCCCTAATTAAATCACAACAATACAATCAAATACACTAAGAAGTCACTAACCCGTGATGTTCAATGAATGATCACTATGATGCAGCTCTGATACATCGATATTTTATAATCGATATTTAATAGTTGATTTTAAAAATAAGCACCAAACCTTCCACTCTGCACTTTGTTAAACTTAAAATGAGTTCTAATACACAATAATGATCAAAGCAATGAGAAAGGCTCATTTTTCCTTTGATGTTTGTGATTATGGACCTTTTAAAGTTAAGGCACAGTTTTGTTTAAAAGAGCAACTTAAGATGTGCGCTAAACTTACTTCTACGTGACTTAAAAAAAAACTTCTTATAAAGAAATTGACATTCACAATCGATTATTTAGTTATCGATATCGATAACTCAGTACGTTGTGAAATACACCATATGGCACATGGAGCTCAGAAGATTACTCCCTATTTTTTATATTACTATGTATACATAATATAGTTGTGTAGCTTACCTCCAGCTACCCTAGGGTTTGCTTTTTTCCTCGGCCTTTCTCTACTGAACGCTGATCCGCTCTGTAAGGCTTCCATTAAACTGTAAAAAAAAACATGGTTATTTAATTTCATATACCATACTGAAAATATGTCGCTGCAGCCACTTTTGTCTATGGCATTGAGCTGAGGCAACCGTAGTATTGCCACTCTAACAACACAAGATAAAGTAACAGTTTTACTCCAGCATTTCTGTCATACCACTACTGAGAAATGTATAAGATAGTGTTGCATATCAATAGTCTGCTATCGATAGATAATCGCTTATCTATCGATAGTCAAGGTGAAAGGAATAGTATCGATAGTAACGATTTTATTGTCACATGTCAATACTGTCGATACTATTGATAGTATCGATAGCTCTCCATGTGCAATATTATTGATATCAACGACACTATCGATAGTATTGCTCTTATCAAATCTATTGTCGGTAGAGAGCTATCGATACTATCGATAGTATCGACAGTATTGACTTAAGGCAATACAATCGATATCCTGAATAGTTTTCGAGGTCAACCATCGATAGTCAAACTATTCATGGTTCTGCAACACTAGTATAAGATGTGATGAGTGGATACCTGTCCATGACACCGTCCTGCGCCCTCTCCATGTCGACGAACTGTTTGTACCGGTGCTGCCGGTCCCTCCTCTCCCTCTCGGCGGTGGCGCGCGCCTCTCTCGCCCGTCGAGCTCTCTCTTCCGTCTCCCGCGCTACTACGTTCTCTTGGTGTGCCGACTGGAACAAAATTATAGTTCAAGGCGCGCTTATATATATATAGATGTATGAGAAAACCCTATGTATATGGACACCGGTTTCCGTCGCGGGCTTTGACAGACTACAACATATTAGCTCTGCCGACCTGAGGTCTGGATTCCAAACCCTTGGCTGGGTAAAGTGATATTGGGCTTTACGGTATCTGGAGCTGTGCCCGCTAATAGGCACGCCCTCTACTACACGGGACCAAAGATAACTGGTGGAATGTGCATGTGTGAGTTGTAAATACCTCTGTCTACCGTTGAAAATTTCAATACAGTACTATGACCGTGTGTTACATACTCGACTATCAGGCAGAAAAAATTGCACACAATAATTAATGTTATTATATTATTACTAGACTTTGCCAGCGGCTCCACCCGCGTTAAAAAGTTTTCCGGGATAAAAGTCGCGTTTTTTTTAATTTCCCGGGATAAAATGTAGCCTATGTGTTAATCCAGGACATGATCTACCCGTGTGCCAAATTTCATCGAAATCCTTTCAGTAGTTTTTGCGTGAAAGAGTAACAAACATCCATACATCCTTACAAACTTTCGCGTTTATAATATTAGTAGGATGTACCATACCTGGAATGAATCCTTGAAAGTCTTGATATCGGAGAAGAACTCCTCGAGCGTGTACTTGTGCGGGTCGAACACGTAGTATTCGGCCAGCTCTCCGTACAACGCCTCCATCTTCTTAAACATCGAGTGCAGAAGATCACTCTGCTCGCGAGCTTCTTTTGCAAACGTCTGTGTTGGTTTGGAGTTAAGGAAGAAAGAACTGTGTACAGTCTATTAAGTGGTTTCTAGGTGAGTACTCTGCATAGGTATATACGCTGTCGATATCTAATTAGTTTATAAGGCGATGTTTAGATTAGCAAGAAAACTTGCAGAAGTTGATCCACACGCGATTTTGGCGTGATACCGACACAACTAACTTTTGATATTTTAAATCTTGCAGGATTTGTAGGGGTTTCGAAATGTATAGAATTACTACTGTTACTTCTACTCGTGGGTATTTATAGCTAACTATGCAAAATAATTGCTCATCTTTGTTTTATAAAATTATTGTCAGACTAACAGGCTTTATAAGAAAGTAACATTCTGTTTGTTTATATACTAAGTTTCCTAATATGGCACATCTGAATTTATTATATATGCAATTGACGATGCAAATTCTATAAAAGGATACGCCCATAGTCTCGTGGAACAAGTCGTCGGGACACTGCGGCACCCTCGAGTTGGTCAGATCTGTCTCCAGCGCTCTGATGTCATTCTCCATCTTCTTCAGGGCTTTCTGTAAGTTCTCCATCGACACCCGCGCGGCTCTGTGGTAATAATAGATGGGTTAACCATTTTAAATCTAGAATATTATATCATATATATGTGAGAATATAGGAAATACGAGGTCTAAGTATGCGTAAGCCTCAAAAATTGAAACTGATTGCTCAAGGATTGTGCTGAGGAGGCAAGACGACCATCTCCGCAAGCGTCTCTCTTCTATCTACTTTAGCTAAGCTTTTGCTACTTCAAATGCAATTTAGTAATTAACAAAAACCATTGAATTAATTTAAACATTCTGTATGTACCTGTCTATGTGCGGCATTTCCTCTGCAAAATTGAGCGCGTCGGGGAACTTATTCTCGATCGTCTCCACTAAGTAGTGCAGTAGTGTTTGTTTGTTCTCTAAATCCTTAGTTGCTGTTAACTGAAATATTAGTATCGGATAATATCGATATTCGGAATTTACTATTAGTAGGATCTATGTGATAGTATAAGCACCATTACTAGTGTAAACACCTATAATTTGGATTTAAAAAAAAATATCGATACAATATTTCTCAAAATCGTATTATTTTTCAAATCGATTCCAAATAAAAAAAGGAGTAGATTTAGGCTTAAACCGATCCAGAACGGTAGATGCGAATAATGGGCAAAGAGGTGTTGTAGAATCAACAACATGATTACAATGTGAACCAACCTTCGTAAGGAAACTGATTTCGAAACCATAGGCTCCAGCGTTGTTCGATCCGGTGTTCATGTAGTTGCCGAGCAGAAGCAGAAGCTCCAGTATCTTCGCGAACTTGCCGCTCGATTTCACTTCCTCGCACGCTGCTGTTCCAGAAACTATGTCCTGTTGAAAGGAAAATATACGTAATCTCACGTACGTATTCTCGAAGGGCGAAAGTACACATCGATTCGTTGATCGTCTTTTTATAATATGAAGTAAATTTACCTCCATATCGAGCACAATTTCGCTTCGAGACTCGTATGCGCACGAAAATATGATTACGGGATCGCAGTTAATAATATAATAATAATACTAGCCCTGTATTATATACCGCCCACTGCTGAGCACTGAGAGGGGTTAGACCTTAGTCCACCACGCTGGCCTAGTGCGGGTTGGCAGACTTCACACACCCCCGAAATTCTTATGGAGAATTCTCAGGTATGTATTCTCAGGGTTTCAAACCTCCGGACATTGTCTCGGCAGACCGTTCCATTCCCAACTAGGGTATCGTCTCAATTACATTAGAGCACTTGAAAAAGTATATAAGCACAATTTTTTTCACTAATATTTACGAATAGTAAATAATATTAATCAAAAATGAGCGGTTTAGCGGGCAACTTCTCCCGTGAGAATTTTGTGTCACACATGCGCGCGCATCGTAAAATTTCACTCTCATAATTTTTTCATAACGCGCCTAAAGAAGTACAACTTCAAAAATAATTCTAAAAAAATCCACACCAACCGGTTTAAGTTCTGATATGATCTCGTTATAGTGCTCCCTGAAGGCGAGACTCCTGAGCCGAGGGCCGAGTCGCTTCACGTCCGCC
The DNA here is from genome assembly GCA_949316025.1 of Lapara coniferarum. Classification (NCBI taxonomy): domain Eukaryota; kingdom Metazoa; phylum Arthropoda; class Insecta; order Lepidoptera; family Sphingidae; genus Lapara; species Lapara coniferarum. The sequence continues at coordinate 24,426,363 of OX438931.1, read as the reverse complement.
ACGGTGGCCGCGAACTGCTCCGCTTCTGTCAGCTCTTCGCTGTTGCACTTCAGCTCCGACAGTTTCTTCAGCTGATCCGCTGGAGGGAGATACTGGCGACAAAAAATTTGAAAGTATTTTTTAGTGTCTAGAAAAGTATAGGTATAAGAATATCGATGATATGTTAGTGGAGGTAACGAAAATTTTACATATACCTCTAATTCCGATAATATACTGCTGGATTACCATTCTAACACAAATATCGAAATAAGCTTAGCGGTTTACGATTTCGATAAAAAAAACTATATATAATAATATAATATATAGTTTTTTAATAAGATAATTAAGATCTCTCTCCGGTCATGTCGGATTGCCGTCTCACCGGACTATGAGAGTGAAGGAATAGCGAGTGCACCTGTGTATTGCGCACACACTTGTGCACTATAATATCTCCTGCGTACCTGGCTGATCTCCGTTGAGATTGGCCACCGTGGCCGAAACTGGCTAGGAGGATTTCAGTTTTTTAATCGAAATCATAATATACTGCTGGTTTACCATTCAAACACAAACATCGAAATAAACTTATCTGTTAACGATTTCGATTAAAAACCTATATCAATATCGATAAAAATTGTTATATAGGAAGTTCAAGAAGCACTCAAGTAATGAAATATTTTTTTTCCTTAAACTAATAGTATTATTGTACCTGTATCAGCAAGTCTAGAACATTCCCAGTGAGCACGGTGGTGTCGCAGCGCAACACGCATGTTCTGATATGTTCGTACGACATATGTTTCAAGGACCCGCCCAGCAGGATGGACAGGTTCTGAGCAGCCTTACTATCCAGCACTTTCAGGTCTTTCACTTTCTTCAACGTGTGCGCCCTGGGGAACATGCAGGTTCACGGTAAATTAGCATTTATGGTGCGATAAAATGTCGAGAATTTGAAGTAAAAGCATCAGTTTTATTTCAGTTAGCGCAGTAAACTCAATCAGGGCAATATGCCTTCCTTAATATATATTAAGGAAATCAATCCAGAATATAATTAATAAAATGCTTATGTATTATTTAGTTTTGATTGAATTCTGTGTTATGCCTTTTATATGTAAATAACAAAAAAAAGATAATTTCACAAGTTGTTAATCTCGTCTAGGTCGGCCTGGGTAGGTACCACCGATTCGTCTAATTCTGTATCTAAGCCGCATTATGCTAGCACTATTGTGTCCCAGTTTAAAAGACAACAGCTAGCGTGATTAAGCATTGTAAGACTTACAATCCATTGCATAAGGTTACTCTAACTATTAAGTTTATACACATTACTATATTAGTATATTCTTCCACAAAATTGAAGACTTACTTATCAACAGCATCCTCGCTTTTCTTCGCGACGGGTTTGCTCGAGAACTTCTGCGCCAGTCCTGTGAGGATGTCGGGTGACGCCAACTTGTCTTCTTGTACCTGTCAGATATAAAGACAGCTTAGAAAGGAAGACTATATCGTATGTGGTAAAGGAGAAAAAACACTCATAGTAGTCTAAAAATATTCATGTATATCACATACATAAAAGGATCCAACCGATTTGCAGCAACCTGTATATTATTTAGCCAAGTAAAGCTACTATGAAGTAGTTGTATAAGACCAAGTAAAGCCGTTGTCATTACACGATCGTAATCTTAATCGTCGATCCGATTCTAGAATAAACCAATCAAAGTAAGTCATTTGTAAGCATGTCAAAAAAGCTTTGTTCTTATTGGTCAATTATCATTATGGATCGAACAAAGGGATTGGGATCGGAATGGTCGAAAATTATAATTACTACTAGCTTTTGCCCGCGGCTCCGCCCGCGTGAATGAGTTTTCCCGGGACAAAAGTCCCTCTTTGTATTTTCCCGGGATAAAAAGTAGCCTATATGTTAATTCGGAATATAATCTACCCGTGTGCCAAATTTCATTGAAATCCGTTCAGTAGTTTGTGCGTGAAAGAGTAACAAACATGCATACATCCATACATTCTTACAAACTTTCGCCTTTATAATATTAGTAGGATGTAGCATACAGTACCTTAACCCAGAAAGCCTTTTCGGACATCCTCTGTGGCACTATCGTCTTCCAGTTGGCTCTCTTCAAAGGCCCCTCCACTTCCCACTTCTTTTTGGGCTTCAAGCCGTAAGGAAGGATATCAGGCTGCGGCTGAAATAAAAGTCAATAAGACTCCTTATTTTTTTAAGTCACTTGAGGTCTACTTAATGTTAAGTGATCACCGCTTGAACACCCATTATTCCAAACGAATCATGCATGCGCTGTTAGTTTAAAATGAAAAATTATAATTACAACAAAAGGGTGAGGAGTTATTTCGTTGAGACGTAATACAAAACCAATGACAATCCACTCACAAGCCTCGGCATAAATCCTCCAGGCGGCGGCGGCGGCCTGGGCCCACCCATGCCGGGCATCGGCGGGGGCGGCGGGCCCCCCATGCCCGGCATGGGAGGGGGAGGCGGCGCTCGCGGTCCACCCGGCATCGGCGGCGGCGGAGGGGGCGGTGGTCCACCACCTGCTGAAATATAAATCAGTCTCATTCATCATCATCATCATCATCAGCCACATGACGTCCGCTGCTGAACATAGGCCTCCCCCAAAGATTTCCAGATGGACTTGTCAAAAGCGGCCCGCATCCAGCGCGTTCCTGCGACCTTTACCAAGCCGCCTGCAGCCTTTAATCAGTCTCATTAAAGAAGGCTAAAAGCAGTAGGATCCTCATCATCAGCAGCCTGATGTCCACTGCTGAACATAGGCCTGCCCTTAAGATTTCCAGACGGACCTGTCAAAAGCAGCCTGCATTCAGTGTGTCCTTGCGAAACAGTAGGATGGCGTGGAATGACTAGACCAGTGACTTAATTATTTTTCAATATTAAGGACAATAACAGGTTTGGTGTTTTATTATGGACCACCGTGATGAATCACGGTATTTGGTGATGGAAAAACCATAAAATAAATAGTGCAATCTGAGTGCTGTTGTCATTACCCTCAAAAATACAATCCCGTACGAAGAGGCTATAATACAACTTTCTTAATTAAAAACGAAAAACCGTGTTTTTTATTTAAAAAAATCATGAAACCAATTTCATAATAAACACATAAACATACTTTATTATTAAAAAAAAGCGTGAACCAACCTGAAGGCATCGGTGGAGGCGGCGGGGGCGGGGGGGCACCGACACCTAGAACCACACCAGACAGGGACCGATATAGTGCTATAACATGCGTGTGAGCGAGATAGACACATAGAATGAAGTGCTTTCTAAACATACGTAAATTATGAAGGTACAATACAACTATTGATACATGCGCTTGAGTAAGATAGATACTATATTCATGCTAATATAATAATTTACTTTGTGACCATAAATGAGTCAATATGATAGACGTCGCCAAACTCCTACTTCGCTCTGGAGTTACTGTTAAAAATAACCGAGAATGTGCACTTATTGACAGTTTATTTTGTTACACACTTCAGAGCGAACAAGTTATTCGGTATAGGCTGTGTTTGCTAGAACATGCGCGTGACTGAAATAGAATAATATTACAGAGCTATCACGCAGTATATTTTATGATATACGTATGGTAACATGACTGGACTGACGCTAATCACTTCACGTCTCATCGCCGTGTTGTCTTGAAAACGAAGATGGCGCTCGTGACTAACTTCAGACCGGCCGAGTTAAATGCACGTAAAACATTTCTTTTTTCTAAGACAAAATTGCCCAAAATATTTATAGGCTTGGCTTCATTGACAAGGAAGAATGGCTAAAAACATATTAAGTACTTTAAATTAGTGAATATACATCATTCTCATGACAATAGGTATAAAAGCATGTTAGTGTGATATTGATAAAGTATTTCAAAAGCGTACATGCTAATTTGAGACCTCTGAAAACTGGAATCATATACTGCACGATTACCTCATTTACAAACGATTAAACTACAATTATGACCAACATTAAGTTGTTAACGTTTATTAAAAATGTTCAAACTTCACTATCAAATCTGGTTATAATATACTAAATTACTACCATCTAGCGATACGTGTACCATAAGAATCCTCCTCTGACTACTATTTTCTAAACGTCGTTTTCAATAATCGATCCCAATCTCTTTTTCGATCGATCGCAAAATAGACCAATCAGAACAAGTTTTTTTGACATGCTCACAAATAACTTATTTTGATTGGTTTATTTCTCGGGATAAGAAAAAGTTTAAATTGCTTTTTTTTTAATAAAAGCGGCCCTATTAACTTTCCTCTCCCCTTTAAGAAATCCCAATTACTAATCCACCCCTAACAAGTCGCTGGCTTACTATTACAAGGTCCTATGTTAATTTTAATTACGTTCGGAAAATGAGATTTCAAATTCTCATGTTGGTAAAAATTAGAGAAGACAATTAAGGCACTGTTCCCCCTTTACTTATCTTCAGTATTATTGAAAATTTTTACTAAAAAAGACACAGAATTATGAAAATATATACAATTCAATTTGTGGAAAAAATATAACATAGAACCTTGTAATAGTGAACCAGCGAAGTATAAACAATGATGCATACGCACCTGGAAGCGGCGGCGGCGGCGGCGGCGCGGGCCCGCTCTCTGCACCGCCACAGAAAGAGACAGCGTGAGTACATGCGCGTGAGTGCGAGCGAGATGGTCATAATAATATCGACATGCTTTAGTTATACAGCGATTGCGTAAGTAGTATATTAAGGAGAAATATTTGGATAGATCAAGATGTTTTTATTTATAGAATGTTAACTATTATTGTTTAGTGAAAGGAGTGTTGGTGTATTCAAACATGTATGGATATAAAAAAGGCGCACGTAGTACGTTAAAGTGTTCGAATAAAATAAGTGACAGAATAAATATACAAAATAAAAATTAGTATGTACACAATACTATTAGTAAGCTTACCTCCAGGCATCGGCGGTGGTGGCGGCGGCGCCGGACCGCCCGGACTTCCGATCGCCTGGAAAAAAAATATTTTTACACACATACATCTGGATGACGACGCTATATAAAATTGCAGCGTCAAAGGTCAGTCACCTAGAAATATCCATCTTATTACCTTGGCAATAGCATCTATATTCGCGTGTGTGACCCCACCAGGTCCGGAGGGCGAGGCAGCACTCTTCATCCGCTCCTCGAGATGTGCCGCCCTCGCTTCCGCCTCCTGTCTCGCCGCAATGGCGGCTTCTAATTTGGTCTTTAAATCCTCCACTTTACGTTCCTCTTCGGCTCGGGATTTTTCTAGAAAATATAAGTACTAAGAATAGTGCCATTCTGTACTATTTGTATATATTTTTTGTTCTGATATTAGCTGAAGTCCTAAGAAACTGTCGACTAGAAAGTGACTTATATATTTGAGACCCATTGCTATTGTCTATGTATCAGTCCAGCGGTTTTATATATAATTAATAATTGCATACACCCAATCTCTGGGTATTAAATACTGGTGGAGATATAAAACTCCTAATAAAGTGAGCATTTCTAGACAGTTCCTGTACATGAAGAGATGATAGCGTTCCTCCTCCCAGTCAGGATGATGCTGCGGCAGTTGAGCGACGCGCCTGTACAGCCACATGCTGTTACCTCGAAAAAAAAATAGAATCTACCTATGAGCCCGTCGATGAGCGGCTGCACGTCTATGTTGAACCGCTGCGTGGCCCGGAAGTCCGGGTCGTACCCGTTCTTGTGCAGCACTATCTGTGTGATGCACTCCTCTATTAGTTTGTAGTACGCTGGCCTGTAAACGAGTGAATTGGGTACATAAGATTCATAATTAAATATCGATTAAATCAACAAACGATTATATTATTATTTATAATTGATATAAAAGTCGATTATTTGCGGAATTAGATGATTTAATTATCCTACTAATATTATAAATGCGAAAGTTTGTAAGAATGTATGGATGTTTGTTCCTCTTTCACGCAAAAAACTACTGAACGGATTTCGATGTAATTTGGTACATGGGTAGATCATGTCCTGGGTTAACACATGGGCTACTTTTGTCCCGGGAAAATATAAAGCGGAACTTTTATCCCGGAAAAACTCATTCACGCAGGCGAAGCCGCGGGCAAAAGCTAGTGTAAAATATGTTTCTTATTTATGATTCTAACAGATCTCTTCAATAATACATGTCAATGCCTTCATTCCTCACCTTATAAGTTCATCATCCCTTATGAAGAGCAGATGCTGTAATATCGACAACAGGTAAGGCTCGGCCGGCGTGTCTATCACCAGGTTCTTGACCAATTCGAAACACTCGTTGGCGTCGTTGAAATCCACTCTGGAAATATCATTACCGTTAACATCATTAGAGAGCCACCGTTAACATAACATCATTACCATTGTGATATTTATTCGAAAAACCATTTTCAGGCCTATAACATCCAGCAACGAAACATGTTCACGGACAGCACAGTTGTTTGCCTGTGCGCGTCCCACGGGGGACTACCGTCATTTGTACATGTCCAGTAAATACGAAAACATTACAACATTCTGGTCTTTTGATAGCTGTGTAGTTGTCCAGTTATCATATTATCGAGTACTCACCTGACATCGTCGAATTTAGCCAAGAATTCGTCCTGATCGGCGGCCGCGTGGGAATCGAACACGTTCATCTGAATGAGACGAGAACCTTCCGCGCCAGCGCGTAGGTCATCTAGAACACATACTCATTATCATTACCATCATATTCTTTACCACACATCTATAATATGATTGTCATCATAGCTCTGATCATCATGACGTTTACCAAAATTATCATCACCATAATTATAAATACATCATTACCACCATTACACTCCTGTTCTTATCTTATTATCATTTATATACATACATACACACTCACGCCTGTTATCCCCGAAGGGGTAGGCAGAGGCGCAACTAGTGCACCCACTTTTCGCCATTATTCCGTCCCATGATGTGATAGGGGGCGAGCCTATCGCCATATCGGGCACAAATTCCAGACTCCGAGCTGATACTGAATAGAAAACCTCAATATCACTTTGCCCGACCCGGGAATCGAACCCGAGACCTCAGCATTGCAGTCATACCATAATACAACTACGCCACCGAGGCAGTCAATTAATTAACGGGTAACCTACAGGTGTATATAGGTGTAATATATAAATTATCATTTATATATTACACCTATATACACCTGTTGTATATAGGTGTAATATATAAATTATCATTTATATATTACACCTATATACACCTGTAGGTTATCCGTGATATTGTAGCAGTATTACATAATACACTCACCGATCAAATCATAGAGTCCTGTCCTCATGAATTCACTCCTCAGATGCAATCGAAACTCGAGTTCCTCCGGCTCTGTTATTATTGCGTTTATCAACTGCATGCAACCGTTCTGAAATACACAAAATATAGTAAAAAATACATTAAATTTTGTTGTGAAATTTGACGCATCTATGAGACAAGTGACGACTATAGGGTATCTCCAGTGTTAGTTGACAATTTTATTCCATCCAATTCTATTCGCACACTTGCCTTAATATCTCCTGTCCTCCTCCTGCTGTGTTAGAATCATTTTGATCATAGTTATAGAATAGAATTTCTAGAATAATACGTGCAATAAGGCACCACAATACTATTTTGCGTTTAAAATACCCCCATAAAATATTATGTCCTTCCACAAAGTCAGACTGACTTCATAACACAATCAGCCTTACCTTCAAACTCTCCGGCGCCTTGCTCTCCAGACCCTCGACTATGGGAAGGAACCGCGCTTTCCTGCTCGACTCGCCGGCCATCGTGATCGCTTCTAGAACTTTTTCGTGCCCGTTTGGGATGAGACATATTGCTGCTAGCACCTGGAATGTAGACGAAATCACAATTAATCATTGCCATTGATATTTCGACCGTCTTAAACTCATTATCATTACCATCTCAATTGTCACTCAGCATTCCCTTAATTTTTTTCAGACTGTTCATATATCCTACTTATTTATCTTAATCAACTCCAATGCAGCGACATCTCAACACGTTGTGGGAACAATTTGGGTTAGTTTTTACGACGGGCTACAGTCCAAATGCGCTATTCTACGTTCAGAAATTCTCGTTATCTATTCATATTAACATTCGAAATTGACATTTATGCTCTTTGATTTCCGCCAATATTGCTACCATCAGTTTATGAACATAGAGTTTAATTTACCTTAGCCGCCTCGAGGGCGCAGTGTGGTTTCCTCGCGTCCAGACTCCTGGCCAGCACCGGCAGAGCCTCGCGACAATCGAACATGGTCCTTATGCCCACTGTGTTGTTCAAGATGGCGGATAGGCAGCGTATGCATTCGTATTGTACGCGATCGTAGCGGGAGTCACTGGGAAAGTTAATGTTGGATTGTATGAGATGAGTAAATTAACTTCCTATGCCTGATATTATATACCACAATCAGGCAGTGGGCATCCTGTGGTTCATGATGATGATGGTGATAAAATTATAAAAATATTGGCTTTTGGAAGAATACTTAATTTTTAATAGAAATGGGTACATTTTTATGTAGCATTGTGGGTGTTTACACAAAATCATCATTCTCGTTAAGAAGCAAAATATACTATAGAAATGGTAGAGCGTATTTATCACACACACACACATACACATACACTCACGCCTTTTATCCCCGAAGGGGTAGGCAGAGGCGCAACTAGTGCACCCACTTTTTGCCATTATTCCGTCCCATGGTGTGATAGGGGGCGAGCCTATCGCCATATCGGGTGCAAATTCCAGACTCCGAGCTGATACTGAATAGAAAAACTCAATATCACTTTGCCCGACACGGGGATCGAACCCGAGACCTCAGCATTGCAGTCGTATCATAATACAACTACGCCACCGAGGCAGTCAGCGTATTTATCATTCCTTCTGTATAACATTTTCATTACTTACTTACCGATAAAATCCACTTCCGCTGTACGCATGTAAATTTATTCAAAGTCATTCAATGTCTCGTTAATGTATAAACAATGGGAGAAAACATTCCAGGTTACGAAAATAAGAAGTAGTTGAAGAGAGAAGTAGTAGGAGACATTAGTATAGAAATAGAGATAAACAAACACACGAGGAGCAAAGAAAGTAGCAGGAACGAAATGTCGGGGAGATTAACATAAATATAAGCAAATAACATGAGGAGAATGAGATAAAAGGAATGATGCAAACAGAGACACGAGAACCATAACAACTCACTTAGTATAACACAAATTGAGCGTGGTGAGCAGACTCTCAATGCCTTTGGTGCCGAACTCCTCGACCCACGAGAGCGGGTTGTTGGTGAGGGATATCCTCAAGTTCTCCAGGCACCCGTGAAGCTTCCCCACTGACAGCTCGGGCTGGTTGAGGTACGCCACGTAGTCTGACGGCTTCTCGAACTTTGAACGGCCTTCCTGGAATAATAATAACGGTTTTGTATTGTGTCTCGACTTGTCAAGCCCCGCTACGGACGCCGGCATTCGAGTATATAGGGTTTCCCCATACGTCTATATATATATAAGCGGGGCTTGACGGGTTAATGCTGTGAACACACCTCCTCTACTATTGAGAAGGTTTAGTATTCCACCACGCTGGCCTAGTGCGGGTTCGCAGACTTCCCATACTTTCAAAATTCTTATAGAATTTTTAGACGTAGGTTTATTTCCGCTAATTTCCTTAACCATTAAAGCGATAACTGACAAAGAAACCCATGTAACTTTGAAAATTCAGAGGTGTGTGCCTTGGGTTTTGAACCTGCGATCCTTGTCTTGAAGTCTGTTGCCAACTAGGCTATCACCGCTTTTAGAGTAAAACTGTTTTTTGTTTCAGTGTCGAGCTGTCGTATTTTTGAAAGGGGCAGTACATGTTGCGCAAGAAACATGGACAAGGGGCTTTACCTGTGTGTTTACGAATTTGTAGGCGACTAGCATCTTCTTTTTCTGATCTCTGGAATATTTCCGTAACGGCTCCTTCTTCTCCTCACTGAGATTCATGTCGGACTGGAATCAAAAAGAGAGAAATAAGAATTCAGCACAGATTTAGTTAATGTTGCAGCCGATTAAGTATAAGACGATTGGACTAGGGTGGTTACTGCTGGTGGTTACTACAGAGAAAACGTAACTGAAGTACTGGTTTTACATGTTGGTAGGTACAAGCCCGTGTTGTTTCATCCGTGGTCTAGTAAAATTAACGGTCTCGATACACTGGACGAGCGCGCAGCGTCTTCGGCTCGCTGTGCATTCACTTGCAATTCGCCAGTGTGATTATTTACATTTTAACTGATCACTGGTGAAACAACCCAGCCTTAGGGTTTATTATGGGCAACCCCAAACAAAATTACCGCATCGGAAGAACTTTTTTTTTATGGCATCGAATGACGAGACGAGCATGCCGTTCGCCTGATGGTAAGCGGTACGACCACCCATAAACATTAGCAACACCATCCAGCACCTTGAGTTACAAAGTAATGTGTGGCATTCCACTGCGCTCGTCATCCTGAGACATAAGATGTGAAGTCTCATTATGTCCTGTAGTTACACTGGCTACAATGCCCTTCAAACCGAAACACAACAGTGCGTGCCCACTGCTGCTTGGCGGTAGAAATAGACATTGCGGTAGTACCCACCCAGACGGACTCTTACATATGAGAGTCCTACCACCAGTAAAAGAACTTATTTCAAAAACTAATATCATATCAAACTCACAAGCATCTCCTCAAACCGCCTGCACAGCTGGTTTTCGTCAAGCGCATCGATCTTGCTGGTGTACTCGGCGGTGACGTTGGGCTCGTCATCGTCAGCCCGGGGCTCCGCCCCCCGAGGGACGGTGTCGTACCCTCGCTCGATGCCGCCGCCCGTCTTCTTCGGCCTTCCGAACCATGTGTCCAGCTATCGACAAAAACGGTTGATTAGTAATTATGTAAATATAAAAAGCCCGCAATAGTGGCCCACGTTGGTGTGTTACGTTCCGTTCAGCCTGTGTATACCCGGTTTCACAGGCCGGCATAATTGTTTTTGTCATATAAAATAATACATAAATAAATTATTGTTCTAAAAAGTTCATTTTTATCCACATTTGTCTCTTGTGTCGATTTTACGCTGCCACCTATTCGTGCAAGTTCCCTATAAAAGAATTGTATAGTATTGTAGTTGAGACTACTAGTTTCACTGTAATGGGAATTCCCGAGAGAATGAAAGTTTCAGATAAAATGCTTTTAAATCAACTTTGTAAAGCTTGATGGTGCAGAGAACATGCTCGTTCCAAATCTTGACAAACCAAATTGAAAAAATCAGGATCGAAATTGGTCGTAGTAGCTTTTTATCAAACCGAATAGAACAGCTCATAAAACATAAATTTTGTTTATAAAGTAGTTTGTAAATCGCACGGATTTTTAGTTCTATCATAAGTTTATTCTACCAATATTATCTTCCTACTATAATAAACACGAATGTTGGTGAAAATATTTATGTCCGTATATTTGAATGTTTATGAGAAGTAAACGTTGAAACCGCTGAATGGATTTGGATGAAATTTGGCACACGGATAGATCATATCCTGGATTAACACATAGGCTACTTTTCATTCCGGGAAAATTTAAAACGGGACTTTTATCCCGGAAAAACTCATTCAAGCGGGCGGAGCCGCGGGCAAAAGCTAGTATTACAATAAATCTAGGACCTTACAACACATCAATAGATTACGAGGCAACAAAACGTTTGCGAATGAGACTTATAATCTTCAAAGTACAGCTTGGCAAAAAAGAGTGTGGATTTAATGAGGGCGCCTAAGTCTCATATAACACTAATATGGCAACCCAGTATACTACGACGTAAAGTGTTTAGATACTTGTTATTTTTCAATGAGTATCACGTGGCACATTGTGTTTGGCCCAAGGAGATTACAGTGGGTATAAGGTTCTTAGTTTGGCCAGAACACAGGAATAACAAATAAGAAAAATAAAGCAACTTGTTGATGAAAAAATATTTCTTACGAAAACCTCGTTTTATGTAACTCACAGTTTTGTTAATTTATTGTTGTTTACCTACTGAGTCTTTAGGGATGCTTTCCAATCGTCAGGTAAATATTATTTGTATAAAAAAACAAAGAAATTTATAATACATGCAAAAGAAAAGAGGTTTATTTTTTGCACTAGGTCTTTGATAAGTTGAATTTGTCAGTAGTATTGAGTCCATTGAATTATGAATAATATTTCATGGAAGCATCTGCTCACTCGCGGAATTATTTGTTATCAAATAATTTAGTAGCCCTTCTTATTTTCGCGAGATTCGAGCTGGTGTAATCATCGTTAGAAAATACTATTGTGGTATAAATATCCGTTCATCGTATCTTAAACATTTAGGAAAATTAAACATTTTTATATCTTCATAATTTATTTAAATAATACAAAATTTCTTTTAAAATTTATCCGATTCTAAAACACTTTAATCTAAGTATTCTACCCCAGAAAACTATATTGTGTCTTGGCTCGATGTTCCTGCAACAACAAAATCATCTGATTCTGAAGCAGTGTCGCTGCTGCTGTCTTCTCTGTGGTTAATAACCAATTATTCAATATCATGATACATAGTCATACCCCTATCATAATATTCCTTTTCAATTTTCATATGATGGCAGGAATTCTTACAATCTTCAGCAGTAATATCTAGAAGTGCTTGTTCAGCTGCCATCTGTTGGAGTAAAATATTACTAATTATGAGTTCAAGTTAATAACATTAAGAAAAAAATATTGTGTACTAGATCTCTACCTTTATGTCAATGGACCCTACATTGGAGTGTATATAGCTTTCATCCAAATAAATAACATGTTTTTGTAATTCTGTAGGCAGATTTCTATTATGCATTATTATTTTTTAATATTGCTCTCGCTTTGGAACCTTTACCCCGCAAAAGCGTTTTACCATGGCCAGATCCGGGACAAAAATCTAATATCAAATATATTACATACCTGCTTTTTTACGGTGTAGAAGAAATGAACCCTTTGTCTAATTGCACATAAGTCAAAATCATCGAGATCTTTCTTTGGCCGACCTTTCCGATGTTTCCTAGGTGTAGAAAAAATGCCATTATTTTGTTCACCTTCTTCAACAAGTTTTCTTATAGCATTGATTGATTTACCTAAAATAAATACCAAACATGCATGAACTTTCAAAACATTCATATTTTTTTTTCATGTCTCAAGTATCAAAAAATTAAGTCAGTGTATAAGTGGTTTGTAAACATAACCTTTGTCAACAAAACACTAAAATATCGTAAATTTTATGTTACTCATGTTATAAACCAGTGCAAAATGTATGGTTCGACTTGTAGAATGTAAATAATTTGCATAAATACCTGTCATATCGGCAACTCTCTCATAAATATTGTCAATTTGAGACAAAATTTGTCCCGCTTGAGATTCAGCCAAACATCGAAAAAAAATTGGTATATCACTGCTCTGCCACTACTACGAATCGTTTTATTCATTTTAATTAATAAAACAAGGAACGAACGTACAAGAATTTACAGAATTCCGTCGAAAATAACTTAGCGTAAACAACGATGACACAGAATCTACAAACAATTTGACATAAATGACAAGTCTAATAGTGTTGCAACAAATAATTAGTTTTAGTTCTTATTTTCACCGCGTCATACTCTTTTTTGCCAAGCTGTAGAATCTGCAACAGATCGCTACAGATTTCGTAACCAGACAATTGTAAACAAAGAAGTGATAAGATAATGCTATAACATTCCTTTGTGAATGAAATGATCGATAACATCACACTTATTGAGATTCTACATGATAGCCATTTTTCCTGAATTTAAGAACCGACAGCAAAAACATCAAAAATAAATAAATCAAGGCCGGACCACGATCTCCGGGAAACAACTGTTTACGGTTCCATATACTATTTATACAAATGTATACTTATATAACCGGAAAATGCATACACTTGGCCTTGTGTTTCGAGAATACTCATTCACTATAAATCTTTATGATAAATTAATCTTTCCGAAACCTTAGGTTACAGACAGGTTAGCAAAATCAAAGTTTGATTTATCTAAACAGAAACAGTAACTGATGTATCCTACTATCCTACTAATAATATTATAAAGGCGAAAGTTTGTAAGAATGTCTGGATGTATGGATGTTTGTTCCTCTTTCACGCAAAAACTACTGAACGGATTTTGATGAAATTTGGCACACGGGTAGATCATGTCCTGGATTAACACATAGGCTACTTTTTATCCCGGGAAAACATAAAGCGGGACTTTTGTCCCGGAAAAACTTTTTAACGCGGGCGGAGCCGCGGGCAAAAGCTAGTGAGTAAATAAATTTCAATGTTGTCTACCTTATAGGGGTTCACAATGGCACAATGGATGTCAATGGCCCACTTTGTTTGGCAAATCAACTGTTACTTTTACCTCGGCTGGGCAGGGTACCTATTCATTTGAGCTTGGATGTCAACGTCATCCACAATAAACTGACAACCAAATGGTAGACGGCGCAAGTCAGTCTTCAAGGTAAATGCATTTAAAACTGGATAGACATTGTCGATCCCTGTTGATCTTTATAGCATTTACCGAAATACGACTAAAGAGCGACACTTTCAAGTGATTTCCTCTACCCATGAAAAAAAAATCACGGATGCGCTACTGGCCTTAAATGAAAAGAATAGGCGAGAGAAAAGAGAGTTTGAGCTCACGGAAATCTCGCTTATACGAAAGGCTAAAAAAGAGTGTTCATCTCCCAGTAGGCACCGGCTTGGCTGTGCCCCTGCCATTGCATAGGTCCATAGGCAGCGGGTGCCGCTCACCTTCAGGGCCGCTTGCTCATTTGCCTACTGGGGCAATAAAAATTGACTAGTATAGGTCAAGGCGCCATTCCTGCTTTAGACAAGCACAAGCACATCGGACAAGCACATATAAGAAACTAGATTTTGCCCGCGGCTCCGCCCGCGTTAAAAAGTTTTTCCGGGATAAAAGTCCCGCTTCTTATTTTCCCGGGATAAAATGTAGCCTTTGTATTAATCCAGGACATAATCTACCCGTGTTCCAAATTTCATCGAAATCCGTTCAGTAGTTTTTGCGTGAAAGAGTAACAAACATCCATAAATCCAGAGATCCAGACATCCATACATACTTACAAACTTTCGCCTTTATAATATTAGTAGGATGTATCTACAAAATACATCTACCACTTTGAAACGTGTGCAAAATTCATGAACTTATCAATTTAGACTATCCACATTGTACGGGTAATTGCACCTAACTATCTCTAATAGAGTAATTAACGCTGAATGTAATAAATTTAATTCACGAATTACACGGGCGAAGAAAACCCCAAGGTCCTTACACGGTCACAGTTAAATTGCAGTAAACGATGTTGAGAGATGTTTTACTTAATTTATTGTATTTTAGGAACAAGAAAACACTAAAAATATGTTGAAAACCAAACTAGTAACCAAACTAGTAAAACTAGTAACCCAAGAGCTGGCAGCGAATTTTGGGAAGGTGCTTTAGGCACTGCCAGACATTGAAAAAATGGTATTTTATGAATAGGAGAATCTCAAATGGTGAGTCGGGCAGGGCAATTGCGGCTATTTTGCAACTGCGCAGTATATAGAAAGTGCAAAAAAATCTACCCAAAAAATATGTTTTAGGCAACTTGGAATAACTTGTATTTTATACTTTAGAATATATATAGTCCAGGTATAAACATGCCAGACCGTTTTATCGGTTATAAAGTGCAACCCGACTGACCTGAATGTACTTAATCAGTAAATGGCAAAAATATGTTTTAGGCATTCTGATTTTTTTACAGGTTGTTTATTGATTAATATTGAAGCATAATATGCGCAAACCGCCAGAAGTTTTTTTTTGGCATTGAAGACGAGACGAGCATGCCATTCGCCTGATGGTAAGCGATACGACCGCCCATAAATCGTAGTAATACCATACAGCACCTTGAGTTACAAAGTACCTACTGTGTGGCATTCCACTGCGCTCGTCACCCTGAGAGGCTGAGACATAAGATGTTAAGTCTCGTTATGTTCAGTAGTTACACTGGCTACAATGTCCTTCAAACCGAAACACAGCTGTGCATGCCCATTGCTGCTTGGTGGTAGAAATAGGCATTGCGGTGGTAAAAAATAATTTCTGGCGGTTTGCGCATATTATGCTTCAATATTGAAATCCTCCTAGCCAGTATCGGCCACGGCGGCCAATCTCAACGGAGATCAGCCAGGTACGCAGGAGATATTATAGTGCACAAGTGTGTGTGCAATACACAGGTGCACTCGCTATTCCTTCACTCTCATAGTCCGGTGAGACGGTAATCCGACATGACCGGAGAGAGGTCAGGCGCAGGACCAACGGCTTTACGTGCTTTCCAAGGCACGGGGGTATCACACCGCCAACTTCCTGACTCCGAGATGCGACTGAGTAATTTTTTTAAGATGGAAAAACTCAGTCACACATTTTTTGGCCCGACCCGGGATTCGAACCCAGGACCTCAGCGCGCAAATCGTACTCGTAACTCGTACGCAATACAACTACGCCACCAAGGCAGTCAAGCAGCTTCAATATTAATCAATAAACAAGCTGTAAAAAAATCAAAATGCCTAAAACATATTTTTGGCATTTACTGATAAAGTACATTCAGGTCAGTCGGGTTGTACTTTATAACCGACAAAACGGTCTGGCATGTTTATACCTGGACTATATATATTCTAAAGTATAAAATACAAGTTATTCCAAGTTGCCTAAAACATATTTTTTGGGTACATTTTTTTACAATTTCTATATACTGCGCAGTAGCAAAATAACCGCAATTGCCCTGCCCGACTCACCATTTGAGATTCTCCTATTCATAAAATACCATTTTTTCAATGACTGGCAGTGCCTAAAGCACCTTCCCAAAATTCGCTGCCAGCTCTTGGGTTATAGGTTCTCACGCGCGTTGTTTACAAATTTGAATAACGGTAGACGAAATTAACAAATGTTTTAATATATTCCTGTTAATTTCACGTATTATAAGAATAGACCAATTTCGATAGACGAGAGTCGATATAATCACATGACTAACTCTACATCGGTGTAATAAGTAACTGCCCAAAGTTACCTCGATGGAAAATTATGGAAACAACGTTATAGTATCCACATACGATGTGATTTGGTATCATGCGACCAATTCGTCACGCGGTACAGTCTTCACGCCACACGATCGAACCGTACCATGCGACGTCCAGTTGTATCCAACCAAGTTTGATGGACAAGCCATCGAACCAGCCGTACCAACAATAATAATAATAATGTCCATCGAACCGTGCCCCACACGATGCGATATGGTTCGATGGCATACCATTTTAATGGTTCAGCTGTACCAAATCGCATCGTATGTGCCCACTTTTAGATCACAGTGTTGCGCCCGAACGGGTGCAGTCATCTCAACGGTGAACCATTTTCTCTATTCCTTGAAGACACCGTATTATTCCACAGTCACTGTACTCACCGAAAAAGGAGATCTCTCTCGTACATATTCCCCGACCACTTTTATTGTATCCATCTTTGCAAAGAACACAGACAGTTTAGCTTTCATGAACCAAATACTAAAGTTGAGCTTCGACAATCAAGCCTTGCATATCAATATTATTATGATTAAGAGATGTACATTTTCGTAACTAACTTATTCTTTCCCCATTTATAACTTAATTCGTTGGAAGTAAACTTAGCCTACTCACACTACACTGCAAATCCCAAATTAATATCAAAAGAAACACTCATCAACTGTTTGCATGTAAAAGAAGAACGGCAATGAGAATACGCGACACAGAACTTGCAAACCTACACACGAGCGTTCATTTCACGGTCAAAAACAATACTGCCAAACAATATTCAGTGGTGAAACGTTCAAAATAAACAATTATATGCGTTGATGATGTAAAACGCGGGGGCGGATTTAGGGCTTTATTGTGGGGAGAGAATGACAAACAAAAGATGACAATCAATCAGCCTGGTGCATGAGGTCAGCGTATATTTTGAACATGTAGATGATTTTAGGTTTTAATTTTATAGTAGTCTTTAATAAAACCCTAGTTTCAAATGAGCTTATACTTATTCCTGGGCACATGGCATTCGTAAATGATAAAAATGGGGAATTTTTACACAAAATAGTTAAAACATACAAAAAATATTGGAATATGCAATAGATATTCCAAAGACAAACTAAATTATTTATTACAAAGAAAGATTATTTTACTCATTTTGTCTTGGCACGGGGGCACATCCCCTGCATCCTCTGAATCCGTTTCCCTTTAAGTTATTCTAAATAGATCAACGGGGGACACACGGACAGTCATTGCTAAATATATTAAATGCGAAATTTCGATGTCACGCGCAAAAATATAATAACATTGGAGGCTTAAAATAAAAATGCACTAGACTTTCTTGAAATTTTGAAAATAGACTCGTCATGATCACTGAAAAAAATATGAATGCCGATATAAAGTACGCTGACGACAGCATGATGGAGAATAGTTACTAGATATAAAACAGTATCCCGCCAAAAAAATTTTTTTAGTGCTTTGAAAGACGAGACGAGCATGCCGTTCACCTGATGGTAAGCGATACGACTACCCATAAACAGTAGCAACACCATCCAGCACCGGGAGTTATAAGGTACAGTATGGCGTTCAACTGCGCTCGTCATCCTGAGGCAACATACGATGATAAGATTTTATGTGAAGAAGCGTAAACTAGTCCCGGATATATCGAAAAAACCTTTACAAAGCGAAGCCCGAACTGGGAATTGAACCAATGAGGCGACATAATAAAACCGCACTCAAAATACTTCATTAAACGAAACCTAATTGTTCGATCGTCCCCAATTAAAGGTAAATACAAATGAATGACACAGTTGTATGTTTGTTTTTCCCGTTTCTCTCTTGGAACCGTGTCAAGGAGACATCCTTGTTATAACCAAAACAGTATTTAATTATTGCACTTTATTAGTGCAGCTATTCATAGAGTTAAACACAGAAGTCAATTGATTGCAAGAAATCACTGTCGCTCGTAAACATTCACAGAACCAGGGGAATAGGGTAGTTTCCTATGTTTGATTTTGTACATTATTTTAGATGCAACAGTAAATAATACGAAAAAGAAATTCTTCTATCAAACCAGTATCAAAATCGATTTAAAAATAAAGCAGCTATTCAATTTTGAAATATTATTGTGAGCAACGTGGGGGCGTGGCGGGGATATCACGCTATCCCTTTCGCACGCACGCAACGTTATGGCCGCCGACTCTCGGTGACGTCACAGTGTAATATTACTGTTATTTGACAACTACTCTTCTAAATTTCTTAGCTTTATAACCTACTAATGATTGTCCCAAGTTTGAAAATTTATTTTCCGTTAGATTCTGGATGGCATACATTTTAGATATATGTATTAGAAAAGTAGTCAACTACCCTATTTCAGATGCTTTATCACTTACCGGATTGTATACGCTTTCTCTTACAGATTTCAGTGAATAAACAGTATGAAGACACCCCTTATATTAGTACCTAACCGCAATAAAAGATAGATAAAAGATAGATACTAGAACCTATAGAATGAGACAAAAGACGGTAGAATGCGACTACAACGGTGACTACGGTATTTTATTGTAACAGAATGACAGTGCTAGCCTTTCGCTTACGTATGATAAGCGGAACTCGGCCTGTAGCCAAGATGCTTTTCTATAAGCATTAACGCCAATAGAATAAAGACAAATGTATGGGGATGACGTATCCTTGCGCTAGACTTGTCGATAAGATATGTCATTGGCATACATTACTTTATATTCTGTGTTATATTCTATTGGCGTTAACGTCTTCTATCTTTACTTCGTGTTAACGTCTATAAAAAAGCATCTGGGCTAGAGGTCTGGCATATAATCCATTATCACCAACTTGACTTTGAATAGCAATAGTAACTCCCTGCATCTTGTCGCCTAGACAGAGATTAAATCTCATAATGCTCATTTCACAAGATTTAATGTCATAGATGAAGCAGCAATGGTTGGACACCAGATAAAAGAGGCAGTTAAAGAAACAGAACAGCACAACGCCGAAAATAACTGCCCAGACTACTACTATTTACTAGGGCGGAAATATACGTTATTACCTAGCGCCTACCCATTATATCGCATACGAAACAC
The DNA here is from genome assembly GCA_949316025.1 of Lapara coniferarum. Taxonomy (NCBI): domain Eukaryota; kingdom Metazoa; phylum Arthropoda; class Insecta; order Lepidoptera; family Sphingidae; genus Lapara; species Lapara coniferarum. The sequence continues at coordinate 24,406,135 of OX438931.1, read as the reverse complement.
CTTGAAATCCATTTATGGATTTCTACCGGACTCACCGATATAAGTAAAACACTGTTATGATTAACTCTCTTCCTTATGACTTAAACCCGGCCATGCTTTATTCTCTTGTTTATGACTAAAACCCTAGGATGCTTTACTCACTTCCTTATGACTAAAATCCTACCATGCTTCATTCTCTTCCTTATCTCAAAGGTCACGACTAGCGTGGTAAACATATGCATGCAACCCGCAAAGCATGCAAAGAGTCTGTGCTCATCCGGAGCCACTCAAAGTAACACCAAATCATTTGTCTAACCTGGACACAACACACCCTATACCTAGTTGAATGAATGAAGCCCTTTATTCAGACAAAATAAGATTAGATTTACATAATTACAATTTAGTATCATATTTTTCTTCTTCATTGTATCGTGCTATTTAAATATAAATTATATTAATATTACATTACTATAATACTTTTCTCTCATTATATATATTTCCTTTTTATTTGGTTTTACTACTTTTCCTCTTTTATCACTGGTTACTTGTCTGTGTGCCCTTTGGCATAGACCTCCTCCAACTCCTTCAATTTTGTTCTGTCCCTCGCTACCCTAGTCCATACTTTCCCTGCTGTCCATACGATGTCATCCATCCACCGAGTATTCTGCCTGTACAGAGTTACCACACCGCAAACCAACCTTGCCGCCAAACTTGGCACCCATTCAAACCGCCATTTATGAACAAACTGCACACGTCAAGCTTACGTCATTCTTCATTGTGACTACAATGAGTTAACACTCATATTATATACCTACGAGTACACCTAGGTAGGTTACTACATTAATTCGTCTACATTTCAGCTAAGATATCAAGTTAGGATGTGATGGTCTACTCATTCCATAGGAAGCCTTTTATATTTATACATTTTTAAGCTGTGAAGATCTACAAACCATTAGACTAGTCCAGGAACGAACAGAAAAATAAGTCCTGGCTACATTATGACATCAAAATAGTCCCCGTTTTGAACATGGTAAGTAGTAGTTGTGACTGCAGTATGTGACTACATCATCTGCATATGAATATAGGGACATAAATTTTTAAACAATCAAATATTAAAATCAGAACTCTAAAGTAGTTTATTACTAAAAGGCTCCAGGGCGCATTAAGTACCGTTAATACCTACCTGTCACATATGAAAAATAATGAACTAATTTATCGTGATAATATGTTATCAATCCAAATCGATAAACAATGCACTGATGGTGAGTCGTAGCTATCATAATCATTAACATTCCTATGCTAGGTAGGTGACCAATGTATTTTTAACATACACTAAAATTGGATTTATTGTATTATAAACGTATGAAATTGTGACTCTCCTTGTTTCCAAAAACCCAAATAAATAAAATGATTAGAATGGTTTGCTGCGGAATTTAAGCCTGCGAACTACTACTTACTACTTTCCGACTGTGCGCAGTAATAAAAACACGCTCAAAACGGGCAAAAAAATAATACGAAAAAAAAAGAAATCATTGTTTAGGAAATTAACGCCAATTAGGCTTGCAATTTTATTATTTAAGCAGCATAAATAAAGTATTAATTGGAATATAAGTATTACGTAATAAAATGTACCTACATGAAAACAAAACAAGGAAAATGTAGCTTACCATTTTGTATAATTTATTTATTAATCCAATTAATACACTTTATCAAAAATATGTACAAAATGATGTCATATTTTCAGTTCACTCTAAACATAAATTATATTTTTGAAACATAAAACACTTTAGACTACCAGTATATCTTCTCAATAAAATTCCTTTAATTATAAAAATAAACAACTTTAAATAAGTACGTCCGATGATCTAACCACACACAATATATTGAAGGAAACATGGTCAATATGACCATCTCTAGAGTTTGAATTGTTTCGTCGTATAAATATCGATACATGGTGACGATAATCGATACTGAGTAGTATTCCGATTCGTACGCAGTCTTATGGACACTTTTGCCTCAATTTAAATATATCTCATCAATCTTATGTAAATGTAAATCCGTTCGACGGAACATAATAATATGATAACTCCATCATTATTCTATAGTAACGTCCCTTGACAAAATGATGAAGACGAAAGGGTATGAAAAACTTTATTGCAATTTTTTGATACAATGTATCCGTCGCTTCTAAAACAAAACTTAATCCAAACTATCTCTGCAGTCACTTAAGTGGAGTATATATTAACTAATAATTTTTTAATGGTTTTTATTTTAGCAGTAAGTTATCAGACCGGTGAGGGTCGAATGATGGTATGGGATTACCACTGCCATTAAACACCCACCCAACAAAAGAATATTCACAAACAATTTGTAGGACAGTTTTAAAAAATGACAATAATTAATTTATTCTATCATAAATCGATGTATGAAAATATACTACAGTATTGATTATTTACGTATCGAATATCAGCACCGTAGTACTCGATCATCGATATCGATATTTCGCGCCCTATTCGCGTTTACTTGCCATTTTAGTGTTGTCCTTATTATGTAAATATATTCATAGAACAAAATGACACAAAGGTATGGCCATAAATAATGCCATTCCTTTATGATACTGGGAGTAAATCTTTTAATTTACTTTTTATTACTAATTTCTTGGTTAGGTGTGACTCATACTCTTGAGTCCTCCTAAGGGTGCAGCTGGTATAATGGCTGGTATAATATGACCATTGAGTATTGACCGATATTTTTATATTTGCATTTATGAGACGGAATCTCTTGCTCTTGTGTGACCATATTAAGCAACATTACTTACTAATACTACTTGAAGGCCACTAATATGATATGTCCTACCATTAGAAGAAGTGTATAAATTTTTTATATATTTTTTCTCGCGTAAAAAACGCGTTGTCGCTACCACCACTGGGAGCTGAGTAGAACGGTTGTGTTGGTTTGACCGATCCCGAGTGTCGACAGTCGACTTTTGGGAGTACAGCATCATCCGAGCGAGCGATGCCGTGTATGCCGCTGTAAACGAGGGGGCTAAGATACCCCGGAACTCTAAAGCACGCCTTTGGCATTTACAACTGCGGGAGACCGACCACCCACAATGTGGTCCACCTCAGAGTCGCTTTAATTGATTGCCCAACTTTATAATTGACTATCACATCAAAGTCCCACTGCAACTGAAGGTAAACCCAGCGTAAAATATATCACTAGGCCAGCGCGGTGGACTAAGGCCTTAACCCTCTCAGTTGTAGAGGAGGCCCGTGCTCAGCAGTGGGCAGTATACTGATACAGGGCTGGTATGATATGGTATCCCTAAACTCTTACGTTCCTGACGGTAGCCAGTATTAAACCTAAAGAACAAGCGAATGGACGTACAACGAAACTCGGCTAACCAGGGACAATCACGAGTTTTCACTAAAGGTATCTACGATGTTTAATGCCCATCTAGCACAAGATATAGGACTCACCCTAGCAAAGATTACTTCCTAACCTGCAAATTCTTTGCAACCCAAGTTTTCTAGTACTAAGCCGTTATTGCCTTCTAAAAACTGCGCATAACCTGTATGAGCCCTGAAGGTCATTGAGATTACTATAAAAAAATGTAAACACGATGACGTCACGACGGCGACATCTTTATTTTAGCATCACGCCCTCGGCTTACTCATGCATGACCATGGTGTAAAAATAGATATTACTTAATTGCTCTGAGAGTCTATCATGAGGTTATAATGTTTACAAAGTATGGCTAACATCTAAATTTTGACTAATCTAAACCTATGAAGGCTCTAAATTATACCTCTTATGGGTTTTTTATAAATTAAAAAATATAAATTTAATTGCTCAAAAACGTACCGCAAAACGAAAATATTTATATTAACTGTTTCTTTGAACCTTGTTTTCAACCTTGGACATGCGCTTGACCCTATAAACGCGTTGTCTCCAAAGAGTTATGGAGCTTGTTTACGATCACAGAACAAGTCGTTGATTTTAGCCAAAGATTAAGGGCAACCAGGCATAAATACAAAAGATACTGACTTTATTTAGCTATGTTGAAGATTTCCATCAAGGGCATTACATTCAGTATTAGAAGCAATGTGGGAAGTCACAAATCGGACTTTCATATAGAAGATAGCTTTTGCCCACGGCTTCGCCCGCGTTAATAAGTTTTTCCGGGCTAAAAGTACATAAAAACCTTCCCGTTGAATCACTTTATGACTATTACGTTGATACAACTCTTAACAAATAATGCATTAATTTCGACCAAATTTGATTACCATAAAAACGGTTCTAGTGAGTTAATCTTAAAAGATAGACATATACTATCGCGGACATTTTTTTAGATCATTTCAAGAGGAATAATTCTTTCATACATATATTTTTGGTATCTTGAACCGTTTTCGCAGCGCACGCAATGGAAGCCCTCAAGGATGAATAATTTTCCCCGTTTTCTTCACATTTTCCATTATTTCTTCGCTCCTAATAGTTGCATCGTGATGTTATATAGCCTAAAGCTTTCCTCGATAAATGGTCTATTCAACACAAAAAGAATTTTTCAATTCGAACCAGTAGTTCCTGAGATTAGCGCGTTCAAACAAACAAACAAACAAACAAACTCTTCAGCTTTATAATATTAGTATAGATGATAACCAAAGTGTTGTGACAATTGGCGGTAAGTGCACATCACCGCATAGAAGCACACAGAATGTTGAAAGTCACCCTTCCTTCCTTACGGGTTCCTTTAAACTCAAGCATGATGCATTTTAATAATTCTTTTGAAATTATGAATCACAGTTACCTGCGTTTTTATGAATTGTGTCATGTGATGACCTTATTCGTTCACCCGGACATGACGTTGTGATGAAGTTCTAACATATAAAATATACATTCGATTTATCCTTTGTATTTTATTTTTATTACAACTATACTGTTTTTTTTTGTTGACGCGGTGAAAGTGACTTATTACTACCGCCCAGTGTTCAAGGGAAACGACTGAGCGGTTATGTTGGGTTCACCGTGCCTTACGACCCGACGTTGAGCCGCCCGGAGAGATGGAAAACGTCGGGCGACCGCCGAGCCGAGTCCCTAACCTATGTACACCGAACGGCATACCAACTAAAACTCCGCGGTGGCCATCTTCGGCGCATTAGGGACGGCTGCGGGCTTCCTCCGACTCACGTCTAAGTTGTCGTCCGCAACCGCCCCTACAACTATATGTTGGAACTTGGAAAATTACTATGAATATCTTTTAATGAATTATTACTGTAATGTATTTTGACTCCTATTAACCCAGTAGTAAGTACTACTACGCAGAAAGAACGAAAACCCACAAGTCAACTAGGTGAACTAGGAAGATACTATCTCACATCTCACAGAAAAACAATGTTTCATAACTGTTTATTGAAAAGATTAAAGTGAGATCACACTTTTCCGGAGTCTCATAATCCACGTCAGCTGTCAACTGGGATTTATCATTGTATATCTAGTTGTAACGACGCACACCATTTGCGACGCAATTGTTAGATGATTGCGCCTAAATTGGCGTAAATAGTAATTGTTATGTAATTGGACTGAATTTATGACTGTAAGTAACCGACCTTAGTCGATGCAATATTCTAGGCAGAAGCAAATCAAAAACGGCTCGGATTTAAAAAAAATGTAGGAAAGATGCTAACGATGTGGTGTGCCCAGATAACAAAGGTCAACCAATGCGCCGCGCGAGGCTTCTCGTGTACACGCGAGACACTAGGCGATTGCCTGGTTCCATCCTGGTTCGCCCACCCCTAAGGCCGCCTATTATTATATTACCCATGAACTTAGCTAATATCAGAATAATCATACGTATACTGCTAACCTTACAGAAAAGAAAATAAGGACAAAAAAAGCGAGCGGAGTGTAGAGACAAATACCCCGAATCATCAGATTTTAAACAGATAACCGTACAAGGAGTAGAAATAAGTATTTTTTAGCTAGGCCAGATTCTAAATGACTGCTTCCAGTGTCTAAAAATAGAACTAGACAAAGGCAGTGAGGAGGAGATGGTTAGCGAAAATCAGAAGTTGACCAGTACGAATCTATGGTAGACTTGAATAGACCAGCTGTTTCGCCTACTACGCCTAAAAATATATACCTTTGTTTGTGTATATGGTGGTAACTTCAGGTTTGCCAATGCGAGGCTCATCACACCATTATACCGATTGATATTTTATTTATGTTTAAATTCCGCCCATTTTGATCGCATTATACCAAAACTGGACTGCATTCCTATCGTACGGAAGCACGCTAATCGCGTATATATACAGGAACAGCTGAGACCTTGGAAATATCAGAATAAGGCATCCTGCACACTATCGACGGATGCATTTCGTCGCTGTAGAATCTGTTTTTGCGTAGGGTTTTATGGCGTACACCGATAGTAGGAGAGCAGTTTGGTTTGGTGATAGCAGGGTGGGTGTAACATTTACAATTCTAAAAGTGGTTTAGTTTGAATTATTGCTCATATCAAAAAGTGTAAGCTAAAATGCATCTGTAGATCGAGAAAATATCAGTCTTATATTTCGTTTTGTACTTTTTAAACACTCAGTTTTCCATGAGCCAAATGTCAAAATAATATCCAACGGGGTAAGAGTCTATATTTACCAACTCTATTTTCTGTATTTTGTAAGAACAAATCGCAAAATTTTGGCACGTTATAATAACGTACATTTGTCGCTTGACAAATAGGCTTACGATTAAAAGTCGTCAGCGTGTGCCAAACCTTATCCTTAATAATAATAAATAACCTTATCGTCTTAGCACGCATCAATGAGTAATATTACAAAACGCAAGCTATGACGTCACTGACACCGCCGCGAAACTATGCACACGATTTCGTGCCGTTTTTTTATCGCGTGATTGTTATTTATAATACTTGATCGCCTCATTGGTGTATTGGCGACGTCAACTGTTTATTATTGTAAAATAATGATTAAATTAATCGGAATAAATAATGTCATAGGAAGCCGCAGAGAGCATCACAAACGAATCGTGTTGAGAGTTTGAAACTAAAAGACAATTAACCAGTACCGGCATATGGAGGTGCCACTCTAGTTCCAAGCTTTCATGCATTCACTTTGGTTCGAACGTCACGATCGCCAATCAGTCATCATCAAAAGAATATAGCTCTTCCACCAAATAACACGAATAGCGTTGTAACTTAAAAGGAAAGGTCACTAAAAAAGTAGCGGCAACAACTCGGGGCGCCCAGTACAAAAGGCCTTCATCAACCCTGGATAATTTTTCACTTATAAAGACCAGCATATTCAGAACAGACGTTAATGCTAATTGTAACCCATAAGTCATAATCAGTCGTAGACAACCAGCTCGTTGACGCCAACCATTCGGCATACCGCACAAGGAAACGATAATAATGGTGTTAATCTCAATCGAAACTGGTTCGCCAGTGGGTCGTGGCGCGGTCCCGTTAGAGCACAAGGTTCGACCTCCGGGCCGGTCACGAGTTTCGTAACCTTATACTTTTGGCGGTTAACTTTGTGGTAGAGATGACTGATGAGTGGACATTAATGAACATTGAGCATTCACTCTTGTAGCTATAGAAAATAGATAGCTCTACCTAGTTTGGTCTAAACTCCCACTGATGCGTTTAAAAATTAAAGATCATGAAGTTTTTTGAAGCAAGTTTTTTTTATAACTGGGGAAACTTCTGAATAAATTTCAGGGACACCTGAGTTGATTTAGAAATCTCAATTTACAATAACGAATCACAGACAGGTTTTTATTAAAGGTAGGATGGCCCCAATACCCCCGCAGCAAAGGTGAGTCGGTTGTTAGGAATGCTGTAGCCATCTCTTAAGATCTCGGGATAGGCTTTCTTACCCCGCCAACACACAAAAAAGCAAACAGCCTTCCATTTTGCAACAAAATGTATTTATTTCGCTTAGTTTTTACAACTAACATTTTTTTTTCTTCAAGAACAGTCGAGTTATCATAATGAACTTCATGTTGGCGACAGTGTAAACAATCCAAATACAATATCGACTGATAGACGTACCACCCTTCACCGATCTCAAGAATTATGCCAGCCAGTTACTATGTACAGTTAACCCCTATCAAAAATAGGTCATGCCGAGAGCACTAGAAGACTCGAAGTATTGCCTACATCACTTAGTGTAAGTATGTCGAAGTTATTTGTGCCACAAGCCGACTCACCTTCAACGACGTTTGCGTTGAATACTAATGCACTAAAGCTGGTCGTACAATCAACTTATAACCTTATTGATGTATGTTCTAGGTTTAAATTTCGAACACATGTGTAAAAGAAACCGTAGGAACCAAAAATGTGCATAAAAATAACCATGTTATTTAAAAAAATTAAATGACGAGTTAAAGTAAGTACTGATGATAAACGGCACTTTTAATTACAACTAGTGGTGGAACACTGCACTACGCATCTTACCAGACATAAGATTAAAATCCTTTATCATACATGTCTGAATCGATTCATCTTATACGGTATAATTGACCCAGGGTGGAGACCTCACAAAATACCCAAAGAATTCAATAGGAAAAAAAAACATCGCCAAAGAGTTTACTAAGAATAAACTAGGAAGTTTAATAAGGTAGAAAAGGCTCTTGGTGTAACGCCATCCTTTCCGTTTAGTCTGGATGCCATATGCTGCGATCATTGTCATGTGTTTTTGCAACGCTATTATAATCTAACTTGTAGACTAGTCGATCCCCGGGTCGGGCAAAGTGATATTCGGTTTTTCTACTCTGTATGAGAGTCTGGAATTTGTGCCCGATATGGCGATAGGCTCGACCCCATCGCATCATGGGACAGAATACGCGCCTCTGCCTACCCTTTCGGGGATAATGAGCGTAAGTGTGCATGTGTAGAAGACTGGTGTGAAACCGCTCTTGATGGGATTAGAGTTAGAAAGAACATAGACTTTTGCATCCCGGGCATAGGACATAATACCTCTATAGATCTAACCCTGATTTCATCCTATAACAGATTTTCTTTAACGAAATACCTACAGAAAAGTAATTAACCTACTAGCCAAACATAAAGTTCGCCCGTTGTAATACCCACTGATTACGAGAATGAAGTAAACTAGTAAGTACTGAGAGTAACCAAAGTGTATATGATTATTGGTAATGCAGGACGTGGTCTATCTGTCTCCCAAATAACCGAACATATTCAGCGATTTCTGCGTTTTACTAACATCTCCAAACACTTCATTCATAATATTAGTAGCATTTATTACACAAACTCTATATTACCTAGGACATAAGATTGCGTGATCTCCTATATTCTCATCCTAAATAACGTAATAAGACTTCACATTGACATGCACTACTAAAAGGAATGAGAACTCTATTAGTGAGAAAATAACAGCCGATATCAGTAAACGATCTCAATCGCTTTCATTCGATCTATCGCGAAAATGGGCCAATCAGAATAAAGATTTTTGACATGCTTACAAATGACTTACTTTGATTGGTTTATTCACGAGGTCGTATCGAAGATTAAGATTGAGATAAATTGTTGAAATCGGTCTAAATCAGTCGCAGCATAACGAGGTCTTTACTTATATGGGCATAATTTGTCATATTATAGTAGCGTTATGCATATTTTAAGTTTCTAACATGGGAGAAATCTTATACCCGACATCCAATAGGCCACTTTTCTGTCCTAAACCTGTTTTGATAACTTTTCCTGAACACAAATTGTTAAACTTTCGAGCCAAATTCCAATAAGCGTTCTTACACTTATGTGTAAATACATGTCCAGGGTTCGTTTCTCAGGTCAGAGAATACGTGACGACTTGGTCCCTTACATGAATTCATGTTTGAATACCAACTTATTTATATTATTTTAATCAATATGATGTCATTTGATTTCATACACCGAATAATTTAACATTCAGTCATAACATGGATAAGATTAAAATGACTAACACCATTTCAATAAATGCTTCCAATTGTTATCTTCGTATCAATCGCAAAAATTCCGCATCCTCATATTAGAATCAGAATAAACTTTGTCTGAGATGCTTGTGTATACTATTTGTTTTGGTTTTATATCGGGATACATCCGAAGATTGTAATTACGACTGGTAATTTAAATTGTTGATAAATGTATGTTTTTTTATTTGTAAGGCCTTAATTTGTCATCATACATGCAAGTTACTTATGTAATATCTAATTACAAGTACGTACATATGTACGTATTCATATATGTATCGACTCACCCCTTTCTTCCGCCAAGTCTCCTTCCGCTTCAACCGCGGCAGACTGTTGTATTTTTTGTCACTCATTTTCACTATCTTATTATCACCACTGTTCACTCCACTGTTATGCACATGTTAATGTCACATTATTGTCTAATTGCACATAAATAACTTTAACTACATAATTTAGAAACACTAAAAAAAAAATTGGCTGCTCAATATTTGAAATATGAATTTTACACTACTAGGCTTTGCCTGCGACAACGGCTTCTGCTAACTGCAAAGTAAACCGAGATAAGCTACCCCACGTCCTTACAGTTTAAACTATCGCCATGCCGAATTCTATCCAGTTCGGTCCAGACAGATTAAAGTCGTAACGCTTCAAAACAGACTAACATTCGCATTCATAATATTCATATGGATTGTTTGTTTATTTGTGCACGATTATCTCAATAAATCGCACCTTTAGGATGAAAACAACACAATTCAAAACGATGAAAAATTGAGTTATCGTCATAAAATTACTTAAAACGTAGTTCTCAATACAACAATAGTTCAAACACAGCCATATTCAAGGAGTAAAAGGACAAAACTGTTTTAATTATATTTTTATAAATAAGGGACTAGTTTTTAGTCATTTAATAATGACAATTCAATTTTCTATTTTTTGAATTGTGTCGTTTTCGTTCTCAAGGTGCGAAATATTGAACAAAGTTTAGTACGGTTTTCGTACAAACTATTTTTATAAAGATGATGATTTACTTGCATACATAATTTGGAATTTGACGTTATTTAGATTTTGATTAACATAACTAATCCGACTTACTAGAATAAAATTACAATTCGAATTTTGAGTCATGCTATCTCTATCATTTTATGCCAACTAACCCCTAATTTCAATAAATGATCCCAATCGCTCTTTTTCGATCTATCGCGAAAATAGACCAATTAGAACTTAGTATTTTTTGACGTGTTTACAAATGTTTACAAAATGACTTATTTGATTAGTTTATTCTCAAATTAGGATTGTACATTGAAAACGACCGTAACCTAACAACAAAATCGGATTGCACTCAACTTGAAAATTATACCAAAAAAGGTCCAAGAGATAACTAATGCAACACAATCAATTTCCTTGTATAAAAGAAAACGATCAACAATGATAAACAATTTAAAGTACCTTAGTAGTTAGTACTGAACGTAATTAGTGGAATTTGCCCTTAGCACTTAGCTCTATGGTCACACTATAGTAATTAGCAAAGGACATACGGTTTCAAGATATTATGACAATTGCACCAAATACAATGTCAAATGAGAACAAAACAATTCTTGCACACTGCACAAGACTGACGGCAGAAATATGTCAACCACAATGCAGTACTACCATTGATTGATGAGAAACGTCGCATCCCCGAATTAATCCTAGGCCCAAAGGACACATGCTCATAACCGTAACATTAAAAAAAATAAGACACCACTGGCCACTAATTATTTTTTTAATGAACACTTTAAATAAGATCCGTCACACCTCACTAATGCAATGAAACTGAACTGCCGCTATCGAACATTGGAATGATAAGCAATGTGATAGCGTATCAAACTCGGGTATCGTTTCCTCGGAAAACAAAAGAATCCTACATTGTTGGGCGCATTTTTGGATATAAATGGATGATGATTCATCGCTTATGACCTAGGGTATTTAGGCTATATAAACAGGGGCTTCTTGACTTGATTACATGGTGGCTAATAATTTTAGTGAGGTATTTTATTTAAAAAAAATACACACACACACAATTTGTTATTACAGCCTATGACATCATGGGATATGGAACATCTTTGCAACAGTTGTAAATCTGCCTTCCTCGTCTTCAAACTTGTAATTGTTATAAATATTTTTTTTTGGCAAATATGGTTATGAGCGTGTTTAGCCACGAAAAAAACTCTACAACACGTCATAACCAATTTCTGTTTTTTTTTTTTTGGTAAATCACAAAATACATTATTTCATTAACTGCTGTCACTACTAACACTTATCACATAACTACATCTACATTGTACCGGATTAGATCATGTATGACGCAAAAGTGATCAAACTCTCATTGTGTTTGGTAAACAATTTCGTTAGGGTTGCCGCAACAGCGAATTTGTTGCATAAATTTAGCAATCGGCGAAAATCGTGCAGTCGTAATTTAAGCGAATTATGTTTCAAGTTGTGAACATGCAATCCAGTGGCGTGGCTTGTGTAGAGGGGCCCTATATCTAAATTTGATGGAGCCATTCTAGCGTCAGATTTATACATTCCTTAAGTACAGGCAAGTCAGTTTGTCCCGCGTTCGGGGGCCTATTATACTATTAGAGTAGGTAGGTATATTATATTATTAGCGTAGGTATGGTCTAAGACATGTCGACTATCGAGAAAAGCAGAGGTAGAGAGTCACTACCTCTGCTTTTCTCGTGAGTTTCTGCGAGTTTCTTTCTGCGTCTCTACTAAAGACGCTTGACAGTTACTAAAAATATGTAAGATGTCTTACTACATGTACATTGACTAACTACTCCGATCGCCAGGATGAGCCACCCTACCGAACTGGCTAGCGGGTTTTGTATGTCTGCAGTGATCGCTATGCGTTCGTGTTCAAAATATATCCAATGCAATTTTATTTCAACTCATATATCTATACTAATATTATAAAGCTGAAGAGTTTGTTTGTTTGTTTGTTTGAACGCGCTAATCTCAGGAACTACTGGTTCGAATTGAAAAATTCTTTTTGTGTTGAATAGACCATTTATCGAGGAAGGCTTTAGGCTATATAACATCACGATGCAACTATCAGGAGCGAAGAAATAATGGAAAATGTGAAAAAAACGGGGAAAATTATTCATCCTTGAGGGCTTCCATTGCGTGCGCTGCGAAAACGGTCCAAGATACCAAAAATATATGTATGAAAGAATTATTTCTCTTGAAATGATCTAAAAAAATGTCCGCGACAGTATATGTCTATCTTTTAAGATTAACTCTCTAGAACCGTTTTTATGGTAATCAAATTTGTTCGAAATTAATGCATTATTTGTTAAGAGTTGTATCAACGTCATAATATTAATCTTTATCCAAATGAATGTGTTGGATAGAGTGATTCAACGGGAAGGTTTTTATGTATGTACTTTTAGCCCGGAAAAACTTATTTACGCGGGCGAAGCCGTGGGCAAAAGCTAGTGTTTATTAAATGTCTTAAAACGCCCAAATTTAAAACCCTGATTATAAGTGAACTTAGAACCTAAATAGCTTCAATACTTGTTTCGTTACTAAACTAATTATGTACGATTTAAATCTATAAAAATTCATTTGCGAGTGGGGCGTGTCCATTCGCGTGTTTGCATGGTGACGCGATGGTAAGTGATAACGCGACCATGTACACAAGGTCGTAGCGCATGACCCAATAATTAATGTTAGTGATAACATTTTAAAATGACCGGGTTATTGTATGACGGGCCGAATGTGTTCTTAATTTTACCGGGTCATTGTAGTACCTCGGCAGAGATACATTCAAGTCACACAGGCCTGAGTCCTGAATTTATTTAAGATGCAACGTTTCGATTATGACTTTGTTAGACTTTTAGTATTGCGTCATCAACTCGGACACCTTCCTAATTCATTGGATAAGGATTTACATTATTTCCTCTACACGGCTATTATTATTGTTTCCGAATCAAAACATTTAAATAAATCACGTTGAGGGAAAAGCTCCAACCCTAAGCAAATGAGATGCGTTTCTAACGAGAAATTTAATTGACCCGGTCTGTGAACGAACCTATGGCACACCAGACCATTGAACATAATAATACCATTTCACCGAAATAAGAGAGGATTAAATTTGCATTCGATTAATTCAACGCTACAGATATATTTTGATCCACATTGCACTCCCCCCACTCTCGCCCCTGTCACATCATGGGACGAAATACGCATGGCGTAAAGTGGGTGCTATTGCGCATCTGCCTACCCCTTCGGGGATAAAAGGTGTCAATATATGTATTCCCATCGGGCACAATAAGTCACTCAGCCGCACAAATATGAAAAATTATTAGAAAAAAACATATTTCACAAGAACATTAAACGTACATTTTAATAGCTGAACACTTTACACCACACATTCACTGAAGTCCACTATGAAAACTGACTGAAAATTTTTGAAAGATAACCTTATCGTTGTGTACACAGCCGCGACACGTATGTGCGTAGGGATAGCAAAAAAGAGTTTAAAAAATATTGATACTATAATTATTATATTTCAAACATTAAAAATGAAAAAAAAACTATATAAATGTAATTATTCATAACTAAAAAATACAACGTTATTTGTAATTTTTTATGAATTGGTCTTCTGTTTCCACAATTTATCGAAAAACTGTTCTGAATATCATTGTAACTTTATTTGCTTAATTTAAACATAGAAGAGGCCTGTGACGAGGCAAGTTATTATATACAATGCTGTTTTTATTAAAATAAAGTATAAAGTAACTATTATATGTATGCTTTTTTTTATTTAAATGTTAACCGACAGTATGGATTCGCGCAACAACTTCGCAAGCTGATTGCTATCTTTGTTGTATCCGCGATATTATTAGGGAAGCAAATTGCCTTCATTATGCATATTTATCAGGACAAAGTGGGGCCGCTCCTCCAGTCAACGAAAACTTCACTTGCATTTGTTTAGCGGGATTGCTGCGCCAGCTTTTCCGATGAATACGGTTAATAATAGCGCACAAACTACTGAACTATTTACATAAAGATACACTTTAATGTAAACTGCTGATAACATATGGTAATCGTATGAAATTGCTTACTATAAAAAACATAACGTTAAAAAATTCAAGGGGCTGAATATAGAATTAACCTTGTATGGAGAATACATATTATTATTATTGTATTATCAACCTGAAAAACATCCCCAAGGGGAAGGTAAGTTATATAAAAATCCCATTCCCACATAATATATACTACACAAAATGTCTACATGATTTTTTTTTAGAGTCTACTTAACATTTCTGCTGACTGTACGCGGAATCCTTTATCGACCAATGTCACGACATAATAAAAACTAAATGAGAGTGTCACGCCTCTAGTCGCCGTACATAACATTATGTACTAGCTGTGCTAGCGACTACGTCCGAATGGAATTAATTAGCATTAGTAATTCCTTACTTATCAAATTTCTTGATTTTTATGGCACATATGTTCACTGGAATTTGGCGTAAAATAATAAAAAACTTTATTTTCAGAGGTAAAGTTCTTTCTGACTAGTGACATATTAAGTGGCAGAAAAAAAAATCCAATTTTTTTTTATTTGCTGACGGTACCTAATATCTATAATATCAAATCTCTATAAATGTGTGGTGTACTCACAAAACCGCTCTTCGCTTTCTCATGGCGGGACATTTTTCTTTTCTTAACATTCAGGCGAACCATTCTGTAACAATTGAAAATAAATCTTACATGATGACTTATGGCATTATAGTAATAGAGTAGTAATTCTCACGGATATAGACATTATGGAGGCTAGAGGGAATAAGGTACAATTAGCTCTTCACTAACATCAGGTAAGTTCGTTAACAACATCAGGTAAGTTCGTTAACATTATCGTGCAAGGGTCAAATCCCGTGGCTTAAAATAAAAACCCCGTCCAGGTAGGATCAGTAGTTATTGAGAAAATTCCGGACATACTAAGATACAAACATAATTTACATAATACATAAAATACAAACATACGAATCGATTACAGAAACTCCTTAATTGAAATCGGTTTAAAAAATTACTTAGTACGAAAGCAAATAAATGTGTCATTTCTCGTTAGTTAACACTACCTGGACTCTACTCAACCTACATCACGAGCATGGGAACCACTGCTGTGCTATAAAAAAAAATATTTTATTACTAATCGCTTCATTGATACATTGTTGAGTATTTATGTCGGTACAGTGCTAACTATAACAAATACAAACAGTATGATTTATTCGCTCTATGCACGAAAGATTTCGTGATTTATGCCCACCACTCCCTCATCGACCGTGTCTGCTTCCAAACTAATTCATATAGTTTACAGTAGATACATATATCAGACAATAATTTTTATGGCAATCGACAAACAAAAACCATAGTTGTTAATAAAGTAATAGGTTGGCAATCGAATTACGATAGCTGAACATCACTTGTTGATACGAAATTATACTTATAATAAGTAGCTTTTACTTTCGGCCGCGTGAAAGAGTTATTCTGTGTTTTCGTTTAACAAATGTCCTCCTCAGGGTCTCAAACTATCAAGACATTATACTAAATTTCATCGAAATCGTTGGAAGGACACACGCGCAGGGGGACTTTGTTTTATATCTATGTAAAGATTCCTCGGGGATGTTTTATCAATTTCTGTCACCAAACCTTTTTGTAAGACACAGGCATTACTGTTCTCCAGTTCTGAAGACCAGTGTAATAACTAGGCATGATGGCTTAGCTTCCGATTTCTCAGGGTAACTACCTAGTGCCCGGTATCCCATTTATTTTTAAGCAGACCGTACTAATTAAAAATCCTGAGAAGTATTTTCATGGACAGGCGCGGCGCTTACTAAATGTGAGAGTGCACCGAGCTTGCGAGTAAGGTCCTGGGTTCAATTCGACCTTCTATGGACGCACTTATGACTATCCATGAAAAAATGAGTATACATAGTTATTTATCGTCAACAATGAACGAAATTATTGTGACGAACCTTGCATAATACGAAGACTGAAATGATCCGAACCCGAAATGCTTAATTCTAAGGACAATGTGGTGGACGAAAAATCTAATTCTTATAATAAATAGACGACTTCCATATCTACAGGCGTAGAGATGCCTTACCGGCCTTTTAGGTGGGAATACGCTCTTTTTTTGAAGGTCGTATCCGTCCGGAAATGCTGCTGGCGGCAATTGGTTCCATAGATTTGTAGTATGAAGCCAAGAATTCAGACTGAACTGGGTTTAAATCCTATTGGGCAAAAGGATAATAATATATGCCTGTATAATATGCATCATACATAGTAATTATAATTACGTCATTTAAGCCAGTGGCGGACTGCCTCGGTGGCGTGGTTGTATTACGGTACGACTACAGTGCTGAGGTCTGGGGTTCGATCCCCGGGTCGAGCAGTGATATTGAGTTTTCTATTCAGTATCAGCTCGGAGTCTGAAATTTGTGCCCGGTATGGCGATAGGCTCGCCCCGTATCACATCATGGGACGGAATAATGGCGAAGAGTGGGTGCACTAGTTGCACCTCTGCCTACCCCTTCGGGGATAAAAGGCGTGAGTGTATATGTATGTATATATGTAAGCCAGTGGCGCTCTTAACTGGCTCGAAGGCTCCAGGAAAAACTTGCGGGAGAAAAAAAATCCCCGATTTCCATAATTATTCCGTAGGTATAATTAAATCGGGCGTATGGAAATGTTTTGCAGGTTGGTAACCTAAAAAAGAGCCTCAGCTAGGCACCAAGTGAGGCTCCTTGTATGAAGCCCTCCCTAGACCCCGGGCGGTTGCCAGGTACGCTTTATTTAAGGCCGCCACCGATTTAACCCAATGTTACAATTATTTCAGAGTCCATGGTGTATGACTGTCTATCGCACTTCCCTATTTAAGTATTGTTGGACAGTAATTTCGCCACGTTTTAACACAAATAATGACGTCACGACTATTATCCATAAAGATGAGCATGTTCGGTTATTGGCATGCAGCAATTCATGTTAATGACTTTTCTAATTATTGCCGTTTGTGCTCTTTAACCGATATCAAAGAAGAAGGGTCTCTGTCTGCACCTTCCATTCGACGTAATATGTTTGTAGGTATGTAATAAATATTTCAATGATTCTTATCAAAACCTTTCCCGTTGTCATTTAGTGAGAGTTAGAAACACAGCTTGGCAAAAAGCTACAAATTAGACTATATATAAATTCAGTTATTTTGATGATATTTTTTTTCTAGTGTCTAGGATACTTCAATACTCCAGTTGAGAAATAATTAAATTAAGAATTTTCATTACTTTCAGAGATTACAGGAAATCACTTATCTATAAAATAACATTCGGTACCCCAAGCAGAAGAAAAGTCTTCTCTATAGACTATACTTCACTCAGACCCATCACAAACTAGGTCTAAGTTCATGAATCAAAACATGAGTGTACTCAGTGCCGGATTAGCCCATAAGCAATTTAAGCAATTGCTTAGGGCATCACGTCTTGGGGGGCACCAGAAATAGCACAAAAAATGCTAGCACATAAAAGTAAAGCTGTTTGAAAATCCGAGCGATTAAAGACTGATGTTAGTTTACTTATGGTAGGGGGGCCCCATAGGCGTAAATTGCTTAGGGCATCAAGTTGTCTTAATCCAGCACTGAGTGTACTTGGATAGGTCCTCCTCACACTCAGGGATGTCCTATGACCTATGTATACACATTTTATTGAGTTTAATTATAACATTTAAATACACATTGCCTATAATTAAGAAAATCATAAAGCAGTGCTTACAGTATTTATCCCTTTTATGATTTATCTTTATAATAAATAGGATCAAAGCAATTGAATTTTTTAATACAATGTTAAGCATAAATAATCTTTCCATAGAAGCCACAAAGACAGATTTTTTAACAACAATACTGTGATCATAGATATATTTTCTGCTATTACAACTGTAACAACATATCTCAATGATAATAATGATAAATGATGAAAAGTAGACCAAGAAATAAGAGATTATACATTGCTTCTCATGTTGAAATATATGACAACAGATTAATTTTTTTTATATATTATTTAATAACAGTTATAGTTAACAACAATTAAGTATTGGGCAGTATATTTCACTTATTTTTAGGATTGAACCCTTGTAGGATAACTTTGTTGTGTGTCCGTGTCTATTAAAAGCCTTTGTCCCATGAATGTGTAGGTAGGTATCAAGTAGAAATATGTCAAATACTCAAATCAATGGTATCTTTCAGCTTTGAAAAAAAAATTCAAACTTGCAAGTGTACACAACCAGAAGATATAAACATTTGTTGAAACAGGAATGGGGAAGGAAATCAAAACCTATAAGGTACTTCCCGTTGAGATAGAACCATAAAATCTCGCAAAAAGCAAGGTCTTACAGCACATATAAAAAGGAAAAAATCTGAAAACTATAAATATGTACTTCAATAACAAAAAAGCGAATTTACTATTACAAAGTAATTATTTGCAGTTGTAGCAATAATATTGTCTAGGGTTCAATAAGTTAATCTGCAAAGATAAGTTCTTATTACACTAATCTAATTTGTCTTTAAACTAGAGTAATAATGTTGGATTTCTTAATGCAGCTACCTATGAAGCTTATGAAGTTTGTTAGGAACCCTCAGTGCTAAGTCCAACTTGCACTTATATGTTTTGTTAGCATAAAGTATGAGTAAAAAATTTACTCTGTTTTATTTACACAAGTTGCTGTGAATTATATGAATTAAGATGTTAATTGGTTTACCCATTTTCAGAATACAAAATTAATACTTGTATGCTAATAAAATTTAACATAATACAAAGAGGTGTTTCATGACTAGTAAAAACTTGTAACAGTTAAAAAGAACAAAAGGTCACCTCATCATTTTTTAAACTAACAGAGTTATTCAAATAATAATATTAACAGAACATATTATAACTAAGTACAAAAACTTTTAATTAAAAATGCTACTTATTCTGAATCTTCTTTTTTTTTAAAATGTTACGTTAATTTAAAATGTCAAATATATTACTCTTTTACATTATAGAAATAAAGACCAATACTATATAACATTTATTTATCATTATCAATTAATTTTATTGTAAAAATTGTATCAAAGTACATATAAACTTTAAATTCCAAAGATAACTTGTTTTAATGTTGTTATTAACTGTACAGTTAACATCGACGAAGGTAACAATGCGATTTAGAAATACTGGGTCATCTCACAAAACCAAAAAAGTAAACTTTAATCATCCAACAAATGTAGTTTTTAAACGCTCGTATTTCGAAAATGAACATACAAACAACGATTTTATTTACATTGAATGGAACGCACAAGAGTAAATAATCGGCTAATAACCCCGCCTTTGTAAAAACAATCGTTTTTATATCATAAAAATGTTAAAACATACGTCCATCTCACAACGACGGTTACTACCGATATAACCTATCCAAATATTTTTATACCACTATGCAATCAAACAAAACTCTATTGATAAGATAATAGATGTACTTTACCACAAAATAAGCGTTGATTTAGTTTCATACGTGCACATAATCATAACTTTTTTGATAAAAACATGATAAAGAACACAAACAACAATCCGAGACACATACGTTACACTATAGTGATGTACTATGTAGTATGTTCTGGCGAAGTGGCGATGCCCGTTACAAACCATAAACAGTTCGCATATCTATGTAACGATACAATACCGAAAATACGGTATTCAAGTGTGCAATAACTGTTTACTGCCCCGCCCTGCATATTGTATTGACGAGTACCATGTAAAAAGTGGGTTGCATACCGTTCTTCTACCTACGCTACACGATAAGAATGATAACGACACCGAGTTAAATATTTATATTAAGGGTAGTTCATTTAAATTATTTTAATTAAACCTAAAACTGGAAAAACATATTAGACAAATTTCAATATTATTATTGAATGAAAACATGCTGCAGTTATACAAGTAACGAGTATTTCTAATACCGGCGTATCGACAATACATCGCAATACAGGAACCGTAGCGGATTTAACCGATACATAGTTATTAAAATACATAGTTTCAAGACCCGTTATTGTTATCAATATCGATAAACAGTTAAAAACTCGTAACGACCCATAACTAGACTATGTTCGTTTAAGTCTTGAATTTTTTATTCTGTGTGCTAGGGATGTACTGCTCGATTATGTTTGCTGACATAGTGCCATCTTTTATTATTAGCCACACTTTATGAGATAAATATATATTTTTTTATATTATAGTATTATAAGTAACTTTCTTCTAATGCTTACAGACATAATATTTTAAAATAATTAATGTGCCCCTAATTAAAATACTGGCTAATAAAAGTTTAATCAAATGTTTGAAATTATTTCAAACTTCTTTATTTCCTCGTAGAACATTTTCTTCTTTTGTTATTTCATTTTCCATCTGACACCAAACCGCAATGAAAATAATTTGCTGATTCTTTTTATTATAATTTACAGTTTTATCAAAATTAATTTAGTCTAATATGGAGAATACGCAAGAACAACCAAAGAAATGCTTTTGTGCACGATGTTTTCTGCCGATAGATGCAGATGACAAGGTCGACATAGAAGGACAAAACTTTCACCGAATCTGCAGCATGTGTTGTAAGTTTTTAAGACGAACCTAATTTAGCTAGCATTGCCTGCTTTACAGGTACATACTTTTAAAATTACTGACAATTACACAGGGCCACATTCAAATCCAATTTATTCATAGGTTTATTGATTTAGATATTGTACACATAAATTACAAAATGCAACAAATAATATTAGGTACATTCCTAATTAACTTGTTGATTTCTAATACACATAGAAGGCCAAGCTTTATTTCTTTGCTGGGGTAGAAGGAATGGCTTAATGATCCCTCAAAAAATATACGTCTTTTCCAAACGATTACGTACCATAAACGATATATACATATATCACTCACGCCTTTTATCCACGAAGGTGTTGGCAGAGACACAACTAGTGCACCCACTTGTCGCATCACGTATTCGGTCCCATGATGTGATAGGGGGCAAGCCTATTGCCTTATCGAGCACTAATTCCAGACTTCGGGCGGATACTGAAAATAAAAACCCAATACCACTTTGCCCGTCCCGGGCATCGAACCAAAGACCTTGGAATTGCAGTCGTACCGTAATACAATAACGCCACCGAGGCAGTATAATGGGAGGCAGTGTAATTATGACTGTATATACGTAAAAGATGGTAGCAATTTACTGAGCTGTTCAAAGAAGTACTTGTTGGTGAATTATAGTTGGCTTGACTCGTCAAGCCATGCCACTGACGCCGGCGTCCGAGTATATAGGGTTTCCTCATACATCTATATATATATATATATAAGCGGGGCTTGACAGGTTAATATATGATGTAACTTGAAATCCGTCTAAATGTGTTTAAAAATGAATGATAATCTTCACAACTTTGACATTATGCTTATGTTTTCAGGCATCTGCCGAACAATCCCCCCTGCTCTCAAGATGTTCTATGGTCATGTGTTTTGTAACGATTGCTTCAAAACTCACGTGTTGACACGCTTCAGAGGTGAGAACCCGCGCATCCATTCAAACAGTTGGTGGATGCAATGGGCGCCCGGCACTAAGCCAGAAGGTGCTACTGAGAGCAAAGAAGGTAATACAAAATACTGTTGAAGTTTAAAACACAATATTGGTAATGCAATAATTAACAATATTAAAAAGAATGGGTATAGGATCCCTTCTTCGTTTTTTCTTCGAACTACATAGTTGTCACTATTTTTTTCTAAGAATTTTCTCCAGAAATCCTGATTAAGCCACCTGAAAGAATATTGTTATTTATCATATAGGTAATTGATCGCAATTTTTTACGGTTAATACAGTGAGATGAATGCCAGTGATTACTTATATTATTAAAACGGCGCGTAGTTTAAAGTAACATGAAATCTTTTAGAAAACAAATCTTCTGATGGCAGCGAAGAACCACCGAAGCGCTGCATTTGTGCGCGCTGCCTACAGATGATCGACGAAGGCAACAAGCTGGAGATTGGTGGACAGACCTTCCACTCACAGTGTGCCAAATGCTGTAAGATTTTTCTCACCAATGTTCATCTTTTCTTCGTCTTCCTTAGCGACAATCGCTAATAAAACTGCAAATTTTCAGATTTCTGCCACGCCGTCCCAACAACCAACCCAAAGATTTATTACGGCCAAGTTTTTTGTGAGGAATGCTTTCACCGCCATGTCCTGAACCGTAACAAGGACAATCCGTCAGACTTCTTCAAGCACTGCTTCGAGCAGTGGCAAAATAACGCACAGTTTGCAGATAACATGAGAGACTTTATGGCGGGGAATAAGGATGCAGCGCCGTTTGTATTCATGATGCAGGGGCCGCAACCTCCTTTCTGTAGGTGTGGAACGGGACCTCAAGAGTGGTTCCAAAGCAATGAGCCTAAGAAATGTAAGTACTACCTACCCACTGTATGTTAATAATTTTATACTAGCTTTTGCCCGCGGCTCCGCCCGCGTTAAAAAGTTTTTCCGGGATAAAAGTCCCGCTTTATATTTTCCCGGGATAAAAAGTAGCCTATGTGTTAATCCAGGACATGATCTACCCGTGTGCCAAATTTCATCGAAATCCGTTCAGCAGTTTTTGCGTGAAAGAGGAACAAACATCCTTACATCCAAACATCCAAACATCCAAACATCCAAACATCCCAACATCCAAACATCCATACATTCTTACAAACTTTCGCCTTTATAATATTAGTAGGATTACTAATAACATCTCAAATATGTTTTGCACGCAATTTTAAATCTAGGCACAAAAGATATGAAAAAGATAATTAACGAGTTGAATTTGTTCCTGTAGGTGCGTAAGTATTGTCATATTCCACAGCGACTTGCCCCGCCAGTGCCACCAGTGCTTCGATAGGCGGGGAATCGCTTACCACCTGGGACCTGTCCTTCGAGAACCGGACAGATGCGTCCGAGCCCGACCCCAGCGCTATCTGTGAATCAGTGAACGTGAAAATAGACCCTGGCGCCAACTATGAAACAGCAAGCGTAAGCGTGTCTGCCAACGAAAAAATTGAAAAGCTCACGAAATACCTCCACGGAAATGAGAACAAAAAATGGAAAAATTTCAAATCTGTTTATGGAATGGATAGACGGCCCAAACTGGAATGTCCGAGTTGTTTGTGGCAGTGCGGTTCTATCTTTGTGAGCCAAGATTTACAAAAGGTTTGTGAAGTTTCGATACAATAAATGTGCTGTTATGGAAGTCATCTTATTGTTTTATTTTTCACTTGGATCGAAGGTTCAACCCTGGAACTGGATCTGCATCGAAATAGCTGGTGTGTTAACATTCACATAGAGGTCATTATAGTCCGTCCAACCATTTATTTAACTTTTGACATATGCACACCTATGAAATTTTATAATTCTTGACAAGGAATCGAATCGAAATCGATAAATGGTCTATTTAACACAAAAATATTTTTTCAGTTCGAACCAATAGTTCCTGAGATTAGCGCGTTCAAACAAACAAACAAAGAAACTCTTCAGCTTTATAATATTAGTATAGATGCGTAAGTATATAATAACCGATAAAATAACTATTCAAGTTAAATTTTGACAAAATGATATTGGCTATAGAAAATTTACCTACAGAATAAATTTATAAACAGAAAAAAACGCTTAGGCATGTTTATAAGACAATACAAAATGTTAAGCAAAAGTAACATTTCAATGTTTTTAATCGATCAAAACTTCGCCATAAATTAAATCGATTGCTACAAGAAATCGAATCGGTAACGCATTAGTACATCCCCAATTGATTAGAAACCGAACTGTCAAAAGTAAATGGTTGGGCGGACTCATAGAATAAAGACTAAAGCACCTTATTCTGAGGGTGGACTACAGGTCGTATTTCCTTCAATAATGCGGATTGCAGACCGGTAACCTAAAGTTGGCTTATGTTACTAGGGCGGCCGTACATGGACTGTTCGAGTAATTAGCCAGTGAAACACACGGACTGCTCTTGCATTTGTAGTCAATAGATTGAAGCTGCCATTAACTGCTCAAGTCACAACTTCGATTTCATTCAAATTAGGCTTGTTGAAAAAATATCGATACATCCATATATCGATATTATTTATTCATTGTATCGATATTTTGGAGCGATAATCAGCGATATTTAATACTTCGATATATCGATTGATATAAAAATCCAAGTATCGCAAAGGTATAAAAATCTATATTTTTTTCAGACTAATAAACATTTTTAATTTTTAATTATAAAATCATAATAGTTAAGTATGAACATTTGAATTGAAAATGCCAGTGTTTTAGATGAACTTTCGTTAAATGGGGATTCTGAACAAAGCTTGTAATGAAATAATACTGGCGGTAAAGGAATAATATGAAATAAACGGGCGTAGCTTCTAGCTATAGCTTTCACATAGGGGGTTTCCGAGGGCACCAAAATGTAATCTAAATCTGGGGTGGATCCATAGGTCGCGTATACACCGTCTAGACCATGCATGAAATACAGTCAAAAATATATAATTCAGGTTTAATAATTACTTTATATCATTTTCTTACAGCTTACAATATGGATCACTGGAACAAGTTACAATTTTCATGTAAAATATTTTTTTTCACTTTTTATATCATTTTCTGTCTTTATTAGTTCTCAAGGAATCTTTACTAGACACAGTCCAGATGTATTTGTGGAAACAGTCAATACAGAACAAGCGTCCGTAGTAGGTTCGCACATGAGATGGTATTTTGCGGCAAACACCTGAAAAACAGTAGTTCAGGTGGTACATCCGGTTTTGAACCCAACAAAGGTTTTATTTATATTTCTTTATTAGCGACCCGTCCCAGCTTCGCCCCGGTAGCGGAACTTCATATGTTGTCTTTTCTATTTGTTTAAGCGCACTTAATTTTCCGGTATAAAAGTCCCGGTTTATATTTTTCCGGGATAAGAAGTAGCCTATGTCTGTCCCTGGGTCTCAAAACTATCTCTAAACTTATTTTCTCTTGGTTCTAATGGCCGAAAACAATTTTGCGGGATAAAAGTCTCGATTTATATTTTTCCGGGGTAAGATGTCCCTGGGTCACAAATCGCCATGCCTACTTGCTCGAGGTTCCATTCGCAAATATCGCCCTGTGGATTGGGGGCGTTTGGAGAATTCCACCACGGTATCCCCTGCCTGTCGTAAAAGGCGACAAATAGGGGCCTCCGGGGGTCACGGGTGGGCGGGAGGTGCCGCCCACCTATTAGTCTAGCCAACTTCTGTGGCCCCCGTGATGGACGGCAGCGTGTCTCACGCTGCCTCGGACGCCAGGGGCGTCCTTCGGAAAAGGACCGCAACAGCGGTACGCGCAGGGGTGGTTGCGGACGACAACTTAGACGTGAGTCGGAGGAAGCCCGCAGCCGTCCCTAATGCGCCGAAGATGGCAATAAGAAAAAAAAAATCGTTTATCCGAAAAAAGTCCCGGTATATTATTGCGGGACAAAACCGGACAACAGGCCCAAATATTTCGTCCAAAAGTTATTACCAATGCATTTGAACATTGTTTGATATGATCGTAATGCGTATATTTCCTTCCAAAATATTGCTTTCTTTACAAAATTTGCGCTTACTGAGACGTCTTGTCACATGGATGTGTCGGATAAGACTGCATCTTATTACCAATTGATGACCAACTTTGGACGAAAAAATTGGGCCTGATGTCCGGTCTGTAACTAACTATACTGCTGAATTTCTTTGAATTTACACATTTTGCCGCCCACCTAAAAGTTCTGCTGCCCGGGGCGGACCGCCCGCTTCCCACCGCCACATCCACGCTACGCCACTAGTACCTACCTGTGAATGTACTCGTAGTTCTAACATAAGTTTTATTTTATACAACAGGCACTTTAATTCAGAGTATTAAATTATCATGTGCTGGACATTAGAACATACTAGCTTTTGCCCGCGGCTCCGCCCGCATTAAAAAGTTTTTCCGGGATAAAAGTCCCGGTTAATATTTTCCCGGGATAAAAAGTAGCCAATGTGTTAATCCAGGACATGATCTACCCGTGTGCCAAATTTCATCGAAATCCGTTCAGTAGTTTTTGCGTGAAAGAGGAACAAACATTCTTACATCCATACATCCAAACATCCATACATTCTTACAAACTTTCGCCTTTATAATATTAATAGGATTACTCATTTGCAGACTTACAACATAATTTACTATTAATTTTTTGGGCTTCAGAATATTTTTCTTTTGATCCTTTTCTTGAGCTTGTTAATTTATTTTGAATATTTTGGCATGTTTCTTCCATCACATTATTTTTAAGGCATCGGTTTTCTTTAAATTGTTATTTATGTAGCAATTTGGGTTTGAAGCTGACAATTTGTTTATTTTTTGATGTTTGATTTTCAAATTCGAATAGGAACGTCATAGATAACGGTCACTCATAAACAAACTAAAGTTCCTCAATGTTCATCGTATAATACGTATAAATAAAAAGTATATTCAAATGTCATTCATCTGAACAAACTTTAATTGAACGATTCAAGTTGGTGCTTTTTTGATTTAGTCGGGTAATAAATTCAGGTTGACACTTGACAACGAGAAGTCGCAACAAACATTTTTCAGGCGTGGCTTTTATGTTAAAATTAATATTTATAAATAAAATATTGTAAAAGTGGCTACAAAACAGATAGAAAAAGAACACAAGTAATACAAATGTGGGTTAAAAGCGGCATATTGTAGTAAAAGTGTGACATTCTAGTGATTCTTATAAGGGCGTTGACAAAGTTTCATAAAATAATCATGTACGGGCGCAAAACCCCGTCCACATATCGATCCACACCATCTGTATATTCACATTATACTGGAAAGTAAGTACTGTATGCACTAATATAAAATTCCTATAAGAATCCTCAACGACATGAAGCAAATGCGATGTTTACATTATGTCGTGAAATTTAAGTAAACTATTTTTTGTTTTGTTTATATTGTACGAAAAATCTCAATTGCTTGCAGCTGTAAATCAACATGCTTCATTAGGAGGGATTTAAGAATAATTTCTGGTCTGTATAGCTCTATTCACCAATTTCCATTCCCTGGAAGATTGCTAATTGTCGCATTGAAAAAACATAATTCATTGGATCAACGTCAGAAGTTACTAGATTAAGCTAGTTTGATCCGTGCATTGTACATAGACTGATGGTCATGTAGATTTATAGTTTCGGCAACTGGTTGATTTCTGATTGACATCCAAGTTATTTGATCCTAGTCTAATCCTACTCTTTCACGCAATAACTACAGAACAGATTTCGATGAAATTTGGCTCATGGGTAGATCTTTAACACATAGGCTACTTTTATCCCAAAAATTATAAAGCAGGACTTCTATCCCTGAAAAACTTTTTAAAGCGGGGGGAGCCGCGGGCAAAACCTAGTTTAATATGCATATTTATTTATAACTAGCTTTTGCCCGCGGCTCCACCCGCATTAAGAAACTTTTCCGGGATAGAAGTCCCACTTTATATTTTCCCGGGATAAAAAGTAGCCTATGTGTCAATCCAGGACATGATCTACCCGTGTGTCAAATTTCATCAAAATCCATTCAGTAGTTTTTGTGTGAAAGAGGAACAAACATCCATACATTCTTACAAACTTTCGCCTTTATAATATTAGTAGGATGGTTTCAAGTATTTGTAAATACTTTACATACATACATACACTCACGCCTTTTATCCCCAAAGGGGTAGGCAGAGGTGCAACTAGTCCACTTTCACCGTGCATATTCTGTCCCATGATGTGAAGGGTTGAATCAATCACCATATTGGATACAAACTCCAGGCTCCATGTTGATACTGAATAGAAAAATACAATCACACTATAGCCGACCTCAGCATTGCAGTTTACCATAATACAACTAGGCCACCAAGCCAGTGTAAAAACTAATTAAAGTCTTGTTTACTTTTAAGAAATATTCAAACATATTCTAAACTTATACATTTATAATATAAGTAGGTATTTCTGCTCTCTTTCAACAATAATACAATAAAACTTGACCATGCTTAAGACTACATACCAAGTTCAATTTGACTCCTCAAGCCCCGGGACGAACACCGGTGTCCATGTATATAGGGTTTTCCCATATCTATATATATAAGCGGGACTTCAAGCGTTAAACTTACTTTTAGATCATCTACAAACCTTCGTTCCGCTAAGTCAGTGAGATCTCTGCGAGTTCCATGGTACCAGAAACCCATCCTACATGATGCTGTTGTCCTGGATCTGCAGAGGGGCTCTCTACTCACCGCATGCTTGTCTTTGGTATGTAAATCATAATACAGAGCTGCTCAACTTTTTTAACATTTACACCTAACAAACTTTTCAGACATTTTAGTAGCTGGGCTTTTTCTTTCCAGTATATAAATTATTAGTATGTAGAACATTAATAAATAAATATGTCAATTTGTGTACTAAAATAAATATTTCAAAATTTTATAAAATATTGTAGAATGTCCTTCAATCTACCTCCGTTTATACAATAGGGACATTTTACCTACAGTGTGATGTGGGGTTATGTATAGTCACTCATGTTTACATCTATTATGCATTACTGGTGGTAGGCCTCGCATATGTAAGAGCTTGTCTGGGTGGGTACTATTTCTACCGCCAAGCAGCAGTGTGCATGCATTGTTGTGTTTCGGTTTGAAGGACTTTGTACCCGGTGTAAATACTGGACATAATGAGACTTAAAATCTTATGTCACAGGATGACGAGCACAGTGGAATGCCACACAGTACTTTGTAACTCAAGGTGCTGGATGGTGTTTCTACTATTTATGGGTGGTCGTATCGCTTACCATCAGGCGAACGGCAGGCTCGTCTCGTCATTCGATGCCATAAAAAAATAAATGAATGTATTTTAGTATTAAATTTTAATCGTAACATTTCTTTTTTATTTATTTTGTTTTTAAGTTACTACAGTTTACCTGTCAGTGCATTCTGAAGGGTCAATGTGCTTTATTGGCACTTTATCTGGCGTGGACTATACGATCATTGATCATATGATATTAAATAATTAATGTTAGGAATTCACATAAAACATTTTGTATTCCAGTTCATATCTCTGTTCTCGTTCGCGCAGAGCATATTCGATTTGTACTGCCTGTACATGGCGACGCCCGGATTCCACCACACAGGATATTACGTCATCAGCTTTCAATTTGTGTATGTCGGCAGCCCACCAGGTGAATTGTTTACAATTATCATAGTCTCTTATTACATTCGTTTTGCTGACTGGCTTCAACATCAGCAATGTCTCATGAGATAATACTGGGTGTGTGTAATATCTTGGATTGAAAGTGATTTAATGGTGAAGGCTAGAGTTATGTTTTGACAAGTTGAACAAAGTAAGTAAATAGTATTAATTGCTATCCCTATGTATTGTTAATCAATCATCGTTCGCTTTAACAGTGAAGGAAAACATCGTGAGGAAACCTACATACCTTAGAATTCTCTATAAGAATCTCGAAGGCATGTGAAGTCTGCCAACCCGCACTAGGCCAGCGTGGTGGACTAAGGCCTAAACCTTCTCAGATCTAGAGGAAGCTCATGCTCAGTAATGGGCAGTATAATGCAGGGCTGATTGCATTGCAATTGCTATCCCTGAATAATCTGAAAATTAGAGCCATTAAAATAAGCAGTACACATTTCTGCGATTGAACTTTATTCTAATAGATGTTGATAAATTTATGCCGTTAGTTCAAAAACATATCTTATTTCCAGTGCGCAATGTCCTGATTGTGTTTTCGCTTTTCTCCTGGCTTGGGTCGATTGCTGTTCTGTTTACAAGCATTGTGCTCGTCAATGCACTTAGGAAGGTAATTATCTCACCTTTACATTTATTGGAGAAATTATTATAATCAATAACATAATAATTAAAATACCAATGAAAAAAATTTGTTTTATAACTTAAATCACAAATGTGTAATCTTGATAAATATTTACAAGTAGTATCATTATTGCACACACATTCCTTCACATTTATTCTCCCTAAGTTTTGGAGCTTTCAAGTTTGCAACTACGCACGTAAATGTTTATCGATATATTTTTTAATCTTAATGTAGATTGATTCACTTAGTGTCATCAATCATCATATTATCATACAGATAAATGCCGAAATTTTCAATTTACGTTGGGCTTTTTTCATAATAAAACTTTTTTGAGCATGGCAGGGAAAAAGGATACATCTTAATGCCTGTGTGTAATACGCGCACAACTTTTTAAAATTATTTAATCATCTGTTCACGCCGCTCCACAGTTAGTAGCTCAGGGTAAAAACAAGGTACACATCATTCATTTTATATTAACAGTCAAAACCGTTTATAAAAAATAGATATGGCTTTTTTAAAACAATAATCAGTTTTTTTATTAACAGCTTTAACTTTATTGTCTTTCAGCATTTTTATATTGTTTAATGTTTAGTTATTTACTTAATTTTCGTTGCTGTGTGTTGTGTTATTTGTATTTTTTGGGTTTGGTCTACTTTTGTGTATCGCGTGAATATCTTGATCAAGTTCTTTAATTTAATGCCATTAACTGAGTTATGTTAGTATATTATCATGATGGGTTTTTAATTGGTTCGCTAAGCAATGCGTCATCAACATACATAATAAATGTCATCACCTGTGAGAAAATATTTCATCACCAGTCAGAATACAATCTTCACCACTTACAATGCGCTTGTTAGTTCTTAGTTATTACTGGAGATAATGCTTAATTTTATTTTCATTTCACAGGAACACGAAAAACGGATAGTACCATGGTTATACACCTTCGGAGTTTTCATTCTTTTCCGTCTGGTAGCTTTCATATTCGCATCCATAGTTAACGACATGATATTCGCTTACAACGTTATCATGTGTCTATGCTGGATCGTGTTCTGCATCACCGGTGTCTATGGTTGGCTGTTGGTCTACAGTCTATACCTTGAGTTGGCAGATTTGACCAAGTTGGAGGATTTGGCACATTTGAGAGTGAGTTTTATTTTTTTTCCTAGAGATACTTTTTCTATTAGAATGCCAATTACTATTATAAAATAATTACCGCCAAATCCAAAATAAATAAAAATTCATAACTTATTGTTTGAAGTTTATATGGGTTCATTTTAATGTACTAGCTTGTTAAATTTCGGCATATATTTATAAAACATCCTTTTAGTTTTTTGACTGTATAACTACTACATTCATATAAAACTCATCTGTTTCTTAGATGGGAACAATGGCGTCAATAAATGCGTCTCTGGCTGGCTCCCGTCCCACCACGCCGCATAGCACCGTCTCGACGATGCCGGCGTCGCAGATTTGATGCCACGACCCGGCGCCAGAGAACGCCGAAGAGTGCATGCCACTCAACCAGAGCATAGAGACTCCTGTGTGAATCACAAATCTTTATCATCACCGGTCAGTAAATGTTAATGTGTCATCATTGGTCAGAACAAATGTCATCACCAGTCAGCATTCATCACCATACTTTAATATTGGCATATAGGTGTACATTATTACCAGTTTGTATACGTCATCACTTTTCAGAATATTTTGGTTATTGTACGTAACGACTGAATATGACCAGATAGGTCGTAATTAATGACATCGCCAGTCAGATATCATAACTCAGAACTGTTAATATACAAACGCCACGGTCAAGTTACTTTCGCACAATATCATAACTCGAATAGTTTTAAGATAAATATAATCGACTTAGTTGTCACACAGTTAGGCGAAGCTCTATTTCATCTTATGGGACTTGGACTGTAATTACATTGTGTTGGACTGCCTCCGCGGCGTAGTTGTATTACAGTACGACTGCAAAGCTGAGGTCTCGGGTTCGATCCCCGGGTCGGGCAAAGTGATATTGAGTTTTTCTTAATATCAACCCGGAGTCTGGAATTCGTGCCCGATATGGCGATAGGCTCGCCCCCTATCACATCATGGGACGAAATAACGGCGAAAAGTGGAAGCACTAGTTTCGCCTCTGCCTACCCCTTCGGGGATAACAGGCGTGAGTGTACATGTATGTATGTACATTTTGTTGGGCCCCTGCGGGTTGAACGTTTGTCATTGCTTGTTTCATATTCGGTGATCTACAAGTTGAGTAGGATAGCATGACGTACTCGAGATGTTAAATTTACCGTTTAATCTAAAACGACTGTGTGTGACATTTACAATAGATAATATTTTACCTTTTTTTATGTGTAATTTGTGTTCATTTTGTTTATTATAAGTAACATACTGATGACGTGAAAATAAATTGAATTTTGCATTAAATGTAATTGGGAATATGTTTATGAAACGCAATGATATTGGGAATCTTTGGGAACACAAAATATTGAATAGGGTAGTTGACTACTTTTTTTTAAACACATTTATCAAACATTTATGTCTTCTAAAATCTAGAGGAAAAATAATTTTTAAAATACAAGCAATAATAAATGAATTATAAAGCTTTGAAGTTTGGTGGCGGGGGCATCTGTCAGATAACGGACACAGCATAATGTGACGTCACTGAGTGTCGCCAGCCATAGCGTTGCGTGCGTGCGAAACAAATGACGCGATATCCCCACT
Source organism: Lapara coniferarum (assembly GCA_949316025.1). Classification (NCBI taxonomy): domain Eukaryota; kingdom Metazoa; phylum Arthropoda; class Insecta; order Lepidoptera; family Sphingidae; genus Lapara; species Lapara coniferarum. The sequence continues at coordinate 24,372,493 of OX438931.1, read as the reverse complement.
ACGTCCCCACTTTGGTCACGACAATATTTCAAATATGAATAACTGCTTTAGTTGTCAACCAATTTTGATTCTGATTTTACAGAAAAATTTGTTTTTCGTATTATTTTCTGTTACATATAAAATGATGTACTAAATCAAACATAGGAAACTACCCTATTATACAGGATGTTTCCGTTACTTCAACAAATATGAGACACTCTATACAAATTATTGTATAAAGAAACATATGCAACAACCTGTATGAAATATGAGTATATTAAATGTCTGTAATAATAATATGTTGCAGCTTGTATAATTATACAAAAAAATTAAAGATGGTTAAGTTTAAAAAATAAAAAATATTTTGTTTATAAGTGACAAAAAGCACCAATAGCATAGTTTTAAGTTTATATTTTAATGCGCCCTTATTTTGTTAAGATTTCCGTCCGATTATTTTACTTGTATAAATTTAAGTTAATTTTATAAAACATTTTTAATACTACTTGGAGACTGTTTTAAATAAACATTGTAATTATCAATCTCTTCACCATAAACTTTCGCAGAACATTGAACTCTGTTAGATTTCTATTATCTCAATCCTTAACTTCAAACTCTCTTAAAAACATATGTATATATTCTCTGTAAGATCTATTGAAAAGTATAATCTCAATATAAATTGAGATATTGACTCGTCAAGCCTCGGGACGGACGCCGGCGTCCCGAGTATATAAGGTTTCCCCAAACATCTATATTATATATAAGCGGGGCTTGACGGGTTAAATACATTCATTTCAAGAAATAAATTTGGATGGAGAAGTGTAAGAAACTTGAAAAGTAAAATTAGGGGTAGTTCTAACGCTGCAGTATTAAGGGGGGAATAGTAAAATTTCTCCCACTCCTTTTTCTAGTAGCAGTGTATATGTGCTGTGGACCAGGATGTCGATTCGAGACCCAGTTCGAAAATGCTTTTGTCTAGGTTTTTCCAACACATTTATCACGGAATTGCATTGTCCAGAGAGAGTTTACACTTGTCATACAGGTTTAAAACTAAGCAGAATAGTCGCAGTAATTTTAAAAAATATGTTGCATCACCACTGTCACCCTCATATTGGAGTGGAATAAATAAAGGTAAAATATTGCAGGATTTGATGGGTAGGTACTTTATCGCGCTTTTTCCTACTGCATTCCACTGGAGATGCTATTATGACATATTGTGATTTGATTACTCACTTATTTAGAATGCACATAATGATATGTATGTTTCAAAACTTTGTGTTTTTGATTATGGAGGAAATTTTACTCAATAATATCATGTTTTTATACATTAATCGTGAATACAATTGAAAAACGCGAAAAAAATAAAATGTAACACATACTCGTTGTTCTCTTTGTCTAAATGTTTTATGAGAAATTTAATTTTACTTAGAGTTAAATGGTTCGTGCCTATAAAAAATTGTGAACACCGTACTTAGTGCCTTCATGTTAGTGCCTGTTTCAATTGTACCTATATATCTAAAATGCTAGATATAATTCTTTATTTGTGCCTATAAAAATCTCATAATGCTATATATTATAAACCTATCTATTATAGGTAATCTCTTTGAAGAGGTGTTAACATAAGTGTAATATTCATATTTAACATTTATTACAAATATATCTCTAAAAACGTAAAATAATGATTTACTGTCGATGTATTTTAAAAAATGGCATTGTAAGCATTTACGTCTTCGGAATCGGCCATTGCAGAATATTATTAGAGTTCGAGGCCGTCTTTAATGTACTAACATAATGTGGTAGCGGAGTGGTGAATTAAAATTTTTAATGGTTGAAAAAGTACGCTGAGCGTTAATCCAGAACAACAGGGTCATTTTGACATTGATAAATGAAACCACGTACTTATCTCGATGAAAATAACACTTTCCATTAAGTTATTTTAACCATAGATGTAAAATAAAAAAGTGTAAGTTTCGAACAAAATAAATATCAATAAAATGTAACTAAGTTTACACGCGCTAATCCCACTATGACTGCTCTAGGAGAATTCGTCGCAGCAGTAACATTACACTTTCAGTCAGATATACACTTACGCACGCACCATATTCGCACTAAACTACAAAATGATAAATAAAATTGGAATACTACAACCGGGATTTTTGGCGAAAGTATTCGTTATTCATTTATAATTTTTAGCACGATGTTAGCAGATGTATAGACAAATATGTGGTTTTATTTAGTAACGCAATGTAAAAATGACCATGTAATTAGTTTTATAGAGCAGGTACTTTTGAATTCAGTGGTATTATTGGTGTGTATGAATGAATGAGAAATATTTACTGGTGGTAGGTCTCATATGTAAGAGTCCGTCTGGGTGGGTACCTCCGCAATGTCTATTTCTACCGCCAAGCAGCAGTGGGCAACTGTTGTGTTTCGGTTTGAAGGGCATTGTAGCCCGTGTAACTACTGCATAAGGAGACTTAACATCTTATGTCTCAGGATGACGAGCGCAGTGGAATGCCACACAGCATTTTGTAACTCAAGGTGCTGGATGGAGTTGCTACTGTTTATGGGTGATTGTATCGCCTACCATCAGACGAACGGCATGCTCGTCTCGTCATTCAATGAAATAAATAAAAAACTGAATGGACTAAAATAAAACTAGTTTATCTACGGTCCACTGTTTTGTACAATACAAGACACCGCTACCACTGAATAAGAATATTCTATAAGAATCTTATTTTGCAAGTGTTTATTTTGTAAATGGAATTGCACGTACAACTTTGAATATTGCATTTATTTCTCCTAGTTGACATAGTTATTTTAAAGGTTCATCCTTACAATTGTCCAACATCATTATTATCGGTCAAACGGGTACCTCGCCTTCAGCAAATTTTACTTATCCGTGCAGCTCTGATTCTAATTGTATTGAACACATTGTTTTCATCTAGAATTGACTCGTAAACTTGTAAAGTGTACCTTAAAATATAATGTGTAAAAAATCTTGAAGTTATACTTCTTTAGGCGTGTTATGAAAAAATGATGAGAGTCAAATTTTAAGATGCGCGCGCATCATGTAACGAAGGTTGAAGCTGTTTAATTAAAACTTTTTGATGAAAATGAAAAGTGAATATTAAATTAAGAAAATAATAAACATTTAAAAATGAATAAACTTTAATTACATGTTTGATTTTTTATTAAACTTATTTATTTACTTTTAAAATATTAAATAATCAATAATATATATTTAAAATTAAGAATCTTATAATATTTAGTACAAATTATGTCGTATATATTTATTATTCTCTACATTTTATTTAAACTGAACTTTATTGCCTGTGTTGAATATCCTTTTCTAGTCCTTTTATCATTTTATTGTAATTAATTTTTTGCATGCAATTAAAACTATTTTTTAATGATGCCAAAGAAGTATAACTTCTCACGCGCGTACAAGTACACGCACCGATTTTTTTTTTGAGTCTGACAGTTGAGCCTTTGGTGTTGGTCGATTGTGTAGATGTACCACTACACATTTTATGCAATTTTTTATATTAGAAGTTGTGAACTGAATAATATTAGGACTTATTATAATATAGAATGGACAGGTAAACGTTGACCTGGTAGGTAATACAGTATGACATTCATGTCTTTTGGGTATTTTCATTGATTTTTCATGTTTAAAAATTGGCACACTGAAATTATTGATAGTGACCAAAAAAATATTTTTTTCAGTAATTGAGACAAAATTAATACTATAACAAGTATCCAGAATGGGTAATGATACTGTGGCATACAATTATTGTAATTTTTATAAGCTTACTCGATGTTTCTGTTTGTAAGACATGTATAAAATTGAAGAAAGTACTGATTGTTAGTAGAAAACCGTCCAATATATTTTATATGTAATATTTTATCTTGTGTACGTAAAATAAAGATTACTCAGTAATTTGTTTTTTTTTTAATGTCACTATACTTTACGCGTTGATTTGTACCTCAGTAGATTACGTGCAAAGCAAACAAATGCAACGGTAGCATGCCTATGATCATGCAAGCATGTAAAATATTATTTTTCCACAACAATAATTCACGATTAAGAATAAATCACAAGTTGGAAAAATGCAGCAATAACGAGTTGCGCCTGTTAACCGCCGCTTTCAATAATCAATCCTAATCGATATTTCTATCCATCGCGAAAATGGACCAATCAGAACAAAGTATTTTGACATGCTTACAAACGACGTATTTTGATTGGTTTATTCTTTGTATCGAATCGAAAATACAGATCTGAATCGTTGGTGATATGTGGTGAGGTTTTAGACAACCCCCAAAGATTTTGTTTAGTACAAAGTATCTTAAAAAGTTAGTGTATTGTCTACAAATACAGGTTAGTGTAATCTAATTTGTATCTCGCGTTCAACGAAAAATGCGTGATATATGAGTGTACCCTCCCCTCTGATATTCCGCATTTTTTACGACCCCCTCCTCCTTTTCGACCATGATGTATTCGTAGGGCGATATTCGCATACGTGTCTTGCCTAGTACACTACATGGGCGAGATTCGCAAGTATTGATGCGAGCCTCAAACAAATCTTTCTGTGGGCTTAGAACATGAAAAAAAAACACGATGCGTCTCCGCTTCGTTTTATTTTGATTGGTTGAGAGACTGACGTATCGGTATTTTGATGTTTGTGATTGATCGAGAGACCGATCAATCACATTCTAATCCCACAGTACTGATTTTGCACAAAACTCGCCATTTGAAATTTGAATGGCGATATTAGTTCGATTTGTTTACACACGCGATGATCAAGAATTTATAGGACGATACTTGCTTTGGTGAGACGACATTCGCACCGTTTTACACTAGGCGATAGAAGAAACTGCCGTTCGTATGCGAAAAACTCTCCTTGTGTAACTTCGGCTTTACTGTATTGTCGTTAGATCAATACTTAAAATGTAGTCAAAAAAACGACACGACTCGCATTTCATTTTATTGTGATTGGTTGAGAAACTAACGTGACTGACGTATTGGTCTTTCGATCAATCACAAACATCAAAATTGAACAACATCGTCTTACGAGATGTGTTTTTTTCCACATTCCAAGCACGCTGATCTTTTTCAATGTAATATCTAATAGAGGGAAACTCTAGCTGTTTCAAATGTTACTTGAATGCTAAAATAAAAACAATATCAATTATAAACGCTTTTATTACAACAATTTTACATAAATATGCATAAGTAATATAGATTCTATACATTTTCACGCTGACTTCGCTATGTAAATGCAAGTAAATTCCCAGTTTAATATTTCGACATTATTTCCATTACTGTGACATCAACAATCGAAATTGTTAATTTCAAACCATCAATGTTATACATAAAAAATGCCTAAATTAATGTATTGGATATTGTTTACATTATGTACGAACAAATATAATATATAATTCGTCCAGGATCTATTATAGTCTATCAATAAAATTTGTTATATTAAATACTGGGTTATTTTTCAACAGTTTCTCCAAAAAGTTAGATCGTTTATTTTTGATACTGATTGAACTATAATATTATTGTATCTGCCTACATCCATGGATAACCTTTGGAAAATAACCCGGCTGAAACAGCTTTATACCAGTATATATCTTTGGAACTCTTCAAAAACATTAAAAACTTAAAAAAATAAATTCATACTTAAATAATATCGATTTGATATTGAGCACTTAAAACGATTTAAATTGTACAAAAAACAAGGATATTACAATCCGGCAAAACAACTTATGTTTAAATGTAAACAAATAGGATCACTCGTTGAGGAGAGACTAACTTAATAGGTATCAACTATCACTGCCTTGCCTATTTCTGGCGCTAGGCAGCAGAGTGCGGACAATGAGTCCCGATTGGATGTAAAACCCACTGGATTTTAGACTCTATTACTAGGTACTATGAACGGACAACGGCGCCATATCATAGGCCATTGTAATTCTTTGTGATGATGCATTACATCAGTGGGGCTAGAATATGAAAAAAATACTATGCGTCTCCGCTTCGTTTTATTGCAATTGGTTGAGAGACTGACGTATCGGTCTCTCGATGAATCACAAACATTAAAATACCGATACGTCAGTCTCTCAACCAATCACAATAAAACGAAGCGGAGGCGCATCGTGCTTTTTTCACATCCTAGCCACAGGCCAGCGATCTATTCGTGTTGCGTCATTCGATTGTAAAAAGATCGAAAAAATTTCTTTTCCGTTGAAAGTATTTATGGATAATTTTAGCAACATAAAAATCTATTCCGTCTGGCATAAAGTAACCATGGTAAGACAGTGTGATAAATTGAAACTGCAAGTATAACTTCCCACTACTGCGGAAAGACACGGTATAAAATTTTATCAAAATCGGTTCAGCCCAGACAAAGGAGATGTCGGCTTTTTGTATGGGTGCTGGGCCTTAAAATCTAACCAAGCTCAAACTTTATGCATATTAAGAGGGCAGAAATGTGGATCTTGGAGCTATTAAATAAATATTTTTAGACCCTTCCATTTATAAGTAACTTTTAATACAAATTCATATTAAGTGTAGATTTTAAGCGAAATAAAATTACGTAAATCTCAAAAACCTTTGTAAATTTGTTATTGCCGAACTTGTCATGATCTGTCATAAGCGCTTTTTTATAAGCCTACTTGATGAATAAATGATTTTATTTTTATTTATTTTTAAAATCGGAGGACTTTCAAATTATATGGTTTATTGTAAAAGCATGGTTTTTCGGAGTTCTATCTAAATTAAACTATCTTGTTTAGAATTTTAAGCTCATTTTGGACATGCACTTTCGAGATACTCCTAAACAAGGATTATAAATAGGTCGGTATGCAAATAGATGGCAGAAAGTTGATTAATTTTCTAACACCTTGATCACATTTATTTGAAAACCCGATGATGAAAATTTTTACTATAAAAAATCTTTCATCTCTGTTATGTATATTTTATCCTATTCCTTTATCCAGAGTAGGTATAAGAGATATAAGTTATGAAAATGCCAATATAATTAGCTACATACAATATACAAACTCTCAAAATACGTTTTCAAACTCACTGGAAAATCTTTGGTCCTTTCACACTTGTAACTCGAATCTTGGCATCATTTTATGTCATAGAGCCACAGGGGTCGTTGTGTTTAGCATTAAATTTCCGTCTCTCAGGCCGAGTAGTGCCTCTTCTCATAGGAAATCAATGTGACTTCAACTTAATGCCTAAATATTATAGGCACAAAATTCCCTTGCATTCTACCGCTAGTATGTTTTACCGTTAGAAAAAGTGTGAAAGAAGCCAAAACAAACTACCCTCCATCAAATATCACTTGTGATTCACAACAGTGTCACCATCTATCGTAAGCTTTATAAAAACACGTTACAATGTAACATCAATAAGTCGCCAATAGATGGCGTTAATAATACTCCGGCATTCAGACAGGTGTTGTAAAATGGCGCAAGTTTCAAATTATAATTAGGGGAATAATTATGTATATATTTTTTTATTTCCTTTCTTTATCCAAGTGCATTTCAAACATATTGCAGCTATGAATAGTCTCAAATGAAATTAACTGACTGAATATGACATGGACGATAATAATTTCAAAGATTGATTACCTACCCCTAGTTGAACAATATACATAAAACCCGTCTGAAACATTTTGACACTTGCACCATTTAACAAAGATCAAAGTACATATATTTGGTACTGTTGAAGTGAAAATTATAATCGTGAAACGTATCAAATTATAATAAAACTGATTCAGATCTGCCATATCACATTATTAGTTCCTATAAATTTAGAATACGACAAACTAAACTAACAATGTTAGATATTCTATATGTTAAAATTTTCACTTCACAAGTAGCGATTTAGATGACAAAATACATTATTTAATGTTATAAACACTTCCTCATAACGTTATCAAGTATTAAAACAGAGTGGCTGCTAACATATTTGACCAAATTTCTAGATTCATTTACGGAAAACACATTTTACAACATAAACTAGCGTACTAACATTTTTACAACATTTTGAATATACAGGGTGTTGTTTTATAAGGGGAATATTATTCAAACAGGGATATAAATTTCAAAATTACCAACAAAAGTAAAAACAGTGATTTTAGTCAAAACTTTTGTTTATATCTTTAGCAGCCACTTGTATATGTCACTTATCTAACTGTCCAATCCGTGATGTTTCCTTTTGATCCTAGCGTAGGGTCCTATGTCAGGATCCATAACGAAGTCATACAGTACTGAGGACCAACTGTTGTGTTGAGGTAGATCGTCGTAAAACTCCGGCGCTATGCGCTTCACCTGAAAAATGGTGTTAGTTACTAACCTATAAATGTACATTTACATATCATTACAGAAAGAATGGCTGAGAGGTGTAGTACAAACAGCCCGCCTAATGACAAGATAATAATAAATTGGATGATTTTTAGAAACAATGCAGAAAGTAGTAAACAAATTTGGATGAAACTTTGCAGATAGGTAAACAGACGTATATGGGGGGGGGGGGGGTTGGAGCTCCATAATTTCATGGTGCCCACCCCAAGGGACTTGAAGTTCCTACTACTATAAATTATTAACGAACAAAGTTTTCAAATCTATACGTAAGTAGATAGAAGTCATTTTATTATTTTAGTAAAGGACACTGCCCCCCCCCCCTGGAAAACGACTCTTGCTACGCCCATAGATAGGTGCACTATATTCTAAATTAATATAGACATTTTCGTTATTACAGTAATGCCGCAATAAAAACCAAGTTTCAATACAAACTCTTATAGAGGAGCCAGGTCTTTGTAGCCTATAGGTTTAACTCGTAACCTCTAAGCATATTACAAATAATATTTCAACAGCCAATTGCATAATTTTCAACAGAATCAAGTGTTAACGTATACCTCTGGCAGCCTCCTCCCCGGAACAGCTGGGAAGTCGTGGTGTTCGTTGTGATACCCCACGTTGAACGTGATCCAGTTCAGCGGCCCGTAGTAAGAGTACGTCTCGAACCCTTTGCGGAACATGTAGTGCTCGGAGACGAAGTGGCCTGGTTGTTATAATAGAAATCTATACTAATATTATAAAGCTGAAGAGTTTGTTTGTTTGAACGCGCTAATCCCAGGAAGTACTGACCCGATTTTGAAAATTCTTTCACTAATAGGAAGCTACATAACTCCTGAGTGCTATAGGCTAATTTTTATCCCGGGAAAATATTTTTGTCCCGGAAAAACTTTTTCACGCGGGCGGAGCCGCGAGCACTATATAGTATAAGACAAAGTAGCTTCCAGCTGTCTGTCCCTATGTATGCTTAGATCTTTAACCGTTCAAGCCCCGCTTATATATACAGATGTATGGGAAAACCCTATTATATGGACACTGGTGTCCGTCGCGGGGCTTGAGGAGTCAAAACTACGCAATGGATTTTGATGCCGTTTTTCTTAATAGATAGAGTAATTCAACGGGAAGGTTTTTATGTACTTATAGCCCAGAAAAACTTATTAACGCGAGCGAAGCCACGGGCAAAAGCTAGTTTATTTATAGGTATAGATATTTCAATAGGAAAACTATTTTTCATTTACGCAAAATGACTTGTATTACAGTTTCGAAACGTCATAGAAATAAACTAAATAATGTCTAAACTGCAATGTATAGCAATACTGATATCATAAAGAGAAAACTTTCTGAATTTATTGGTTTGTAGCTTCATGAAATTTGGGCTTCTAGGTGTCGTTATGGATATAATTAAACACACGTAATTTTATGCGTTTACGTTAAAGAGGTTTGGAGATATAGAAGGGTGAGAAGTGGCACCAAGTGGTTCGTGTAATATTACACTAGGCGCTGGCTAGCCAGTTCCTTTGCTTGAACTTGGCTTGACACGCTGCCGCGTGTCTAGATATTAAGGTTCTTAATTTGTTTTTCTTTTCTTACCTGCAACTGGATGCAGGCCCATCGCCATCAGAGATCCGAATATCAAATATCCAAGTACTTTCCAACCTAGAATAAAAATATTAATCAGAGTTCATTTATCCTCATAAACTAAATAATATATTATGGTAGATCAGTCAAGTGCTACAGTAAATAATTTATTTCATTACAATAAATATTTGGCCTAATGAATAAGATCCCCACTAACAATTCACATTCCTTGAGCTGTATACTAGCCTAAAAAAATAAAATCAATTCAATTCATTGTGAATACTTTTTATTCATATAAATAAAACGTATTCATTTATAACCCGCGCGCGATCAGACTGGGATGGAGCCTTGTCGAAGTAAATAAAAAATGTCAACTTCCGAGCGAAGTAGCGTTCGTTTTTTGAATTTAAATCCATAAATTAAATTTTCTTGTTCTTTTGACACACACACTTTCACCCACATTTGTACAAAATACACAAATTTGTATTACGTAAGTATAATTATGTAGGAATCCACAAAACCTTTTCATATTAATTTATTTTGTATCTCGAGCATCAGCGCGAGTTTGCCGACGCTACCCTTCAGTTCCAATAGGTCGCATCCCATTCTGGTTATACGTTTTTTTAGTAGGTTTGTGAACCCAGCCTAGGCGCCGTAACTACGTACTTATGGTTCGTATTAAAAAAAATTAGTACTACTGGACTACGCAAAGTACTCACCGAACAGCTTAACAACAATAGCGTCGAAGAACAGCTGGATAATCAGATTGATCAGCTCCAAAGGCGTTGGAGGTTTCGGTCGGACCACCAACGGTCGCAACGCGTAGAAGAACGGCTGCAGGAACAACCACAGCAGCTTGCCGCCCGTCGTGCAGAACAGCTTCGCTTCGATGAGAGTTGGCAGGTCCGTATCTATCACCTCGTCACCTTGATACTGGAGGCGAATTAATTTAATTAAACGAATTATTCAACTAACTAATTTAAGGAAACATCGTGAAGAAACCTACATGCATACAATTAAACCTTTATTAAATAAAAAATCAGTTTCTTATTATGATCGATTGAAACATTTTAAAGTGGTTTCACTTACCAAAAGGTGAGATCTTTTGGATCTAAAATTCCTATATAAATTGTTACGAAATCAGATTGGTTGTGCTTCGCTTTTGGAGAAAATAAGTTTTAGGGTGCCTTTTAGGTATCCTAGATCTAAAATTAAACTGCTAACTCCACCTTTCTGCAACACTGTCACAGGTACAAGTTCTCCAATAAGTCGATTGAGCAAACTATTTAATAATTACAGTGACATTGTAGACATCGACTACCAAAGTCTCGACAATTTTCGAAATTGCATACTGGAGGATGTTGATGGTGCAAGCATTGTTGCTGGTGGTAGATTTATTTAAATTATTAGTTTTATTCTACATTGTACTCTTCTTTGTTATCTCTACATTTTAAATTGGCACATATGCCTAATTTATTCCATCAAAATTATGTTTTAATTTAGTTTTAATTTATTTTATTGCACATCCCTTGTGACCGTCATTTAGTTATTTATAACCTTATTATATTATAATTATTCAACTGATAGGCACGGTAGCTGTTGTTCCTAAGTTTGAGAATGCAAATCAATTATACATACACTCACGATTTTTATGGCCGAAGGGGTAGGCAGAGGTGCAACTATTGCACCCACTTTTCGCCGTTATTCCGTCCCATGATGTGATAGGGGGCGAACCTATTTCCATATTGGACACACATTCCATTACTTTGGCAATTTTCAATAAATATCAACCAGTCTTACCCTATGATGTTCTAGGTGGTACTTCTTGAAGCTGATGGAGATGGGTATGCCTATGGGAAGGTTCGCGAAGAAACCGAAAAGTCGGTTGTGCATCGGCCTGTTGTGACCGAACGCAAGGTTATGGGCGATCTCGTGAATTGCTGGAACAATAAACATATAACATTATAATTGCTTGAGACGCCGAAATTCCTCCTTTTCCCATTCATATGATTTTTTAAATAAAACTAATGTGAAGGAGTATCGCAATCTTTATATTTTCAATCACAACTTTGCGAAAGCTTTTAGTCTTCGTGGATACGAGACAACTTGCAATAAAATTCGTAAACATTATTTCCTTAGTATAATATTCGTCGAAAATTAGGACACCATATTATTCTGCTTATTTTAAAAGCACTCACAGTACCGTGAGGGTTGGGGATGTTCAGGCCCGCCCATTGGGGCGCCCCGAGTGAAATCTTTATGGAACCTTTTTTCTGTCAACTTTTTTAGGACTCAGGATCTGTCGCCCGTGGCGGCCGCCCTCAACGCTGCCGACCCGCTCCCCTCATCCCGTAAAGACGACCCGGGGAATGTTCAATATGAGCTTTCTATGTATATACAAATTATGAGACAAGCGGACCGTTCATCTCGTGGTAACCTCTGCAATGCAATGCAATCAGCCCTGTATTATATACCGCCCACTGCTGAGCACGGGCCGCCTCTACAACTGAGACGGTTAAGGCCACAGTCCACCACGCTGGCCTAGTGCGGGTTGGCGTTTTGCCTTCGAAATTCAGAGAACTTCTCAGGTATGCAGGTTTCCTCACGATGTTTCCTTCACCGGTAAAGCGAGCGATAATTCACAAAGAATACACACACAGCTTTTTAGAAAAGTCAGAGGTGTGTGCCCTTGGGTTTTGGCCATTCGTCTCGGCAGACCGTTCCACTCCCAACTAGGCTACCGCCACTTACTGCCGGTAGTTTAACCTCGTAAGTCAACCCATAAAAATTTTACACTACGAACAACTTTGAGTTACATAGTAATACCTGGCGTTCCACTGAAACATACGTATATAGTCTCAAAATGCTTACTAATTGTATTGTACCGACCCCAACAGTGCTTGGTGGCAGAAATTAACAAAGCCAACAACTCACGTGACGAGTCCACCATATGGGAAACCACAAAAAATATTAGTTGTTTCTGAGGAAAATGTTCTAGAATTTTACGGTTATCACTTTTCGATGTATTTATTGACACACGGTATTATTGGGTGAGGTGATGTCATGAAGGCCGCTAGTACATACATACAATATTGCACAATTAGATTTTGTTCGCTAATAAATAACAAAGTACGGTTTGTGGTTACGAAGGTAATGGTATTTATATTATTTAGGTGATATAACCACTAACCTTAGAATTTACCATTACAGTAGTATACTTATATAGGCAGATTGACACCACTCAGGGCCATGGGACCAGAAGTAATATTCCCAGAAATGTTGAAAATGGGAATCGAAACCAAAGCTACCACGGTCTTACACCTAGGACGGAAAGTATAAAGATTTCCCTATAGACTTTTGATTACAAAACCTTACCCAAGCTTCGAACCTGCGTCGAGTACCGTCGATAGTGATTACGCTGCTATCTCCGATTGTCACATTATAATGATAACGGACAAGTGTTCTTATCGCTGTTTACATAAATTATGATAAAATGAAGTCGTCCACTCATTGTATGGATTGAAGTTTGTTTGTTGTTTTCAGATTGCGCGAAAGGCTAGGTCAGTGGCCTTAGAATGTGCCAAAAAAGGAACTTGTAATATCATGTTCAATTTTGATTTATTTTTTCATAGCTCGGTAAAGTGACTTCACTGCACCTGATGTTAAGTGAAGTGAAGTCCAAAAAAAATATGGTGACCGTCAAGGGACAAGGTCGACACATTAATTCCGGCCTGCTAATTGCTTCTTCATGCTTCGCTTGAAGGACCCCATGTTGTAAGACGAAGGGAACACGTGTGCCGTCAAACTGTTCCAGTTTAATGGTACGGCAAAAGTAGGAATTTCCGAACGTTTTGGTACGAGCCGGGATGGAAGAGACCACAAAGCTATGGTTCCGTGATCCAGCACGCGTGGTTCTGTTGAGAAAAGGTAAGGATGGGATAAGGTTAAACAACTGCCAACTGCCTGCCAGCCCGAGCTTGGCTTCTTTATGTTTAGTTTACATTGATTTTGCTCTCTTTAAATATGTATTTAGTTATATAAGTGACTATTTGTAATAATTATTATTATTTGACATATCATAAGTGCAACTATGTTCGCCTACGTGATGAATGTATTTTATTTTTTTTATTTATTTATTTTTTATAACTAAACTAAGGTTAAACTCGTAATATGAGGTTTAATTTTGATTGGTCGAGAAATCAATGCGTCAGTCACGTGTTAGTCTCTCAACCAATCCCAATAAAACGAAGAGTCGTGTCGTTTTTTTTGCCACATTCTAATGTTAGTCTACGCAATCTAAGCACACTGGTCGGCTTACGCACAGTATAAATATACCATAGTGAGTAATTTTGGGTAATAAAAGATGCAATTCTTTTACTAATTATATAGATTGTAGGTAAATAATCTTTTATTGAGTCAATAAACAATACAATAGAAGAAATAAGGAACATTATGGAACATTAAGGAACATATGCATGAATTGAGCTGAAAACCAAAACATTTACGATTTAAAAAAAAAAGGGAATCAGATGGAAGCGAAGACATGGATGAACTCACGTTTGCCGTGCAGTCATTTCATACTTAAATTTAAATAATAATTAGATAATAAATATATTTCCTAGGAAGCCCACTTAAATTGTATGTGTAGTTTGAGGAAATTTTTCTTACTACTGTCTCAAGTGCCGTTATCGGACGCGTTATAAATCTGTAGTGTTTATAGCGATGATTACATCTCGCTATCTAATCTTGTTATAAACACTGGTATTTTATGCGTCTGAATGAGGCGCATGACTTGACTATGAGTGTCACTTATGTGCATCGGCAAAGCTAACAATTGGGGCTAGGACATGAAAAAAAAAAACACGATGCGTCTCCGCTTCGTTTTATTGTGATTGGTTGAGTGACTGACGTATCGGTATTTTGATGCTTGTGATTGATCGAGAGACCGACACGTCAGTCTCTCAACCAGTCACAATAAAACGAAGCGGAGACGCATCGTATTTTTTTTTTTCAAATTCTAAGCCCACAGGGGTAGCCAAGATGCTTTTCTGCAAGCGTTAACGCTAATAAAATAGAAAATAATGTATGCGAATGACATATCTTATCGACAAGTCTAGCGCAAGGATACGTTATCCCCATACATTTGTCTTTAGGTATACTATTGGCGTTAACGCTTGTAGAAAAGCATCTTGGCTATAGCCGCTGAACTCATTATGATTCCTTTAATACTAAAAAATATACTGCAGTCCATTTGACTAGACACTCGTTGAGATCTATAAAGGTACTTAGACTGCTCACAGGACTATCAGGAGTCACGTTAACTCACGCTTTGGTCTAAGAATACCTTCATATTGTAAGATTAATTATGATACGTAACTTCAAAAAGGAATATTTTCATAAATATTGTCTAACGTTTTTTATAACGCAGCCAATGGAACAGATAAATTTATAGTTTTTCACCACAAAATATGAAACGTAAAGATCACATAAAGCAGATAGGTAACTACGGTTTCATGAAGAAAAAAATGGAGAAAAGTATATTTTGTTAGTATTGCAAAATATAATCATATGAACTGCTAAATTCGGATAATTAATATTAGGGAGACGATATCGCAAAATTCTGCTTAATAATAAATGTTTTATTCGTTTTCCTTTCCATCACAATTCACAATGTATCATCGTGTTGCCACTCACGTGTGTATTATCTTTATCAATATTGTGTTAATCCGGATAATTATGTCGCATCTCTAACGAATTTATCGATGTATTATTATTTTATCACACAGCAGGTGTGGGTTTTATCATTTTACAAAGCTTTTTTTTTTAATCTTTATTTAATGCTCAGGTTTAGAGGCTTTTAATCTAGAAGATTATGCCAGCCTCATCGTATTCTAAAACTAATTCAACAGAAAAGGAAAAATTTTAAGTCCTATTTAGCTTGCTTACAAATTTGTAGATTTTAATAGCATTTTCACTGTAAGGTGTAGACAAGATTGTTTGGACCACACCCAATTCTAAAATATTAACTTTCAATTCCTCCATTAATGCTTCTCTTTCTATTTTACAAAGCTTTAATTTTAATTATTTTGAGGTTTGGTCAAACTAATGCGCTAGAAATCGGACCTTCTGTTTCATTATTTGTTTATATTGTACAAATGTTTGTATTTTTCGATTTTTATCAATCTTGCCTACTGTCCCAGGTCTCGGATTGACCATGTCAGTGCAGTGCCATGCAGTACGTTATTTAATTACAAGTCCTGGGACCACTCAAGAAGATATAATACCAATAATTATTAGTCTTAATTAGGCTGAGCAAATTTCTTGAGGCGAGTCAACGCGGGCGAGATTTACCTCGCAATTAATTTCAGACGGAACTTTTATGTTCTTTAGTAACTCACACGAGCGAGATGGGAAAATTGCTTCCATCAATTGAGGCTTTACTCTCTTCACAACCAACTTTGGTGACTTAAGAAAGCGATCCATCTTCAGTTATACAACAAGTATTAACTCTACTCACCCAACATAAGCGAGTGATTGATGACGCCTCCGAAGCAGTACGCGAGGACCAACGTCGCCGGCCAGCTGAGATGCTGCACTATCGGCATCATGACAATCTGCGTCAGCACCATCGCAGTCACCACCCATTTGAACAGAGGATCGTATCCGAACAGCTTCTTGATTTGCGGATATTTTTCTGTAAGAAGAGGTATTTTTAGTTATACAATATCTTTCCTCTGGCTTTCGATTGAAAGTTGTCAAATAGGTATTATCAATTGCTATGAAATATAAAATTACTATTGGGCAAACATTAAATTTTATTCTTGTAACTAAATTCTCATAGACTTTAAATGGCTGTAATTTTGTATGTACTAAATACATTCAGCCTTCCTAGTTGGCAAACAGTATTCCGTCTTAAATAAATGAATAAAATACATCAGGTAACCTTTCCTAGGATACAGGTTTTGGGTGGATTAATAAAACTGTATCAGCAAACCCATAACACAGACATTGCATCGATAAAAAAAACTCATACTTATCGGTTTGTAACCTCGTTTGATTCACAACTTTTCCCGACATTCGCGAGCATTATCATGTGTTATCCAAATTTTATTATCATCCGTTTCCTGCGATGAGTTGTGAGGGATAGAATATCATACTAATGCTAACCCTACATTACGGTATAATTTATGAATAATAGTTTTTTCAAGCGGCTCCGCCCGCGTGAATATGTACTTTCCGGGATAAAAGTCCTGTTTCATATCTTCCCGGGATAAAATTATGCCTATCTATAGCACTCAGGAGTAACTTATTTTCATATTAGTGAAATAATTTTCAAAATTGGTTTCGTAGTTCTATAGATTATACCACTAAAAACAAACTCTTAAACTTTTCCTGTTTATAATATTAGTATAGAAGTATAGATAACTAGCTTTTGCCCGGCTCCGCCCGCGTTAAAACGTTTTTCAGGGATAAAAGTCCCGGTTTATATTTTCCCGGGATAAAAAGTAGCCTATGTGTTAATCCTAAACACATGTAAGCAGACTACCTCAGTGGCGCAGTTGTGTTACGGTACTACTGCAGTGCTGAAGTCTCGGGTTCGATTCCCGGGTCGGGCAAAGTATTACTGGGTTTTTCTGCTCAGTACCAGCTTGTAGTATGGAAACGTGCCCGGTAAATGACAACATGCCTATTATATGGGACCTAATATAGCTGGCGAAATGAAGATACGATACACCTCTGCTTTCCCCCGAAAAGGCGTGATGCTATGTATGTGTCTAAGCAGAGCTATCAATAACAATTTTATTTTTCAATTTCTCAGCACACAAATGAATCTCATGTGGCCTATATTTTTCCCTAAGGACATATCAATGGTTTAACCTGATTGATTGATTACTTTGAGTATCTACCATGCTCTAAGATTGATTACAGTATAGTTCCATTATGTGCTATCGATCACGTTATACACAATCTCACGTGTTTATTCTGTCTGATAACAAAACAATTAATTACTATTAATATCGATAAGGTGACCCAGCATGACTACCTCGATAAACTATATTTTGCTCGCAGCTTTGGCTGCGTTATAGCCCGTTACTGGGATGTAAAGTGTACAGGAGTAATGCCGGCTTCTTTCATCGTGGCCAGGTAAAGTTAAGGCTCTTATCGCACCGGCAAATTGGAAAGAATTCACAGCGAGACAAAAGTGACGCTCGTCCAGTGTAATAAGACTTTACTTAACTCACGATGAAACAACACGGGCTTAGGGATAATGTAGCTTACTTGAAAGAATTTTCAAAATTATGATGTATTTTCCATCAAAGTCGAAGAAAACTATACTCATTAGTCATTACTCAACAAGGAATGTACTCCAATAAAGAAAAATACCATTTAGAATGTGTTTTTTGTTACACACAGTACCTACTCTACTCACAAAGTGACGAGTTCATACAACAGATGAATTCTAACAATTCTCATTAATTAGAAACGTGCTAGTTGCCATTTAGTCAATTTACAACCTATTGCAATACTTAGAACAATTAGTTGCCTTAAGGTGCGATTTCGTGTACACTACAGCCATAAATTACGACAAATTATTCTCAATTTAACAGCGCTGATCTTAAGATCGCTAGTCAGTAGTCATCCTTAAATTGGCCCGAGCCTTTTATAGAGCCATAAGGCGATCCTAAATACAAACGATAACAACACAGTATTCATAACAAGCTTTAAAAACCTATGCAACCAGGTTTTACACATGAGCTTTTTTTCCTGAATTATCGATTGAGTCTAACGCGGGTCTGCTTAGTCAATCACACCGGTCTTCGGGTGAACGCTATTAGGAGCTCTAACCCTTAATTTAAGCGACGACGCTGATGGCATCCCCTAGTGGGGTACGATTTACGAACCTCGGCTCAAGGCGATCGCTGGGAGAGGACATAGACTTCGTCGATAAGGGGTTTTGAGAACTAGCCAACCGCTACCTATCCGGGACCATGAGTTTCACAGCTGACATTTGTTTTTTTTTTATACTAATACCTTATTGCGTGGGTAGGAATGACTATTTTCGCTTTTATGATAGGAGCAGTCATGGTCGCATGTGACCACGCGGGCCTGTTCTTCAAGAGGTTCTTATCACATTACGATATTGTAATCAGCGCGAACTATACAAGGGTTACTATAAAAGCAGACTGTTTTTGGTAGTAGGATAATCTATAAGTCTATTGATAGGATGTCCTTCCAGTTTTATTTTGTTTCCTATGAGCTTTAACGAGTTCAGAAAGGCGTCTTGGCTACATCCCCTGGACCCTACTCGACTTCCCATCATAGGACAATCGATAAGTCTATTGATAGGATGTCATTCCATTTCTTTTTTGTTTTCTATTAGCTTTAACGTGTTCAGATATGCGTCTTGGCTACATTCCCTGGACCCTACTCGACTTCCCATCAAGTGCAGTGGAGTCACTTTGTAGTCTAACGCCCTTATTCATACATAGTTTATGACTCTATTTTAGTTATGGAATATTTGTCTTCTTCGAACGAATACTTGAATTTTAATGTATGAAGGCTTATGAATAAGCGTTAGTCGTAACTATATAAAAAAAAATTTGGAATCGATCCTTAAGAAGGCGCGATCGCAGAGCAGCTAACCAATTTTCCTCAAAAAAGAGTTAGTAGACTTATCTCTGATAAAAAAAATTTTACACAAGCAATAATTGACCTGTACTGCCTTTTAAAAGGGTAATAAAGTCCTTCTTAATATGACATATTATTATAATTTATTGAGGTCTTAGGTACCTATCCTATGAATATTTATTGTTTGATCCCAGCGGACTTGTACGTGAAACAAGGTTCTAAATGAAATCCCAAGAGTGGGCAGAGTATTAAGTATGTATTTTTCGATTCAAAATTGCCTGATACTAAAATGTAAGGTTATCACTGATAAGGCTTGCTTCCTTTTAATGAAATTAGGTCAGGAAAACTGCGGGTACTTTGACACCTCAGCGTACATCTTAGAGTAGGTAAAGCGTAAGAAATCCGTTTATAAAAATATAACGTAATAACATTAAAGCCAGTCATTATAATAATTATTATAATAATTTATTCAAATTTTAGTACATCAAATTGCACACATTATCACGGCAAATTATCTTGAAGATGTTTTTTAAACGATAACGCTATCAGCGGATAACACCCATAATTACACAAATCTTAATGTAGACATTTTTATCTTATCGTTCATGGAAAAACGAGATTTAAGTAGCAACTAAACAAGATCTAAGTTGGTCGCGGAATGGCCCGCATGAAAAGCTTTCCAGCGATAGTCTCACTGTGTACTTGTCCAGGATAAGGTATCCTATATAAATTCTGAAAAAAGTAATTTCCATATAGCGAAATAATCATTAAAATTGGTTAAGCTGTTTTTGAGTTTATTCACTACACACAAGCACACAAAAACATCAAATCTTTATAATATTAGATTAAATAGGTCACATTCTAATTATACTTTAGTAAAGGGCAATTACAAGCGGCAAGCATGGCGGTCTGAGGCGAGACAACGTCCGCAGGTTCAAAACCCAACACATAAACCTCTGACTTTTCGAAGTTACGTACGTATTGTTCATGAATGATTATAATCTACAGTTCGCTTTAACCAAAAACGTTTTCCTCGATGGTTAAAGCGAACTATAGATTCGATGATTCACGATGTTTTCATCGTGAGGAAACATACATACATGAGAACTCTCTATACAAATTTCGAGGGTATGTGAAGTCTGTCAACCCGCACTGGGCCAGCGTTGTGGACTAACGCCTAACCCCTCTCAGTGATAGAGAAAACCCGTGCTCTCCAGTGGGCAGTATTATAATACAAGGCTACAGGCATTGTATTGCAATGGGCAATAGACTGCCGGTGGGCGTAAAAAGGTCCCCCGATTTTCACATTTATTTTTTAGTTAACTTGTTCGACTGCCCGGATCACCCTACCTCTAACGCTTAAGTGGAAAATATATTTCTAACTCCTCCTTATTATTCTTAAGTAAAGTATTGGGATATGAGAAAAAATCTGTACGTAATTTTAACCAATTTGTTTGGCAGTAAAAAAACACGCAAGCACAATACTTGACTAGAATGAGAAGCTTAGTTTAAACAAAAATATATTCGGGCAGATATAGGAAAATATATTTTTAGTCCAAAATCCAAAAACCAGACAAACAAGTCTTCATAATAACAAAATACAAATCAAATTTTATCGGTTCTTCAAGTGCCGATATTGCAATCGCTTAGCGTCTATTTTCGGCATAATCACCCTGTTATGACGTGAGAAAAAAATTCGGTTAGCAACACTAAAAATGTCTTAATGAAATTTCATATTACGTAGACTGATCGTAAACTTGTTATCGCGGATTGATACACTTTACTTGCTTTGTACGTAATTTTTACTTTATAATTGATAATAATGTTTATTGGTAGAGCTTTATATTGTTTATTGCTGTATGTAACGGAATGACAAGATAATCTATACAGTATGCCAATAAACAATATTAAGCTGGCAAAGGTGATGCCGGTCACACAGGACTATTGCTGGTACGTTTTATTCGGAACGATAAACGAATTTTAAACATAGAAAATGTCCACTTTTTGTATGGGTGCTGGACCTCAAAATGTAAACAGGCTCAAACGGTAGGGATATTAAAGGGGGCAACATAATAATATGGAATTTAGATCCATTAAAAAATATTTTTAGACCCCTCCATTCATAACCAACTTTTTTGATAACATTTATATTAAGTGTAGTTTTCAAGCCAAACAAAATTACATGCATCTTAAAATCGAAGGTCTTTAAAATTAAACGATTTATCGCAAAAGGCTAGTTTTCCAGAGTTCTATCCAAATATATATAAACTGTCTTGTTTAGATTTTCAGGCCCATTTCTAGACATGTCCTTTATCTAAAAAGATACCTATTCGTTAAGTAGTTATTTTCAATGAGAATCGTTCGATCGATCGTTATGTACGGAACGAAATGGATAAACCTACGAACTTCTATAGAGTGTCCTAATGATGTTTGACCGATTATTACATTGCGAGAATATCAATGCGATTATTGGACAAGGTCGACAGCGCGATTGCAATTAAGATTACGTAGTTCCAAATTTTCAGAGTTCATCAACAAAGAAAATGCGAGAAATTTTATATCTCGTGTCGACTTCTCGGAGCTTGCAACTATACGGCTTAGTTAAAACGGAGGAGGTCAATATCATGTATCAATTAACAGTCTACATGGTATCTGGTGAAGCGACGATAGCCTAGTTGAGACTTGGGAGTGGAACGGACCGCGCCGAGACGAATGTCCGCAAGTTGAAAACCCAAGGGCACACACCTCTGACATTTCTAAAAATTATGTGTGTATTCTTTGTGAATTATTGCTCGCTTTAATGCTGAAGGAAAACATCGTGACAAAACCTGAATACCTGAGAAGTTCTCTGAATTTGGAAGGAATGTACCAAACTTGTATGAAGTAATTTACTGGTGGTAGGTCTCTCATGTAAGAGTCTGTATGAGTGGGTACCAATGTCTCACACATTGAATTTAGATTTTACGTTAAATTGTAATGATTATTTTTGCTGTTTCCGATATTGTTATATCTGTATATAAGGACTTCATTTTGGTGACAGGACCTCATGTTTGTGTATATGTGATAAAATCAAACATTCATGAACATTTTTGCGATAGTTGACTCCGACTGTCGCTCCAATCCATGGTCAATTGTAACGTTCCTTTTAAAATGTGTCTATACATAAACAGAATAGTTATTTTTACCCTGTGCCAATGGTTTGTCACACCTGACTAAACGAATAAAGGTCAATGTGCTTTATTGCCAAGTTATCGGGCGCGGACTATAACCAACGACAGGCGGTCAAGAAACTCGCAAGGGCATGCCGAAACGTGATACGAAAGAAGCATAATATTATTATAACATGCCGGCTTATGCACACTAAATTGTACAGGCAAAAACACGGTTGTAATAGGTACATGTTTCAAAATCCACAAAAAAAATTAACACTGGCGTCTGCTGTGTGAGGAGAAATAAAGAGATAGTTAATGAATAGCTTACTTGTATGGCGAGGTTTAGATTGCCAAGATAAGTGGCAAGATACGAATTCCGCAAGCAGTTATTGCTGTGTAAACAATCATGGCGACTTCTGCACATTTTTTAATTTTGCAGGCTTAGAGTAAGTATACTGTATAACTACTATAGAGCGCTAATATCGCACCGTGCGCCCACTACCCAGCGTAGGCAGGTGAACTATAGCTACTTATATAGAAATGTTGGCGACTGCTAGGGATGGGCACGCGAGCAGCACCAACAAAACAGTTATCGATAAGTACAGGTCCGGTGGCGCGGTACATATTGTTGTTAAAAAATTGTGGTTCTACAAAATATGGCCTATAGATAAAAGCTATGCTGCGAATTAGTGTAGTGCCATGTGGAATGATTTATAAACACGGTACCTCAAGAGCAGTTTTTACAAGCAATAAGAACCAAGAATATTAATGTATATCCATTATAATTGAACCAATATAAACAGAGCATCGCACCATGGATTTCTTAGCCAGTCTCCCCAAGCCTAAAATAGTCACGTCTAGTTTTTGAAATAAATATTACCAATGATAAACAAATTACAAATAAAAAAAATATCTTAATGATTGCTAACTTATACTGTCAAGGCCCGCGATAGAAGCTATGCAATAGCTTAAAAATATCATCGTAATCGGTAAATTTTTAGGAACAGTAATTATTTCTTTCATTTCATAAACAAAAACGCAATTATTAATTGGCTTAAAAATCACACACAGACAAAAACAGTTACCTAAGCCACATTATATTAAGCATCGCCTTCGATAGTAATAAATACGTATGCATATGAAAATATTACATCGATTCTGGTATCGACGCATAACATCACTTTCGAAAAAGCGGGACGCGGGGCAGTGCGGGGGGTACAAGCGTTCACCTCCCGTGCGTCTTTCATACCGCGACGCGTGATTTCCATTTTACCTAAAAATATATTGAAATATGGCTTGCCTGTGAAACGTGATATTAGAATTCTGTTTAGTGTGTTTCCGAGTGTCGTTTTTACAACATTTCACATACCATTTAACCATTTTGCAGTATTAATAATCAAATATTCGCATAGATCTCACTCGCGTGTGCTCACACCGTTCCTACTCGAGTGACTACAAGCGCTTGCGGCCGGCGCAGGACGATGTTCCCACCCGTGCCTATTGTTCCCACTTGCATACACGCGCTCTATAGTAGTTATACTTACTCTAAGTTTGCAGGACTTACGTCAAGTAGCATGTGCATGGACTGTAAAAATATTGAAATACTAGCTTTTGCCCGCGACTCCGCTCGCGTTAAAACGTTATTCCGGGATAAAAGTCCCGCTTTATATTTTTCCGGGATAAAAAGTAGCCTATGTGTTAATCCAAGACATGATCAACCCGTGTGCCAAATTTCATCGAAATCCTTTCAATAATTTTTGCGTGAAAGAATAACATCCATACTTACAAACTTTCGTGTTTACAATATTAGTAAGATTGTCGTCAGTGTCAACGTGTATGAAAGTTGCGCAATATTACGCTGCAATATACTGCTAGACTAAACTTAGCTAAATAGCATTTTCAAATATTCCCATTAGTGAAAGAATTCTGAAAATCAAAGTAGCATTTCCATTTATAGAGATTATTCAAGACTCGAAACGAAGTAGCGTTTCAAAGTTTAATTAGTAATAAATTATTTAAATAAATAAATTAATACGTCCTAAGTAAAAAAAAAACACAAATTCTCTAGCTTCGTACCATTTTAAAAGAACGGTGTTTTAACCCTCAGATATGGTGCAATTTTGTTAACTAAGTATAAACGTGACATTTGTAACTAAAATAAATTTCTGATAAAATGAACGTTGATACGAGTCGTTATCATTTTGTTAACATAATTAACGTCGAGTAATTTACATAAATTACTCGATGTTAATTACTAATGGGTTTTATGTGTTAAAGTTTTACAAGAATTTCTAACATAAATTTTACCTTTTCCTTAGTTGTGTGTCTCTTTCCTCCGTGGTTGTGTGGATATTTGGTGAAAATGACAATCAACAAACCAGTTATGGTTTTAAGCACATATTTATAAATAATTTAAGCTGCCAAAGTGATAATGTATACATGATATATTAATATATTATTGGTACGTCTCTCATATGTAAGAGTCTGTCTGAGTGGGTACCACCGCAATGTCTATTTCTACCGCCAAGTAGCAGTGTGCATGCACTGTTATGTTTCGGTTTGAAGGACATTGTAGCCAGTGTAACTCTTGTACATAATGAGACTTAACATCTTATGTCTTAGTATGACGAGCGCAGTGGAATGTCACACAGTACTTTGTAACTCAAAGGGCTTAATGGTGTTCCTACTGTTTATGGGTGTTCATATCGCTTACTATCAGGCGAACAGCATGCTCGACTCGTCATTTCATGAATAAAAAAAATATGGTATGATGAGTGTTTTTGCTATCGAGGATTAGTCGGATATCGAAAGGTGCATAGGCCAAGAGAGGTGGCACACCTCAATACAGCCGAGCTGGCTCTAATTGTATACTCTTTCACATGACTTGAATTGTGACATGAAAACAGTCCCCCTTATACTCTATGACCATTGATGTATTAAAAAACACTGACTCACATTGTTTTCACAAAGCTTTTTCAACATACAGAACAGCAAACTGTTTTTAGATCACATGACTTTTGACAGACATAAGATTGAGATACTAAGTGCCATTATAAATAGATGCAACTCCATTTCGCTGGGAAGTGCGATGTTAACTGAGCTGCTGTCAAACTAAGCTCAGCGTCTTAAGATGGTCATTAAGGTGGCTCATGGTGGTTCGGTTGATACAATCAAGTTCCTAAGTGGATCTTATGACATTACAGACTTCTGTAAATTAGCTATATACAAATGACCCCCCACCATGGTCTATATCTCGAAACAGCTTTAACAAACATTTTGTAACTAATAGATTGGTTGTAG
Organism: Lapara coniferarum; assembly: GCA_949316025.1. NCBI lineage: Eukaryota > Metazoa > Arthropoda > Insecta > Lepidoptera > Sphingidae > Lapara > Lapara coniferarum. The sequence goes on along the minus strand of OX438931.1, from coordinate 24,346,484 downwards.
AGTAGAATAAGATACCTGAAGATGTAGTGTCTGCTCAGAGTACCAGTACATATATTCAAGAACAGACTTTCAAATACAATCACCCAATTTGGTGCTAGTACACTCTCAAGATAAATCTGCCATTTTCATATATTATTAAGCAGAAGTGATTGTTTAGATGTACAAAGGAAACCGCAGATAACTCTTATTATATTTAGTTGTAAGTTGCATCTTCCTTACAGACAATGCACAAGCAACTTATTTAGAACCTCAAAGCGATCGAGCGTACACTATTCTGACTGTACATTGTGATTAGCAGGATATAGGCACTTATAAGTTTCTTGTGTCTGCTTGGCTAATAATAAATATTTTTTATCATAATATTTTTCATAATTTCACCCCATGTAATCACTTAACATTGTAGTCTGTCAAGGCCCGTGACGGACACCGGTGTCCATATACATAGGGTTTTCTTATACATCTATAAGCGGACCTTGAAGGGTTAAGTGATTACATGTGGTAAAATGTTGCTGAAATGGAAATACAGTACTTGCACACTTTATGAAAGGATAGAGAAATGGAAAAGGAGAAAAATGAAAATGAGGAAAGAATAGAGAAATCTACACCAACTACACAACAGAGACTTGTATAAAAGAGATCACATGCATATTTATATGTATCATTAAATTGTTTAAATTATAACCGTTTCGCTTTTCTACTGTTGTTTTAAAATCAAAATTGTAAATGAATACATATATGCATCTCAAATTTTTTGCAAATAAGTATTACAGTATGTATATTGTGTTACAGTATGTACATGTCGCACCTTTAGAACGAAAACGACACAATTCAAAAAATAGAAAAATGAGTTGCCATTTTTAATTGACTAACAACTAGTCCTTTATTTATAAAAATATAATAAAAAAGGGACCGATATAACAGTTTTGTCCTTTTCCTGTATGGCTGTGTTTGAATTATTGTTGTATTGAGAACTTTGTTTTATGATGTTCGTAATTTTATGACGATAACTCAAATTATTATCTTTTTGAATTGTGTCGTTTTCATCCTAAAGGTGCGATGTATATTGTGAAACACAAATTATGCCGTTTCAATCAATACAGTGGGTACATATTAGTTCATCATTCATACTAATATTACCTAATTTGACCACTTAACCATTAGTTACAATGTAAATAATGTTGCTATAGTCAAATTGCTTCATACAATTGGTCTGAATTACTCAGTCTCAAAGGTCAGTTCTAAATATTGTATTATATAAGTTAAGGTGAAAATTCTATATTTTTAATTAGATATTGTTTATGAAACTTCACACTAATACTGTAAATGTGAAAATGTGAAAAACTATATGAAAATGTTTGAATGTTTGTGCCAACAGTTAAATTAATTTTAATAATGTCTCAAATTAACATACAGGCACACACTTGGGACTAATATTCTGGAATACTGATTACTGCTTAACCCGATCAAGCCACAGACAAAACATAGTTATTTAATAAAGCTTACCCTGATTGAAAGATGATGTTTGAATAATCATTCCTTAAGAGGATTTCCCCTATCGGATAATTGTAACTTATAATATTATATTAGTAACATTTTGCTACTGATTCCACAGCAGATTTTCTCTTGTTATTTTGGAATAAGAGGATATCTTGGTCCAGAAGCAATACACTAAACACTTGTCTTGTATGGATTTGTTATTTATTTCTAACCATGTAAATGCTCATAACATGGTAGGACTGAGGTCAATTAATTTGTTATAGAAAATATCTACCTACTTATCACAAAATACAAACAGTAAATAAATAAATTCAATCAATTCGTTAAATCAAACTGGTTGGCTGTGTATTTTAATTTCCTTGTCCTAATTTAAATAACAATATGCAAATAAGACAAATTTTAAATATGAGAAAAAACACATGGATATATAAATTTGACCAAATGAGCGATGAAGTGATGAAAACAAGTTTAGTTTTTCTTTTTAACGATTGTTTCACGATGTAAATTTGGAATCAACGGGGCGTAAACTAGTGACTAGCCAGACGAACAATGTCGGTTTCCTTTTTTCCACACTGTGTAAGAGAAACTCCGCATAGGGGTTAACGTTGTGTGCTATAGCATTATTCCCAAATGCCATTAATATGCGATGAACGTTACTATGTGTAAATACATGACGTAATAGACCAATAATATAGGTACCTAGGATGATCTTCCGGCGACTCGCGTGCGGCTCCTCTGTGTAAACCCACTCGAAATCGGTTCTAGACACTTTTGCACCCATGTTTGTACACTATATCAAGTTAGAACATGTTATAAAATTCACACAATAATAATATTTATATTTAATTGTATGTAATGGCGAGTAGCCGTTTCGAGAAGACTGTCGCCTACTTTACTGATTATCAGATTTTTAACGGCAGGCAAACAACCACCTCACTCCGTCTCACTCACATGAATGAAATTGAAATTGATTGCAATCAATGTCAGGGATGCCAGATAGTGTGTCAATAATACTGGTACAGAGGTCACTGAAAGTTGGTATTTCACCAAATTTCACCAAAAAAGATGGTACACGCTATAAAATATACAATTTCAGTTTAAAATTTTTCCGGCAACCTTTTTTTTTTAAGTCCTAAAAGGAGAATTTGTAACCAGTACAGCTACTTATACACTTATACGTCCTTGCTAATCTATGGTGTTCAATGATATTTACAACAAAATAATATTATTAGTAAATTATTACAATAACCAATGATGTAATTATGCAATAAGAATCGATATATTCTTAGATACAAGAAAAAAAGTTAATTTTCTCATTGATGTTGAAAGTTGGTACTTTTGCGTACCAACACAGGTTTTAGTTGGTACATGGTACAAGACCCTGAAAAATGGTACATGTATCAGGAAATTGGTACGTCTGGCATCACTGATCAAAGTGATTAGAGATTAGAGAATATAACCACTAGTGTTGCATATCGATAGTCTGCCATCGATAGATAATCGATTATCTATCGATAGTCAAGGTGGAAGCAATAGTATCGATAGTCTATCGATTTTATTGTCACATGTCAATACTATTGACATGTGACACAGCTAGATGCAACTTATAGATGGCTTTGTAAATGGCGTATACGAGTTACTGCAGCTAAATGGAACCACATAACCTTTGCACTAAGAAAAGGGAAATGTCCCCTCGCCAGACTAGGCAATGACACCTTGGCACACTGTGAATGTGTAAAGTATCTAGGCTTCAGTCTTGACAGGCGACTTACCTGGAAGAACCATATCGAACAAAAGAGAGACCAACTCAATAACCAGCTTCGCAATCTTAATTGGCTTATGGGAAGAAATTCTGTCCTATCAGTGGACAACAAACTACTCATATATAACATGGTTCTGAAACGAATCTGGACCTACGGAATCCAACTGTGGGGCATCGCTAGCAAAAGCAACATATTATGTTTGCAGCGAGTACAAAACGGCATCCTGAGGGCAATAGTCAATGTTGCCTGATTCACCAAAAATGTTGAGGTTCACGATTACATGAATGTACCAACAATCCTAAGTGAAATTCAACGGTATAAACTACAACACAAGGAACGATTGTCATCTCACTCAAATCCGCTTGTTGCTGAGTTATTGGACTCGTCTGCGGTGGTCAGTAGACTAAAAAGGGGCCACCTTCTTTAATTGGTAGGTGCGGCAATGGCCGCCCCACCATAACGCCAATTAAACTTACCAGAAATTTGCTTATGGTCGACCGATCGCAAATAATACCAAAGAAAAAAAATGTCAATACTATTGCTACTATCGATAGTATCCATAGCTCTTCATGTGCAATACTATTGATAACAGCGATACTATCGATAATATTGATGGTATTGCTCTTATGAATACTATTGCCGGTAGAGCTATCGATAGAATCGACAGTCAATACTATAGATACAATCGATAGTATTGACTTAGGCAATAATAGTACAATCAATATCCTGAATAGTTTTCGAGGTCAACCATCGATAGTCAAACTATCGACAGTTCTGCAACACTAATAACAACTACACTAAATGAAATTTGAATTCTGAATGAAATTGATGAGTGAGCGGAATTAGCTTCGACATTGGGACACACTGCTGCCAACCCCAAGAAATAAAAAAACTACAGATGACTTATAAAAAAAACAGGAGAAAACAGTAGTTCGGTGATTTTGACCGAGGAGCTAAAACAAAGGGAGATCTTCAATTTCCATTTTCCATTGGTAACACCAAAGAAATAGGCTAAGTGGATAGGGTGACGACCTAATAAAACAGATCCTGCACCATTTCAGTGTGTAAAAAACATATAAAAACCAATAAAACAAAAAAAAAACTAAAATTTCGACTCTAAACAGAAAACAGGGACGACAAAGCAAAATCAGTAAAGCTACTGTTAAAACAGTAGGGATGGCAACACTTATGGGACAGTCAGAGTCAAAGTAGTGACAGCACTCACCTTTATATTATTATAGTGCGTTTCAACCGTTTCAACCAAGAAGATTATAATATATCTATTTTCAGCAGTAGTATAGAGACAGTTCTAGTGCTCTGTGGTTTCAACTTTAAGTTCCGATGGCGTTATATTGGCAGCAAGGTATATGCAGTGTTGCTACATCATACAAAATGTGTTATCTTGAAATAAAGTTTTTTTTTGTAATGGGAACATGCGTTGTCTAATAACAAAACACTAATATTTACAAATCAAATTCAAAACATATACGTAAGCGTAAACTATGTAATTACCCACTTTTAAAGTAATTTATTATTAAAATAAAAGATTGGTGCAAGGCCGTCATGTGCCCTTGTTTAACCTCTCGAGCCCGGAGCGCTGGTCACACTGGCCCAAGCGCAATTTTCGTGTGTCTGTCAACACGCGAAAATCGACCTACACGCACACACATAAGGCGCGTCAACACGCACACATATCGAGTTTGACAGCTGTCATTTCGGTCCGATCGGACCAGCCGGGGCTCGAGAGGAGGAAAAGGAGCACAGCAGGAGTGTAGGAACTATCGAGGTATCAACCTCCTCAGTATAGTAGGCAAGATGTATGCTAGGATATTCATTGAAAGAGTGATGCGTGTAAGAGAGACGAAAATTTGGGATGTACAAGCAGGTTTTAGAAACGGTATGGGATGTATGGATCAAATCTTTTCCCTAAGGTGCATAGTTGAGAAGACCTTAGCGAAACACCAGGAAGTTTTCTGCGCCTTTATTGACCTGGAAAAGGCTTATGATCGTGTGATGAAGAATGATTTGTGGGCAACTCTGTCCATGTATGGTGTGAAGAGCAATCTGATTCGGGCGCTCAAATCTTTATAGGAGGGCTCGAATGCTTTTGTCAGAGTAAATGGGGCCTGCACTGACTGGTTTGACATCGAACGCGGTGTCAGACAGGGTTGTGTAGCATCACCATGGCTCTTCAATCTTTTCATGGACAGTTGTTTGACCAATTTGAGAGAGTCTGTTTGTGGATTAAGAATGGATTAGTGATTAAGTGTCTTTTGTATGCCGATTATCAAGTACTCCTTATATCTTCGGTGTGCGAGCTACAACATATGGTCACTATTATGAATGAGGTATTTGAGAGAAAAGGTGTGAAAGTGAACGTAAAAAAGACGAAAGTAATGGTTCTGGAGCGAGATGAATCGAGAACCGAGTGTAATATAATGATAGAAGATGAAAAAGTGGAACAAGTGAATGAATTTGTGTATTTAGGATGTATGTTCACTCGAGATGAAAAGTGTGACGGAAATATTGAAAGAAGAGTAAAAATGGGAAATCATGTTACTGGCGCCTTATACTCGATTATGGCTAGCAAAAATATTTCTAATAACGCTTGGTTAGCCATTCACCAAGGAGTCCTGGCGCCAACACTAATGTATGGGAGTAGGTCGTGGGTGTGGCAGAGCAAGCTTGAAAGTAAGATAAATGCAGTGGAGATGAGAGCTTTGAGAAGTATTTGTGGGCTGAAAGTAAGTGATAGAGTGAGGAATAGCATGATGAAAGAAAAATGTGGATTGAAAGAAGATGTAGTGACTAAAATTGAGAAAGGAATGCTTCGGTGTTTTGGCTACATTGAAAGGTTGGATGAAAGGAGAGTAACAAAAGAAATTTATGTATTCATACCTATATAAAGAATTTTATATGAGTGGTAGTGTCGGACGGGGACGTGCTAGACGTACTGTTACACGCCCTACTTACGTAGTCCTGAATATGAAACATAAATGCTGAGTTTCACATTGCATTGTCATCAATACAATGAGAAACTGATTTCCAAATCTCAAGTATAAATAATAATAGTAAAATAGAAGGACTTTCGTCCTTCTAAGGATCTCCTCATTTCTGATTCGATCGCGTAAAGAAACACCTAGCATAGCCCTTTCCATAGCTCGCTGAGTGACCGTGAGCCGTCTTAGGCGGCCCATAGTCTGAGGCCATGTCTCAGTGCCGTATATCATCACTGGTAACACACATTGTTTGAAGACTTTTGTCTTCAGGCACTGAGACAAGACCTTGCTTAGTTTCCCGAACGCTGCCCATCCGAGCTGGATTCGCCGATTGACCTCTTTCTCAAATTTGACAATTGTTTGCATGCTCTAAACCCAAGGGCACTTCTGACTTTTCTTAAGTTATGTGTGTATTATTATTAGTCCAACTAGGCAAGTGCCTAGTTGGACTAATAATAATTTAACTTCGTGTAATTATAGAATGGTATTCTGCATGCCAATTTTCATAGTGCTAAAGGCGATGATGAAACTATGGAATTTGGAGCGATTTAGGGTTACCGGGACGAGCTTACAATTTTATTTTACTCCCTACGTTTTGAATGCTTTGCAGTATTTCATAGTAATGGACCAAGCTTGAAAATCGTCAAAAGATCGAATATAAAATAAAATATTAAAAAAGAGGGAGAAAATCAAATACCTAGTTTTATTCCAGTATTTTATTTTGGTACAATAGATCGGGAAATATGATATTAAAATCGGTACATCGGAAGACTAAAGACAAAATCGGTACATCTCCCGATAAATAGAGAATTTTTGCAATACTGCACGCAAACAACACCTGACAATGGTAGAATCTTTTAGTAAAACAACATGTGAAAAATTACGTGTAAAAGTGCCCTTAGGGGCCTAATTACTGAATAAATGATTTGAATTTGAATTTGAATGACAACATGGCCGATCTGTGACATCTTGGTGACATCAGCTGGGTTACTCTTGACGCCAAGATAATTCTCATACCAATGTCAATCCAATTCCAATCTCAATTTATACATCACATGATTTCGTACTCTTGAAACGCAATTTATTGTAATTGGATTAAAATTAGAATTGCATTGTCATTGGGTAACGGGTTCGTCGTTAAAAATGAAGTTAGCTGACATTAGAGATGTCAGAAGCTTCAAAGAAATCGGTAAAACAAACATTAAAGACAAAAATCTTAGCAATTACCGGTTGGAATCCTTTATCCATAAGTAAAATTCATTTCTCTTCCAATATTTAATATTTTCACGCACATCTCATTAAAAATATATATTAAAATGAATGTATTTGAAAGATTGAGGCTGTATGCTGTTTGTCCTTTGCCATGGACTGTTTTTTAAAAAGTCAAATATTTACGGGAACTAAAATAATTATTTGTGATTTTATTGTTTTACTCCCAATTTTATTTAGCATTATTTATTCCACACATTCCACATAAAGTTTCTTAATAATCAAGGTATGCTTACTTAAGCGCCAACGTTGTTGTGTTATCATCATTTGGCGCTTTGGTTAAGATTTAGAGTCTTGTAACAGGAGTTTGAGGTCATAACTGGCATTAGTTGTATTAGTTTCTGTTTTCACTTAGAACAAAACCATTTTCGAGCGTAGAAGATGTTGTCTCTCATTTTATTATGAAGGTATAGTGTTTTATGTTTGTAAAGTTCCTTCAATTGGATTATATCCTTATTTAACGGTGATGTGTGTGCATTTGCTTATATAACTAATCTGACTGTGTGCATTTTGTTTTTATTTAGTTAAAATAGGTAAATAAATTCGCAAAATACTGAAAAAGCAGTATTTGGTTGTTAAAATTCATTATGCGTGAATTTTTACACCTAGAAAGGCGAAGATATTCGGTACCATATAGCCTAAAAATGTTTTTTATGTACATGAAAATATCTAGACAAACTTACGTGCAAATTGAAGCCTAAGTAGATTTTTTGGAAAGCCACCCGGGCATGTCAAAAGGGCTTTTAAAAAGTGCGCATGCCGTCACCTGCTTTATACACCAAGATACCGGCTATTGGGATACAATGAGCCCCTTAGTACCTCCAACAAGGCGCTGGTAGCTCTCGGTGGTGTAAAAGGACAACGCTACTAATATCTAAACGTTAAAATACGAACTTTAATTTAGCAAATGGTACTTGAGAAACATTTTTTACTCAGATTATTGATTTGAAATATTTAGGTTACGTTAATGATTATGATAAAGATAGATCTAGAAGTACTAGTTTTAAATTTAGGTATTATTTCACTTTTTCTTTTGGGGACGGGTAGATATGGTTTCAACTCTATGTACAAATTTTCAAATAAAGGTTTTTTTTATTCGAGGAATTGCTCGAAATTCATCGTCTGGTAAGGACAATATAAGGTATTATAGGTATAAATATATAGGTATAATAAGGTTTTGAAAGGCCTCGACATTCTTCCCTCATTTTTCCTTCTTTTTAATTCCCGTAATCGGGTATTGTGCAATAACTTATAGGCAAACACCAAAGTTACCATTTCAATACATTATTCTTAAAAATTTCCAATGAAAATTTAATACAATAAAAGTAAAGTTACTATTTTTTTATTGAAATTTTTTCTTTGACAACGCAATCACACCGCAATCTAATATCAATTTGAAATGCCAAAATCACGTCAAGAGTACCGCTAACGAATTTTCCAATGTCAATCCCAATTGAGTTTAGTTCATTAAATAGCCACCTAATATTGGTCCAATGTGGCGCTGGTGTGATTTTCAAGAATACCAAATCCAATTGGACAATATCCAATCGATCGGTATTGGCGTCGAGAGTAGCCTAGCTGTTATGATTAGTTCCACATATTGCCGCGGGACTTCTTTCGTGAGACAGACTTTGCCCCTTTAACCGAATTTCAACCGTTCTTATTACTTTTTTGTAAAAGGTGTTTTATCTAATAGTTTCAAATATTTTTTTCTATTTTTGATGGTGAGCAAAGTTAGAGAAAAATCGTTTTGAATACCATTCAATCAATCATTCAAAAGTTGTCTATTTTCAAATTGATTATCTATGTAAACGTCAAATTTGACAACTGTTGGCACTTGGCCGTCTGTTTGGACCATAAACAACACAAAGCCTTTCTCAAGTTTGTGAGCGAACATGGCGGTCGGTAAAAATAAAGGCCTTTCCAAAGGTGGCAAAAAGGGTGTTAAGAAGAAGATGTAAGTTGGCAATAAACTGAAATCTTACTTGTTTAAGTAATGCTCTAGGCGTTTGATACTTTAAATACGTATCATTCTATGTGATGTTTTTAATAATTTCGGATGGAAGATGATGTCTCGTGTCAGCTAAATAATATAAGATGTTTTAGCTAAATAATAAGTTTCATTGCCCCTATCGCGTTAAAGGCTATTATCTGAGCTAAGTAATAAGTGCTTCAGTTTGTGCTTTACATAAGGAAAGGTATATTTGGCTAGTTATCGGTAAGTTTAAACTACTTTTAGGGTTATGCTAAATTGGTTCTTCTTTTTCAGTGTTGATCCCTTCACCCGTAAAGACTGGTACGATGTCAAGGCGCCGTCTATGTTCACCAAGAGGCAAGTGGGAACAACCCTTGTCAATCGCACTCAGGTAACAACCAAGAACTTTGGTTTTAACATCTTAGGTTAGGTTTTGCTAGTGTTTTCAAATTATTTAGTGCAATGGGACGTTTTAAAAATTTGCGTGGTTTTTATGATACATCGTGGAGTTCCATTATTGAACAAAACCGGTTTTTTGTTGCATTTTCAGTAATAGTTTATAGGTTATGTTGGTTACTAAAACTATTTTGTAAACGCTTAATTTCACAGTACTTATTATACTAGTAAAGTAAAAGAATCTATTGTCATTGCAACAAATCGCATATAAATGTGGTGTGGCATGTAGTGAGTGATATGTCTATCTTGAAATACCAATAATGAGGAATCTGGGAATCCAGAATTATAAGTAAGCCTAATTCATTTTAATGTCCTTTGTTTATTAGGGTAACTTAATAGTTACCCTAATAAACAAAGGACATTAAGGACATTAGTAAAAACAGACTTCTTTATGGTGTGCAAAGCAAGCTTGATCTAATGATCAAGCTTGCTTTGCACACCATAAAGAAGTCTGTTTTTACTTGAAATCTATTACTGAATTATTGCTTTATAGTTTAGTAATTATTGCATAAAATCTAAATGATGATCCACCTAGCTCGCAATGACACAGAACTGATGAAAAATTATGTTCCCTTTTGATTTATTGCTGAACAAAAAATGTCCACTATAAAATCATTGCTACCTAAAATCATATTGAGACCATAGTAATTTGTTTGCAGGGAACCAAAATCGCTTCTGAGGGACTGAAAGGCCGTGTCTTTGAGGTCTCTCTGGCTGATCTCCAAGCTGACACAGATGCGGAAAGGTATTTAATGTATTTAGTTACTGGCAAAATTAAGACACTGATTAATTAGCATTATGGTCTGTTAATATTAATTGTAATGACGTCTGTTTCTGGGTTAGATTCCCATAGTGTATGTATATAAGTTTGATGTGTTCATCGTATTATTTATATTATGGGAATGGCCTAGTTGGGAGTGTAATGGACTGCCAAGACAAATTTTCGCATGTTCTAAACCCAAGGGCACTTCTGACTTTTCCTAAGTTGTTTTCTTTTAGAATTATCGCTTACTTAAATGGTGAAAGAAAATATTGTAAGGTAACATGTGTATCTGAAAAGTTCTTTACAAGAATTTTGAAGGTATGAAGTCTACCAACCCACACTAGGCCCCCACTAGGACTAAGGCCTAAACCCTCTCAGTAGTGGAGGAGACACGGGCCAGTAGTGGGACAGTATATAATACAGGGCTGGTATTATATTATTATATATTGTATTATAACATGGGCATCCATAGATTTAATGTTGATTAAATTGCTGATTCCTCTGTTTTTTATTATACAAACACCAAATAATCGGGGCTTTGTATAAATAATAATTTGCAACACTGATATGAAATGTAAGACTGTAGTAAGACTACAAAAAATTGTATCGAACTAATTTGAAACCGATATGATGATCCACCTAGCTCGCAATGACACAGAACTGATGAAAAATTATGTTCCCTTTTGATTTATTGCTGAATGTACAGAATTCTCACAAAATCGTCACCCAACTCAATGCAACCAATATATAAAAATATTTTTGCAGGTCTTTCCGTAAGTTCCGTCTGATTGCCGAGGATGTCCAGGGACGCAATGTGCTCTGCAACTTCCATGGTATGGACCTCACCACTGACAAACTCAGGTAAGTTGCTAATTTTTACTACTATAAAATTGGCATTAGTTTAATCTAAAGTTAAATGTTTTCAGTGTTATTACAAAAAATACTTTTGACGCAGTTTAAACATTTGTTTAGCTAAACAATGTTTAATTCTAAACACCTGTCTAAACCCTCTATGTACCTGTCATGTCTGTTAGTGTGCGTCAAAGATTGTAGACAACCATCGGCTTGTGTTTAAATATAAACAACGTCTAAACCATGTCTAACTCAAACCAATGGTTAAACATGAATTTGTAATAGTAGAATTTTTAGTTACGTGTTCACTGTTCATCACATGTTTTAACTTTTTTTGTAATAACTCTAATGTTTTGTTATTTTGTTTAAGAATGCTATAATTTTCAATGTTTAAAGATGGTTTGTTTTTTTTATCACAAAAGGAGATTTGCTTTTTGTATGATTGCTGGAGTTCAAAATCTAATCAGGCTCAAAAATATTCATTTTAAGTGAAGTTTTTAATCATGATAAAATTTCATAAATCATAAAATCATACATACATATACATATACACTCACGCCTGTTATTCCCGAAGGGGTAGGCAGAGGCACAACTAGTGCAACCATTTTTCGCCGTTATTCCGTCCCATGATGTGATAGAGGGCGAGCCTATCGCCATATCGGACACAAATTCCAGACTCCGAGCTGACACTGAATAGAAAAACTCAATATCACTTTGCCCGACCCGGGAATCGAACCCGAGACCTCAGTATTGCAGTCGTACCATAATACAACTACGCCATCGAGGCAGTCAAAATCATAAGACTTTAAAATTACATGATTTCTTACAGGGCCTAGTTTTTGGGAGTATTTAATATATATATATATAGTATATTGGTTAGGGTTTTAAGCCCGTTTTTGGACATGTCCTTTGCAGCCCAGCTATACAAAGTTGAACCTTATGGTCTTTGTATCGTTTCAAGCTGCAGAAATCGACGCGACCACATGGCATCCGCCTTTACATAATGTGTTATGAATTGGCTACTCATGTCGTTGCTACATTTATTTTAATTATACAGTTATTTACAAATTTTATGTTTAGAAATGGTGCACTTCTGATCAGTTATTTGTTATTCACTTGTTTATCTATAACTTGAAATTTTTCTATAGATGGATGGTCAAGAAATGGCAGACTCTCATTGAGGCCAACATTGATGTCAAGACCACCGACGGCTACCTCCTTCGTGTGTTCTGCATTGGGTTCACTAACAAGGACTCACTCAGCCAACGCAAGACCTGCTACGCTCAGCACACACAGGTACGCATGATTTAAATGCATGAATAAAAAGTAAACTGCCTCGGTGGCTGTATTATGGTACAACTGCAATGCTGAGATCTCAGGTTCGATTCCCAGGTTGGGCAAAGTGATATGGAGTTTTTCTATTTGGAATCAGCTTCTGGATTCTGGAATTTGTGCCTAATATGGCGATAGGCTCGGCCCCCTATATGGGACGAAATAACTGGGAATAGTGGGTGCACTAGTTGCGCCTCTGCCTTCCCTCTTCCGGGATAAAAGGCGTGAGTGCGTGTGTGTGTAAAAAGTACACACCAGCATATAATTGTGTTGACTGTTGACGGACAGCCATCTCATAAGTCCATACTCGTATGTGGTTGCCTCTTCACAAAGGATCAGGCGCATCAGAGTCACTGCCATGCTCATATAGAAAAAAAAGTTATAGGACCCTAGTTGCATTGCAAACTATCATAAAATTGGAAAGGATGATTGTCACAACAGAACTTAAGTTGTTTACTGGTTTAATTCTTACTAAACAAACATGGATGTCTGAAATGGCTATGTGGAATTCATGGGAATAATTATAATTTATACATTTTACAAATGGGGATGCAGTTATTGTTATGAAGCACTATAAATGAGAGCTATCTAAATATTAGCAATTGAATATGGAGCAACACACTCATAGTGTTTTAAGGGCGCTATCAATTTAGTTTCATGCCGAGCCGTGTATGCGCGGTAATTTAGGCACCCTAAGATGCAATGCGTGGGTGTTTCTACATCAAACGTGTTTGCGGCACGGTAAAGACCCATAAAATGTCGATATGGGGCTTGGGTTAGCAAGACTTATGACAAGTTTAAATCAAAGCATAGTGATAAAAAATGGTAAGATTACAACAAATTAAAGTAATTATTCATCTTGTAGGTGCGCGCCATCAGAAAGAAGATGTGCGAGATCATCACCCGTGACGTGACCAACTCGGAGCTGCGCGAGGTGGTCAACAAGCTGATCCCAGACTCGATCGCCAAGGACATCGAGAAGGCGTGCCACGGAATCTACCCGCTGCGTGACGTATGCATCAGGAAGGTAAAGATGTACCTTTTTATTGATTCCTGTTGATAAATAGTAATGGTATTATTTTAAATTAATATTCATAATACTGCCGTGCAAAGCTCAAAAGCTGTATCACAATAAATAGCCAAATAGCAGTATATTTTTTAAAACATATCTCAGTTTTACTTCAACTCTCAAAGAATGAAAACTATATTTACAAAACTTAAATTTTCTCGAAACTTGCGTTCCTCAATATACTACTTTTGAGGCTTGCATGGCAAAATAGTTATGACCACCAATAGTGCTTGCAAATCATTGTCTGGCAACAGATATTGAAAAATGGCCTTATGGTCATAAAAGCATCTTGTAACGCAATTTTAGACAAGATACAATCATAATTCTGTGATGAGACACCTAGCTCGCAATGACACATACATGATGAAAACTCATGTTCCCTTTTGATTTACCTCTGACACGACTCATCAATTGTCTTCCTCCTCCTCACCCCTATACTATTCTAAACTGAGAATCTTTGCAGGTGAAAGTGCTGAAGAGGCCTCGTTTCGAGATCTCCAAGCTGATGGAACTCCACGGAGAAGGAGGCGGCGGTAAGCGTGGCGAGGCGGGAGACAAGTCAGAGCGTCCCGAGGGATACGAGCCGCCCGTGCAGGAGAGTGTATAACTTTAAATAAATTTGAAAAAAACTGAATATCGTTGTTTTACTTCGTGGTCATGTGTATTTTATGGACAATTAACTCGCGTCTTCGTCCATGTTGGAATTTGGTTTGAAATAGGTCTTAGTGTAATCCACCCTTCCTGTTCTAGCTTTCTCTGTACTAAATATATCAAAATCGGTTTAGTGGTTCAAAGCGGATTTTAATGAACTATTCAGTTGTTGCCTGTGGTTCGATCAAAAAGTATGGTTAGAAACTGAGGCGATTTTGATTTAAATAAAAACTATTACTGATTTTACATAAACACATTTATCAGAAATACTTTTACAAAGATATCGGCAACTAACCGACCATGAAAGTCTATGATCCTCAGAGTAAGTATATACCTATAGAGAGCGCGTATGCAAGTGGGAACAATAGGCACGGGTGGGAACATCGTCCTGCGCCGGCCGCAAGCGCTTGTAGTCACTGTAGTCACTCGAGTAGGAACAGCGTGAGCACACGCGAGTGAGATCTATTGCTAGCGAGGATATCCCGGATACTTGCTTGCGGAATACGTTCCCACTCCGCGGTGATCACATTCTTCAGCTCTCTGATGGTTTGCGGAGCCGGTTGTACTGATCTCACGCGTCGTTTCAGAACGTCCCAGACATGCTCTATAGGATTGAGGTCGGGACTTCGAGCTGGCCAATCCAAACGACGAATGCCGACCTCTTGCCCATCCGCTTCCACATCGCCAGACCGGTGGGCGCGAGCGTTTGTGCAAAGCGTTCTCCTCGTCTTCGTAGCACTCGCCGACGTCGATCTTCACCGAACAGAGATATCCTGGCTTCATCGGAGAACAATACCCTATTCCAGTCTTCTTGAGTCCATGACTCACAATTTCGAGCAAACCTAATCCTGGCAACTCTGTGCTCACGGAGTAACTTAGGGCCGCGGGCCGGGCGATGACTGTGTATATTGGCCGCGAGCAGTCTCCTCCTGACCGTCCATAGACTAATATGCACATTTCTTACTTCTTCGAGGTTGTTCTTAAGGTCCACATACGAAGACTTGCGATTTCTCAATGCGCGACTCACAAGAAAACGATCATCCCGTGGTTGGGTACATGGTTTTCTTCCAGAACCAGGCCTTCTCTCGACGGAACCGGTGTCTTGATACCGCTGCCAGGTCCTTTGAACCGTCGAGCGACTCACACTAGCCTCTGAGCCACGAAGCATTGGCTGCAGCCCTCTTCGAGCAGCGCAATAATTTTGGTAGCTTTTACCACTTTCTCTAACATTATTGAGACAGCTAAACAGCAATAAATGAAGCTTTGACAATTAAGAATATGAAATAAATTCATAAAAATTGACTAAAAGTTATGAAAACCGATATTATCTTTTGGAACTTCGCACCAAAAATGTAGGATAAAAAGTGGTTTTCTGTAAAAACGAGCATCAAACGAAAATTTTAATTTAGAACGTACTGTTTTAAACACCACGGCATTTTTAAAACCGGCCAGTAACATGTACAAATGATTGAAATCATTTTGGTACCGTATTTTTTTAAAAAATAATTAAAATCCAAACCGCCCGTTTTTTTGCAAATGAGTGTATATACATACGATAGCACAAAAATAGTTATTGTACTAAGGAAAATTATAAATGCAGCCACGAAAATTAAAAACATTTATTTACATTTTTTTCTTACAACACATGGCACTATACTATAAGTAGACAGCGATCCTTATTCAATAGTTACTAAACTTTTCGTATACAATCATTAACAAGTATATAAAACCTATTTTTGCCTTTCTTACACTATATACTTATTTGTACACAGAGAATTTTATCATTCTAATACATCACACTCAATAATTAATCGCAACCGTTACGTTAGCAAAGGACATGTCCAAAAACGGGCTTTAAATTCTAACCAAGATACTTTATACATACATATTTGGAGATCTCCCATAAACTAGGCCTTTGCAATAACTTATATAATTTTAGAGTCCTCGGATTTTGAGATTTATGTAATTACATTTTGCTAAAAAATGTTTATGTAAAGTAACGTTATTAGAAAAGTTAGTTTTAAATGCAGGTGTCTAAAAATATTTTTTAATGGATCCAAGATCCATATTTTTGCCCGTTTAATATCCGTAAAGTTCGAACCTGGTTAGATTTTGAGTTCCATCACCCATACGAAAAGCGGACATCTCCTTTGAGACTACCCTACACATAAATATAAACATAAAAATATGATACATAAAATCTTTAGATAATAAATATATTATTACTTTTTACTTACTACTATAAAATATTTAATCTTAAGAATAAAAAACATCTTAGGTATAAATTAAAATTAAACAACAAAACACACCATACAATATATATCACCTAAAAATAGCATTAATTAATCTTGTCATCGTGATGCCACCCATCAGCAATAATTACTAAATCCATAGAAAATATTAAAACGTACCCTTACAAAATCATTGATGACTGTTTTGGTGTCCATTTTGATAAACTAGCATTTGCTCATGTTCCCGCCCTTGTGGACACAGTTCTCGTAATATAAGATTTGATGCAAGAACATAATATGTTCTTAGGATTATATTATAACCCTGGGTAAAAAAATACTTCTTTAAATTACAGTAGGGCTTTATCTAACTAATTGTATTTCATTCAAATTCTTTATCTCAATATTTTTAAGAGGGGCTTTTTATTTGTAATTTATACATCAGTTATTTACGTAAGTTAATAATGATTTTTTTATGGCATCGAATGACGAGACGAGCGTGCCGTTTGCCTGATGGTAAGCGATACGACCACCCATAGACAGTAAAAACACCATCCAGCACCTTGAGTTACATAGTACTGTGTGGTATTCCACTGCGCTCGTCATCCTGAGACAAAAGATGTTAAGTCTCATTATGTCCTGTTGAACTACTGTTACTAATGTAAAGAACTTCGTAAGCTAGACACATACGTACGTTGGTAGCGACCAAATTACGAAATGAACATTAGTAAATTGTTCGTAAGTTATTTAAGTAAAGCTTACGAATTTAGTGCCTGCCAACAATCATCCAAATAATACCTATATTCACAAACTCCCATTTATGTTAATATAGGATATCAAGAAAACTTACTTAAAAGAAATGAGATTCTTCAATAGAGAGTTGGGACTTCATAGGGAGACAATGAAAACTAGCTGATGGGAGGGTTGTTCACATATTTTATGTCCGATAGAACTACATTATGCCTATGATGTGTAGTCCTAACGAGAAAGTTTAGTTTTACATAATATTAACAGATGTAGGTACTACTACGTCATGCTAAGAAAATAAATTGGGAAATCTGACGAAAATTATGTTTGCTGAAAATTAGAAAATTTTCGACTATTTGACATGTTGTGATAATTTTTAGCCATGGAAATAGTTTAAGGGAAAATAACAATAGCTAAGATCTAAATAAATCAATTAAATTGATCGTTACACATATTTTTTGCTATTTACAAAGCATGAAGGAACTAGTGACGTTGCTACGATCGATAGCGTTTGTTGCCTTTAACACAAATTAAATTATGTACCTTGTTTAGGTATTTGACCACCAGAAGCGGCGTAAGGGCTCATACACATAAACCTGACGCGACGTCGTTTACGGTGCGACGTCGTATCGTGGAAATCTACGACGAGCAACGTAAAAATTCACGACACGACGTCGCAACGCGCCACGATGCACGGTACGACATCGTACAAACTCACAGTACACTCCTTCGCCGGTGCCGCGTTCATTTGTTCTTGGCGAGTGGCGACCGACGTTTGGTATTGATAGCTTAGTTTGAAAATAAAAGCTGGGTGCCAGTTTACTAAAACGGCGGTCCATTTTTCGAGATTAGCTGCGGCACCGTATCGACGTCGCCAAGCCGTGCATCGAGGCACGTTGCGACGTCGTCTCGTGAATTTTTACGTTGCTCGTCGTAGATTTGCATGATACGACGTCGCACCGTGGAACAGCGTTGCTTCGTGGGACGGCGCGACGTCGTGCCGTGTTTATGTGTAAGAGCCCTAAGGTATGTGCGAAATGTGTTGTGGTACACGGCCTGGCGGTCCTCGAGTTCTCGCTTCTCAAAGGGTTTTTTTATTGCGTTGAATGACGAGACGAGCATGCCGTTCGCCTGATGGTAAGCGATACGACCATTCGTAAACATTAGCAACACCATTCAACACCTTCAGTTACAAAGTAGTGTGGCATTTCACTGCACTCGTCATCCTGAGACATAAGATGTTAAATCTCATTATGTACAATTATGCTGTTTACAATGTCCTTCAAAGCGAAACACAACTGTGCATGCACACTGCTGCTTGGCGGTAGAAACACACATTGTGGTGGTACCTGCCCAGGCGGACTCTTACATATGAGAGACCTACCACCAGCTTTAATCATAGATGAGGTTTATGTATACTAGCCGGCAAACAGCTCACTACTGCATTGTGAGGGGTTTTTGTTCGTAAGTAGTTCACTAACGTACAAAAAAATCCTCCATTACGCTGTAATGGGAAGCCGTGACCACGAGTAAAAGATTTACCTACTCATAACAAAAAAACAGTGGAATATATTGAAGACATTAGTAAATTTTGTTGGCCAAATAATGATGGCCTTGTGATATCAATTGCAATTATATTCAATGCAATTATATCTATAAAGGCGATTAAACGATTTGCCTATAAACTGATAATTAACAAATGCATAATCACAGACATGTATCTACTTAGTGTATGACGGACACTATTTTACAATGGTGTACAAGTTTCAAGCCACTAAAGTGCAGCTGTTAACACTCAGAGCAAATAGAATATGCTATTCGAGAATAGCCAGCTGGATTCCAAAGTACATTTATTTATTATTAGGAACATTAGGCGGTTGCGCTTGCCCTTTTAATTCTGTTCCTACTGCCACCACTCGGACGGTCGCGCATAATTTTTGTTTTCTGCTTTCAAACATGAAGAACAGACAGATTCCTGATATAATTAAAGCTATGATGCAGAACACGCTGAGCCCTAGTTGAACAGCGGCCGTCGAGTATGTTCCGTGATATACTAGAGAGCGTAGGCTTTCTGGCAGCTCTTCTATGCCCTGCAAAAGAAATGGGTTTAGCGCCATCTGTTAGTAGATTATGTAACTAGAAGTAGGTAGAAGTACAATTTTATTAGCGACTAGCTTTTGCCCACGGCTTCGCCCGCGTTAATAAGTTTTTCCGGGCTAAAAGTACATACATAAAAACCTTCCCGTTGAATCACTCTATCCAACACATTTATTTGTATAAAGATTAATATTATGACGTTGATACAACTCTTAACAAATAATGCATTAATTTCGACCAAATTTAATTACCACAAAAACGGTTCTAGAGAGTTTATTTTAAAAGATAGACATATACTGTCGCGGACTTTTTTTTAGATCATTTCAAGAGGAATAATTCTTTCATACATATATTTTTGGTATCTTGAACTGTTTTCGCAGCGCACGCAATGGAAGCCCTCAAGGATGAATAATTTTCCCCGCATTTTTCACATTTTCCATTATTTCTTCGCTCCTGATAGTTGCATCGTGATGTTATATAGCCTATAGCCTTCCTCGATAAATGGTCTATTCAACACAAAAAGAATTTTTCAATTCGCACCAGTAGTTCCTGAGATTAGCGCGTTCAAACAAACAAACAAACAAACAAACAAACAAACTCTTCAGCTTTATAATATTAGTATAGATTTATATTTTTGCTCGCGGTGCCATCCGCGTAAAAAATGTTTTCCGGGATAAAAATATTTTCCTGGGGTAAAAAGTAGCCTATAGCACTCAGGAGTAATGTAGCTTCCTATTAGAGATTTTTTTTCAATACCGGTCCAGTAGTTTTTGAGTGTATCCATTACAAACAAACAAACAATCAAATCTTTCCTTTTTTAAATATTAGTATAGATTCTAGACATTGGAATATCAAAAAACGTTAAACTTACCATTTCAATCCAAGCCACCGGGAGAATGAGTCCCTCGTTCAAATTTTCAAGGACAGAGAAGATGCTCGATTTCTTCACTTGAATATTGATTTGGAGACTGAAATAAGAAAAATATTTTACTAGGTGATAATTTTCTCGCACGGACACTCTTCAGTGATATTTAGTCTCACAAAAAATTTGAAAGCTTAGAATTTCGAATCCCCAGGCAATTTAATAGGCGCATTAATAAAAAAATATATACGAGTTGAGAAGTACCTACTCAAGTTGGTTAAAATAATTTATGGCTAGAAAATATCAAAACCCTTACCTAGATTTACCATTAAGAGCTATTCCCAACGTAGGATGGAAGTCGATATAAGAGTCGTGCAGCACCGGGTCTGGTTGTAATCCAGTCACCTCGTCACGGAGACGAGGATCACCCAGGTGGAAGTGGGGGAATGACACTAGTGCTGGGGCTCCTGGAAGTAATATAAATTTAAAGTAAGCGACATCTAGTAGTAAGCAACAGAAACAAAGCATGGCCGGCCAAGTGTGAGTTTGACTCATTCACCGATTCGCCCATACCATACCAAAACATACAATGACCTAATCCAAAATTTTGGCTACATGAGTTTTATCTAAATATGGATCCTAATGGGCAAGCTGCAACGACTAAGAAAAAAAATGCGTCTTTTCAACATTGGGAATAAGGAATTGTTTGAATTTATGTTCGTTCCCCGTCCAATTAAAAAAAAATGTCGTATACAGGTAGTTTTTGTGACGATTCCCACAAGTCAACGATTTTGGATTAGGTCATTGTTTTATGAGTGCGATTTTGTCTTTTTTTATTATTTGTTATAGTAATATCTTCCATAAGTTATATTAGCACTTATAAAATGCAGTCCGTTATACAGAGACATTACACGCCGTAAGCTTTATGGTAGGGCTTCTTTGGGAACCTTTGGGTATGGAATCGTAAAAATCTTACCCATACTGCAATCGGTGATGTTAATAACCCCCCGTGGGGGGCAGGTGCCCGTGTCGATCTCGCAGTAGCACTGGTTCGCCGGGTTGTGACTGGGATCGTCGAAAACGTTCTTCGGCATCCGATACCGCAGGAGATGGATCCCGTCGGCAAGCTGTTTGTAGGATATTACGTCGTTAATTAAGCCACAGGTTTAAGTACCTAAGCTGTTAAATTTAAGGAACCTTGATTATATTTCTAGGTAGGAAGGCTAAACTACGTGTTTTCATAGGATAATTAAGTACCTATCTCGAGTGCCATCCCGAATTCTATGTGTCTGATATGGACAGATTCCACTTTATCTACTTCTTTCGGCAAGCAGTAGTTTGCAAACACTAAACGAAGAGTCGTAGACATCAGCTTGTATAAAAATATAGGTGTAATACCTCAACATCCTTCTCGTATATGTAAGGTAGTCTTCGACACAGCTGCGGGTAGAATACATACAGCGTCTGCTTCCTGTCCAACATCGAAGGTGGAAAAATGGATCCATCCGTTGACTCCAGGCTGGAACAACACGTTACTTTTATTATCAGTCTAGAATTTTCCATTGAAGATCTTTAAGAGGCAGTAGTAAGATCTCTGGTCCTCCTGCTGGAGTAGCGATACATTAGGTATGTATAATATTTGAGTTATAATAAACGCTTTGACAGGTTCGTCTGGAAATCTTTTGGGGAGGTCTACGCTAGTTTTCAAGTCTTCTTCCCATGGGTGTAACTAGAGTAATGTTCCAGGAGGGGAGGAAGGGCAGCAGTAGTAGTCTAATTGCAGTTTTGATAATTTCGGTCGATTGAAATAATATAATATTAGTAGGACATTCAAAATCCTCTGTGTGGGCACAGTAAATTCTGGGGAGGGTACGGCTTGCCCAGCCCCCTCTTTATGTCTATGCTTCTTACCCCACGTAGGCTAATTCTAGAATATTCTGTCATTTAAGCGCCCAACAAAATTATACATTTTTAATACCACTGATGTTACGATCTGAATGGCGCACATAATATTTTTCTCATTATCTTTGAGTTCAAAAGTTTATCGGCAAACGATAGCGAGCAGCGACCGTTTATCTTCTTGTAACATTGTAAAAATTAACAAATATTCGTTTGTTTAGATCGTTAATGTGGTATTAAAGATTTATTCGCTGTTCATATACTAATTAGTTTGTAATAGATAGATTATAAATCGAGTTCTTAAAACTGCGCAGATAATAAGTACCGCGGAAGTTGTTAAATGCCATTCAAAATAAAGCAGGCACCTAATTGAATACTACTTTACATTGAAAATCGCAGGCACCTGGGCAGGTGGAAATCAATATCTGCCCTATAAATGTCAGA
Source organism: Lapara coniferarum (assembly GCA_949316025.1). Taxonomy (NCBI): domain Eukaryota; kingdom Metazoa; phylum Arthropoda; class Insecta; order Lepidoptera; family Sphingidae; genus Lapara; species Lapara coniferarum. The sequence continues at coordinate 24,323,581 of OX438931.1, read as the reverse complement.
TTTAGTTATGTTTAATGCTTGTTGTATTACGGTACGACTGCAATGCTGAGGTCTCGGATTTGATCCCCGGATTGGGCAAAGTGATAGGTATTGGGTTTTTGTACTTCAGTATCAGTCCGGAGTCTGCAATTTGTGCCCGATATGACGATAAACTCCCTCCCTATCACAGCATGGGACGGAAAAGAGGGTGCACTAGTTGCGCCTCTGCCTAATGCCTATCCCTTCAGGGATAAAGAGCGTTAGTGTGTGTTATATTTAGTCTTCTTAATCTTCCTCTATCTACAATAACCTATTTCATTGTAGAGGTTGGCATAACACTTTGTCACGCAAGTTGCAGAATTTTTGATTAGGTTTTAGGAGTCGTGTTTTGTTTTTCGACATGGCGACTACTTTTTATTTCTAAGAATTTATATTTATTGTTTTGAATCTGCTATTATTACTTGACTTTGGCGAAATCACCGATAGATAATCGGTGGAAGCCATAATTTAAAAGAAGAAGAAGAAGATTAGGTTTTAGTTGTCAGGTAGGCGGCAGTTGATAAAAATGAAAAAATAAACGAAATGCGTATGTTCTGCTATTAATATGTACAGTCAAGCTCAAATAAATATATACAGGGATAAAGACCTTATGTATGAATTAAAAAGTAATATAGAAATTAGAACGTCTTTCTGTTGAGGTATGTATGATACGGGACTGACCGTACAACCAGAAAAGTGTATGCTCGACCAACTTAATGTTCTAAATAAGTCGCTTGCGCGTCGTCTGTCAGCAACATGCAAATTACAACCACCGTAGACAATAAGAGTTATCTGCTGTTTCCTTTGAACATCTCCGAAATGATTGGTAAAATAGAAGATTTTTTTTTTTATACGGCCATCTTCGGCGCATTAGGGACGGCTGCGGGCTTCCTCCGACTCACGTCTAAGTTGTCGTCCGCAACCGCCCCTGCACGTACCGCTGTTGCGGTCCTTTTCCTGTTGCGGGGGCTCAGAAGCCCCCGAAACACCGTACCGTGTCCACCTTTTGGTGACATGTCCATCACGGGGGTCACAGAAGTTGGCTAGACTAATAGGTGGGCGGCACCTCCCGCCCACCCGTGACCCCTGGAGGCCCCTATTAGTCGCCTTTTACGACAGGCAGGGGATACCGTGGTGGAATTCTCCAAACGCCCCCAATCCAAAATAGAAGAATACCTAGGCGTTTTGTGTTGAGAAAGTGTAGCACCAAATTGGGCGATTGTACATGCATGTTATATCCTTACCTATTACACTCAGGGCTGTTCCAGTACGGTAAATGTGCTTCTCCATCTACCTTCTCGATGATGTTCATTCTATCCTTGTCGTTTTCTCCACTGTTAATGGTGAACTTCTCAGATAGTGTGCCATTTTTCTGAAAAATTATGGAGAGGTAGTTTTTATTAGAGAAATTGTTAATACATATATATATACATATACACTCACGCCTGTTATCCCCGAAGGGGTAGGCAGAGGCGCAACTAGTGCACCCACTTTTCGCCATTATTCCGTCCCATGATGTGATAGGGGGCAAGCCTATCGCCATATCGCACAAATTCCAGACTCCGAGCTGATACTGAATAGAAAAATAGAAAAACTCAATATCACTTTGCCCGACCCGGGGATCGAACCCGAGACCTCAGCTTTGCAGTCGTACTGTAATACAACTACGCTACCGAGGCAGTCTAAATTGATAATAGATCTCTAATAATTAGAAGGTTTGAAACTTCTATCCACTTAATAAAATTGTCACTGATTGTTGTATAAGGTGCAGTCAACCATGCTGTTACCCGATTGATAAATTATAATAAGGTGAAAATTACACGAGTTCCTTGTGTGATCTAGGGTAGCACTTTGCGCTCAGAATGTTTTTATACCAGGTGAGGATATTCCCGCGAAAGGAGTAGAAGGTAAAAATGTATGCTAGTCAATACTAATATTATAAAGAGGAAAGACTTGATTGTTTCTTTGTTTGCATTGAATAGGATCTGAAACTACTGGATTGATTTGAAAAATTGTTCACCAATATAAAACTACATAATTAGCGAGTAACATAGGCCCCTTTTTATCCCGGAAAAATATAAAGAGGGACATTTATCCCGGAAAAATATAAACAGGGACTTTTATTACGGAAAATCTCATTCACGCGGGTGGAGACACAAGCAGAGGTCTAGTAAAAATAAAATTAATACTGACGCTTGCAAGTAGACCGAACTTGTCGAACTTCCACTGGCCCACGAAGCTGAGGAATGGCTTTGCAGTGTTGATGATGCTGTCGTCGTATCCCCACAGAAACCTTGAACCGTAATTTTTATTTTAACAATACATATATATACATAGATGGCTGTTATCCCCGAAAGGGTAGGCAGAGGCGCAATTAGTGCACCCACTTTTCGTCGTGAGTATTCCGCCCCATGATGTGGGAGCGAGTCTATCGCCATATCGGGCACAAATTCCAGACTCCGGGTTGATACTTATTAAAAAAATCTGATACCACTTTGCCTGACCCGGTGATCGAGCCCGAGACCTCAGCATTGCAGTCGTACCTACCGTAATACAACTACGCCATCAAGGTACTTCAACAATATCACAATACACATTAGTAATGGGAAAATTAATATTTTTAATTTGAATGGTACTGTATTGCGCTCTAAACAATACCTATTTACTTATGATAGGTTACTGTTCTGGATCTTGGATTGTGTGGTTCACAAGGATTCATCATTCAAATCGCTTAACACGCAAATTGTGTCAAAAGTTAGGCCTTGGAAAATGGAACTAAATCTAAATTCCAATTTCCAATACTACAGATCTTTATTATACTTAGAACAAAAAGCTTTTAAATATAATGAAGTAAAAACTATAACGTAAGTACTATTTCCAATCACTTAAAGTTATTAGTGAAGTAATCAATTAGGAATTGTTCTTCGAACCGTGGCCGATCGATTGTTTTGTTTACCTGTGCACTGGCAGTTTGACAAATGCCTCGGGATGGTTGGACCACTGCAGCGCGGAGCTAAGGGACAATTGTATCAGGGCATTGACGTTCATGTTCACTGTCTTGGAGATCACACCCTGGGGACAATAACAATAAATATGATACTAGTATGTTTCTTACTTTAATAATACAAATGCGAAAGTTTGTGAAATTAATGTACCGCGTTAAGAGCTGAATTAATTTATATGAAAGGACATGTCCAAAAACGGCCTTAGAATTCTTACCAAAAGACTTTATGACTATATATATTTGGATAGTACTTCCAAAAACTAGGCCATGGCATTAAATAGTATAATTTTCAAGTCCTCCGATTTAGAGATCGGTGGAGGGGTTCAAAAATTTTCTTTTTAATGGATCTAAGATCCACATTTTTGGCCCTTTAATATCCATAATGGTTGAACTTGGTTAGATTTTGAGGCCCAGCTACGATATAAAAAGCGGATATCTCCTTTGGCACACATAGACCATGTCCCGGATTAAAGTTTCTATCCCTAAACGGATAAGTGGAGATGTCTGGATCAACAGCCTTCGCCGCACTAATTATCCGCTTATTTACTTAGAATTAAAAATAATTACGCTATCTTGGCTTTCAGTCTCAGCTTATCGGCCGAAGCGCAGCTAGCGCCCGCCTGTTTATACTTAGGTATTTCTTGTTAAATATTATCAGGTGGATGTCATATGTTATCGAGTATGGAAACGGGGAAGTTCCAGTTTTTCCTTGGTGTTAGATCATTATTAATCTCTGAGCAGTATCTACAGTAATTAGCAGTAATTTTTAATTCAAAGTTCTATATGGTGTTGCTACTGTTTATGGGCTAACTGTTCCTACGGCGGTCGCTGACTAAATTGTTATAAAAGGGCGTTTCCACCAGCTAAACATATAGTGCCGTAGCTTGTCATAGAGGGGCCTTATATTAGAAAAAAATTGTTGGGGTAAAACTTTAAGTACAGGCCACTCAGTCCCGACTCGTATGCCCCGCGTACAGAGGCTTATTATGCGGGAGCAAAAAAAAAACACAATTACCAATAACGGCAGATTCGGCACATAAACCTGATCGAACTGTGCACCGATCGTCTTGTCCGGGAGGAACTTGAAGTGGTTGCGTTCTTGAAACGTTATCCTGCCATATTTGAAGTTCACGTTCACTCGCTCTAGGTCTTGTCTGTGGAAGAAAATTTGGATTAAAGAGTATTCTGATGAATAAAAGGCCTCTTGTCGGTAAGCAATCGCACTTGCACAGTGCTGCACTGCGGTAGAAATACATTAAAAAGTGTTTACAGATATCCAGACATAGTATCATATGAGATATACTGTAGCATTGTGGCAAACATTGGAGCTAGTGTTAAATTGTAATTACTGCCTTGTGTGCCTTGGATTTCGAACCTCCGGACATTGTCTCGACAAACCGTTCCATTCCCAACTAGTCTATCGTCCACTTTTGGCTTAGCTTTAGACAATTTTAAAATGGCCTAATGCAAATCTAAACAAGTAATTAACTTAATATATAAATAAAACAGGAAGCGTGCATGTTTGTGGAAGATAAGTTTAGTCTATTAGTAAACCTTATCGAAAATGTTGAAGCAATGATTTAAACAATGTCAGATGGCGGCCGTTTAACCTATTTGTGGAATCTATTAATTGCGAAATCGGTGTACGTAGACAAGATGTCATTGTACAGTCGTTAACGCTTATAGAAATAAAATAAAATATGGGAATGACATATGCTAGCGATGCTATAAGTAGCGATAGACTAGCCGTTACGATATGTCCTTTGATTAATTATATATCAATTAATCAAAGGATATGTCATTCCCGTACATTTTTTGTTTTCTATTAGCGTTACCCATTGTCCAAAGTCATTTTGTCTATAGCTTCAGTGTAAAATTAGAAACCGTTAACTTATGTAGCTGATGTTATGTAGATGATGTTTGAAAACAATTTACCGACGTCACACAATTAAATTTTTTGATCGGCATATATGTGTAATGCAGTTCCGAGTAGATACTAGGTATAGCAATTCCGAGTAGGTTCAATGTGTCGTCAGCATTCAAAAACGTCGTATGGCATACACTTTATGTCTAGGTGTCTATGTAATTTTCATGAGAGTTCGGCTAGCGCTGCGGCGATTTTAGTAGGATGAATAGTGCATATGGGCGTCACTGACGTGTGGCTCTAATGTGATTATCAGAAGGTCAATAACTTTTGTTTACTAAACATTATAATAACTAGTTTAGTTACACGAGAACTGGATTTCGATGTCGACTTTCAAAACGGCCAAATACTTCACTACACTGTGCCTCGTTTTTTCGCAGCGAATATGTCCCTTATTACTATTACGCACTGCCTAAGGCACTGGACGGTTATTTGTGATAACCGGTTTTTCAATCCAGGGTTAAGCCGTCCGGATAAAAAAACATCAGGCGACCACGGGGCAGAGTCTCTAACACTATACACACGACATCAACATACCGTCTAAAACACGGTAAAAACTACGGTGGGCTAGTCGCAAAAACGACTACTGCAAGTTTTTCATGAACAAGGTAATCAGTTGATACTAAAGGTAAAAAAATGTCTTCGGTAGCCTTCCAGCAATTTTTCAAGTTGGGAGGGACAGGACGGGGTAACGTTAGGCCGTCGCCCCAATGTCGATATAACGTAACACACAATACATGACGACTAACGTGTGGAAGCGGCAGTGCAAAGTTCTTCAGATAACCTATTTGAGTCGTCGCCTGCGTGAGACAAACATCACAGCCGATTTTCCAGTTGCGACAAAATAAATGAAAGTATTTGGATCCAAAATGTACGTTTGCTCCAATCTTAAAGACCTCCATTCGTAAAGAAGTTTCCATTGGAGATCACAAAAGAAAGCCTCTTACTCCAAAACAGTTTACAAAGCATGTGGCATTTATTCATAATTTTTGTCATCCGTCATGGTAATCCTTTCCATTCCTAGCAATGCTACCGCTTATCCTCTCGGCAGTAGAGGAGGCTCGTGCCCAACAGTGGGTTAGTACAGCATACAAGTTCGGGATTTTTATTTACCATCTGTTTTATATATTGCTAAGAGATTTAGTTCTTGAGTGTTATGCACGAAACTTTCTAACAAACTTTATTCTACGAAGCTATAAACATTAACTGAACGTCATATTTTCCTAATGAAACAGACAACAACTTATAATCATTAATTAGTTCATTAGCATACGCGTTCATTCATGTTGATGTTTACGTAAATCAAGGTATTACACACGATAATGATGAGATTTATTTTGACGCAAATTCCGCAGAAACCATAACACGGTCTACTGACGTTGACGATTAGAATTCCGGATATTCGATAATCGTGGAACATGACGTTCAAATGCATTTACCTCATTATGTAAATACAAAATTGACGCAAGAAAATGACGTTATCAGTTAGCTGTTAGACTTTACATTAATCAGATGTTTTAAGCTATCTACTGATGGAGCAAGTAGCTCGCCTGGTGGAAGCGGCAGATCATTGACTGCGATATTACTGTTCTTGTTTTTTTCAATGGGCTCTTGGCAATGGTGGTTGGCAATTGGCCTGGTTCAAAACGTGTGTCGCACCGACTTCATATTGGCGTGGGCAGTGGGTAGAATGAAAGAAGAACTATGCTTCCGAGTGACGACTTTAGGCCGTAAGACCGGATAAACCAACATATTAACTCCCCATATTCCCAAGTGGTGGTAGCGTTAGTGCCATGCCAGTTTAAATACATTAACTATACAATACAATTATAATATACTAGACTTCTGCTCGCGGCTTCGCCCGCGTGAATGAGTTTTTCCGGGATAACAGTCCCGCTTTATATTTCCCCGGGATAAATTATAGGTACATATAAACCTTCCTCTTGAATCATTCTAAGTATCTACTAAAAAACTGCATCAAAATCCGTTGAGTAGTTTTAAAAATCTAAGCATACATAGGGACAGACAGCGGGAAGCGACTTTGTATTATACTATGTTAAGATTAAAAGTAGGTAGAATTAACATTTAGTCTACAATTACTTTATAGATTCTTAAGTAGGTAAGTATAAACTTGCACTTAGCAACGAACATTTTTCTTTATGTGGTAAAAGTCACCGTATTATCTGTGAATGTAAAGTAAATATTTTGATAGTACCTATTAATTACTTTCTCAACACTTGTTTCGATAAATATTCAATATTCTTTAATTAAACGAGTGATTGTCTTTTGTTTTCAAACATTGTAGTCAGCAGATATATTCAGTTATAATCACAGTCAATACCTACATTTTCGTATAGTCAAAGCATCGATTGTGTTTGTGATTTCAGACCGCTTTTTTATTGTCATCGAATGATGAGACGCGATAAAGTGATACGACCGCCCATAAACACAACAAAGTACGGCGTGGTACTGCACTGCGCTCGTCACGCTGAGACATGAGCAGTCTCACAATGCGCAGTAACTACGCGGCTACAATGTCCTTCACATCGGCATATTATAACAGTGCATGCACCCGTGGTAGGTCTCTCGTAAGCGAGGGGCTGAATGGGTAGGTACGATGGCAATGTTTCTACATACATACATATACACTCACGCCTGTTATCCCCGAAAGGGTAGGCAGAGGCGCAACTAGTGCACCCTCTTTTCGCCATTATTCCGTCCCATGATGTGATAGGGGGCGAGCCTATCGCCATATCGGGCACAAATTCCAGACTCCGAGCTGATACTGAATAGAAAAACTCAATATCACTGCCCGACCCGGGAATCGATTGACATTGTAGCCGCGTAGTTACTGCGCATTATGAGACTTAACATCTTATATATCAGGATGACGATTTTCACTGGGAGTGCCACGCAGCAATTTGTAATACAATGTTATGTGCGGTGTTGCTACTGTTTATGGGCGGTCATATCGCTTACTATCAGGAGAACGGCATACTCGTCTCGTCATTTAACTGCAATAAAAAAATTTATACTGATTGGCGGATTAAACAATGTTGTTATCATTACAATACTCACGAGTAAACGAACGGCCCGACCTCCTGTACGTGGAGTCGCTCGTCCAGCCCGAGCCGCACTCGGTCCCAATTGGTGTAGTTGAACAGCCTGACCTTCATCAGGGGCTGCACGCTCGGGTGCTGCCATACCGAGTATGCTATCGAATTGTTTCGGATAACCATGTTCTGTGAAAGAAAGTTATTTAAAATGATCTGTGTAAAGTTTGGGGAATGATGTGTTCTATTATCCTACTGGTTGGTCTGAACAGAACAAAAAAAAAAACTTGGTAAATCTCAGTTCGGCTTCACCCAATACAAGAACTTTTACGCATGTTACCCCATGGACCTTCTTTAAATGTAAAACACCAACATTTCGCCGGGTATGTTAGGTCCCTAAGAGGTTGCGAGCGTATTATTGGCATACAGGATACAAACATGTAGAAAAACTTACCGATAAAACAGCATCGTTGATTGTGTTGGTAAAGCAGAAGCATATCGTGCCGATTAAACTTAGCACGAACGTCGTAGAGAGTATCACTAGTGCTGGAACAAATAGACGGACATTCATCATTAATTACTCAGATTAAGTGTAGGTTAGTACATCTTTTGTATGTGAGAGGCAACCTGATCACCTACTACTATTTTGTTGTTTTGTTACTCCATACTACGAAATATGTGCACTCATGCACTATTACAACTCTTTTATCCTATTTCTGCCAAAAAAAAATTCAATGTGAGGTTGGAATAATTTATCTAATTTTGAAACGTGTTGCAGAAACGATTTGGCCTTTACGACTAAATTTAACCTTCCTTCGAGGATCCAGTCCTACGAAAAATCATTACACTTTGTTTGAACCAAAGACTTAACCTAGAATACCCACTGATTTAGAATGTAGATCAAGGACGCTTGCTATGTGCTCGTCTCGTCATTCTGTTGAAAACTATCAAAAAATTCGCTGACAACAAATACGAAGGTGTCCTTCATCTTCATCATAAGGCACACGAAGTCTACTGCTGAACACAGGTCTCCTCTAAAGATTTCCAGGCAGATCTGTTAAAAGCGGCCTGCCTCCAGCGTATTCCTGCGACCTTTGTCAGGTGTCCTTATGACCACTATAATATCTCCTCTGTAGGTACTTGGGGGCGTCGCTAAGATGCTTTTCTAGAAACGTTAACGCTAGTAGAAAATAAATAATGTATGCGAATGACATATACTATTGATAAATCTATCGATTGTCGTAGATCGAAGACGTCTTGGCTACGATTCCAGGCTGATCTCCGTTAAGATTGATCTCCGTGTCCGAACTCCGAAACTCAGCTAGGAGGGGCAAATAAATATATATATACACTCACGCCTTTTATCCCCGAAGGGGTAGGCAGAGGCGCAACTAGTGCATCCACTTTTCGCCATTATTCCGTCTCACGATGTGATAGGGGGCGAGCCTATCGCCATATCGGGCACAAATTCCAGACTCCGAGCTGATACTGAATAGAAAAACTCAATATCACTTTGCCCGACCCGGGGATCAAACCCGAGACCTCAGTATTGCAGTCCGGGGTAAATAAAATGTTAACGACTTTCAAAAACATTAATATCCTCAGTAAGTATATTAAATACTAGCTTTTAGATTTTTCTGCCACTTACTGATGAAATGTTTCAAACAAAATTATAAAAGGTTGTAAAGTAGCGATGCGCAAAAGATCACGTACACCTAAGATAAGACAAACTTGAAAGTATATTTTCGACCTCTGATATGAATCGTATGATCAAGTTTACATAAATAATAATTACTTAGGTATAAAAACAGAATATATGATAATTGTTATTAAAAGATATTCGGGGTTAATGTCAGTCAATGTTTGAGGAGAACCAATATAACTGTTCCACTTACCCAGTGATCATAGCGATAATTTAAATAAGAAAAAAAATTATTTTATTGTAAAAAAAAATCGGTGCGTGTACGTATGTACGCGCGTGAGAAGTTATACTTCTTCTTCTACTTCTAGAAGTTCTAAATAGCGACCTCTTTTCTTAAGTCTATTAATTAAATCTGTCTTTTACTATCAATGGCATGCCCAAGTATCGATTTTGACGTCAATTGGTCCTTAAAACAAAGAAATTTTAAATGGCGGCCACTTTTTTCAATTATTAAATTGGATCTGCCCTTTGTACCCAAGGCCACGCTCAAATATCGATTTTGAGGTCGATTGGTATAAAACAAAGAAATTCAAAATGGCGGCCACTTTTTTCATTTCTAACATTGGATCAGCCCTTTGTACCTAAAGCCATGCTCAGATATCGATTTTGAGGTCGGTTGGCCTTAAAACAAAAAAATGCAATGACGGTCATTTTTTTAAATCTATCATTAAATCTGCCCTTTATGATATGATGCCCTTAATGAACGGATTCGGGCAACTTCTCCCGTGAGAATATTTTGTGTCACACATGCGCGCGCATCGTTAAATTTCACTCCCATAAATTTTTCGTAACGCGCCTAAAGATTATACTTCTTTGCTAAAAGCGTGAGGTGCATGGTGTCAATAGTTATCAATATTTTATTGACAGATAATATGAGTCGCCACGCTTTTTTTGCAATGAAATACATTTTTTTCTTATTTGTACTATTCTCAATTCAAGTTTACATACATACATACAAGTTTATTAAAAATCATTTTCTATTTTTAGTTGGATTTTCAATAAAGCGTGTTTTTTAAGTTTTTTTTTAATCTTATGCGTTCCTTATCCCAACCGAAAACAAATTATCTCTAGTTTTTCTGCGAACTATTCGCTTGATTTATTTGGGATATCTACCTAGAGGTATGTACAGCTAGCATACAAAATAATTTAGCTGTTTCTACTTTCTATTTTTTTACTCTAGTTACCGCATTTAGGATTACCTAATAGGTAATATTAGGCCTGCATAACTGTGCTAATCGTCTGGGGATTTTTTATCTCTTGCCGGTCGATACTTTCTTTGAGCTCACCTCACTAAATACCGTGGAACCACTTTACCGAGCTACGATAACAATATACCTATTTACCTATTAGTTATTACTTAGTAGAGGTAAATACAATATTGTAGCCTACGTTGTTTGTGGATATCTAAAACCCGTAAAAGATTACAGATATCTGCTATTTTATAAAACTCAACCCTTAATGATAGGGAATTCGTAACATAACCCGGCAAGACAATAAATGCGAACTTTACACTCAGTTCCAGAAGTAACATCTGAATGCTAAGACTTAGAAAATTCATGTTATAAAGATTAAACATAGATTTTTTTGTAGATTTTTGCTAGATGACAGGTATTCCATGATACACGATTAGTCTGCGCATAATTGAATACCTAATATTTGTTGTAAAACACTTTGTTAGAAGAACGACAGTTACGAGTACCATAGTTTTTTATCGGCCTCCCCACGAGTTATTACTTTCTATCTTAATGATATGCAGTAAAAGTATGTAATATTTCGTACGTATTATTATTTTGGCAGTTTTATCTTGTTTTCATAGCAATAGGAAAATACGTTGTAAGTGATGGTTTGTTTTTATTCAGACAGCATGATGACAATGGATTGCATGCTAATTCCGCCATGGTTTAAGTATTTTGATTAACCCTCTATTCAAATGTATTCTTCATCACTATGCTACATAGGGGCGGTTGCGGACTACAACTTAGACGTGAGTCGGAGGAAGCCCGCAGCCGTCCCTAATGCGCCGAAAATGCCCACCGCGGAGTTTTAGTTGGTATGCCGTGCGGTGTACATAGGTTAGGGACTCGGCCCGGCGGTCGCCCGACGTTTTGCATCTCTCTGGGCGGCTCAACGTCGGGTGGTAAGGCACGGTGAACCCAACATAACCGCTCAGTCGTTCCCTTTGAACACTGGGCGGTAGTAGTAAGTTACTTTCTCCGCGTCAACAAAAAAAAAAAAAAAAATCACTATGTTACATCTATTAGTTTATTTTTTTATACTCGTTCGCCAAAGTGACTCCACTGCACTAGTACCTAAGTGAGACGAGAGATCATTATCCCTCGCGAGTCGACATAATTATCCCGACCTCTGTGAGTTGCCTAACTTTTGCCGGTTAGATTTTTTGGATCTACACTGGTCATGAATTGATATATTAGAACAAATTAAAATGGAGATGTTGTCACTGTATTTCACAGTGGTTTTTATAATACCCCACAAAGCAAAAGGGCGGTTTTTTTAACTATGTCGAAACGAAATCACAAAAGCACGACAGCTTCGTACTTTTCTGATTTCTGTTCATGTTAACATACGTATGCCGCTCTTAAATAATATTTGACATTCAGTGAGACTAAATGGTGTAAGTACATGCATTCGTGGCGATTTTTAGCCGCGGAGTGTAGAGCCACCAAAACATGTCGTATTTTATTTGAGGTCTTCTCCTTATTTCATCTCTTTATCCCGTTTCCCGACAGAAATAGACGTAATGTTAGATTGTTGTAACTATATTTGTGGAGGTTGTCCCAGTATCGCATTAATATACATCTCGTTGCAACAGGAACACAAATTGGGATCGAATCGTCCAGGTCTAGACCACACTATCATTCAATTGACCCACGTACTTGTTAATGTAATTCAATGAAACACTGTAGGGGTGTCTGTTTATGCATACTAATGTCTCAAAAGACCATCTGATATCTGGGTGTGATTTTTACTGCAAAGAAACTAGCTTGCGATTCTCTTGATGTTAAGTCATCTCTATTTCTTATAAGCTCCTAAATTAAAATCTTAGATGCTCTGCTGGCTTTGGTTTGGGCTTCCATAATCTCATTTCACCATTCGAAATACTACAATAGCCTGCCACTTCATGATGGTTTTCTTTCTTTTATATTAGTTCAGTCGAATCTGCCCATTAAAGTTGTATACAAATATGTTGATAGTATGTTTCTATCAAAACGTTGGTACGTTTTGTCAATTTCTACCACCAAACAACAGCGCAGCGCAGGGCCACATTCCTTATGATTGCAGAAAATATAAAATATTTATGTGCTTCATATTTTGCTTTTGGTTGTAAACTGTTACGAATTTGGATGTCAGAGGTAAACTTTAAAATAAAAAAACTATTAGATCCAGACTAACTCTTTGTTAATTAATGGTTATTTTAGTTCGTGCTGTTATTTTTATTTCGGTTGAGAGAAATTAATTTACAGAAATTAAAATTAATTTTAACAAATTTACAGTGAAATTACGTATAATTGAAATAAACATGTAGCATTGAGTGGATGAGTGGACCAGACTTAAGCATAAACAAACCATTTACTTTGGTCCAGAATATGTTGGTTCTTATTTGATTTCATGATGTTATTAACGGGACATTGATATAAATAACGAAGTTGTTTGCGCTTTTTACTCTTAAACCATAAAACGGAGCAAATATTCAAGATATTGAAGGCTTTATGATATATTCGAAATAGTAGAAGTACCTTGTAGACATAATAGTAATCTACGCGCTAGCTTGATCAGAATAGCATTTGTCCCACAGAAAACTGAAGTGAATTGACGGATTGTCGCTGAGTTTGTTAAGACAAGACATTTCTAGACGTCTGAACACCTCCGCACCCTCAGAATAAGGATGCTTTAGTCTTTATTCTATGTCCGCACCATTAAAAGCTAGCAACGCCCTGACTTTTCGGTATTGTGGGTTTTTAATTTTTATGGTGTCACAATTTCACATAGAACATCAAGCGACACCCCTGCTCGTTTACGGGCTTATGTTAAAAACATGCTTTTTGATTATTTCTACAGGTATTCCGCGAATTTTAACCAGAAGTGGTATTAGTTAATGTCATTGCGTCCTGTTTTGCACATTAATATTCATCTAAGACGTTAGGTTCACATTGGTTATTATCTAGGTTCGCAGCTCTTAAATCATTCTGTTGCGTTCTTATCACAGATCTGACATGATGTATAAATAATGACTATATAATATTATGTTGTTTGTATATGTAAAATTAGAGCTCGGAGCACCCTGGGCGATAGCTATGGCATCTCACATCTGCTTGGTTTCCCCGTAATTGGGAACAATGAACTGCTCAAGTCGCTCAGGATTACATCTCTGGATACTTGAGTATTTTTCCGTGTTGCACGCGTAAATTATCGATGTTTTCATTGTATTGTAGGTACAGTTAAATTAAATGATACACCTATATATTATATACATAGGTATGTATATAATATATAGGTGTATCATTTAATATTTTGTTAAAATATGTACTTACATGTATAATATTTTTTCCCTGATTGTTTCCCCCAACATAGAGCGGACCACTGGTTTTTAACACCTGAACACGTAAATTGTCCTCTGCCGCATGTCGCACACCCCTGTATATTACCAACCATTGTGTCTTCTCTAATTAAAATTTTACCCACCCCATTGTGGGGTGCAATTATAACAAGTTTTTCTTCATTTCCTTCCGGCAAGATTGGGGCCGATGGTGTCATTCTTACAAAGTTTGGATGCTCCATTTTTTAGGTAAATTATAATTATTTTTTTTGTATTTAAAGGAAAATCACGCAAACATTGCGTTTTTAATTTTATGGTTTTATGTGTACTTAGTTTTTTGTGGCTACAAACAAAGTATATTAAAGTTATTAAGTTGCTTTAATCCTTATTTAAAATTAGAATAATTTAATGATTAATACAAAAAGCTAAGTTTCGTCACATAGAAAAAATCCTAAGTGCCAGTATTTTAATTTTATGTGTTTATCAAAAACATTTTCTTCGATTTTATGTTTTTATTTATGTCAGCATTTCAAAAGTCGAATCACTGAATTAAACACAAATTATATCGACTTTAGTTCACTTTCCCAGTACCGTATACAATCCGCGCCAACCGCTTGATAGCAACTGATGAGCAACTGGTTGCTCGTGGGTCAAGCGGTCTGGCTTATCAGGAGTTTTTTTTTCTTGATGTCATTAAATAGGTTATCGTTACTTTACATGATTTTACAAGACGACCGAGACTTTTTACGTTCTTACTATATTAATTATAATATTTAAGAAATACATGAGGTATTTATGAAAAAAGAAATATCGAAATAGAAGTTAATTGCCCGTTGAAAAAACATCGCTTCAGAATAAAGAAAAGTGAACCTGGAGTTTATGGGTACCATTCCTGATCCGGTAACCGTTTGCCTTAAACCCTAGAGGTTTAAAAGAGAGCAATTATTACAGCAGATTGGATTTTCACTTGGCATGAAATATGAAACGAAAATAAAATTGCACATGTAGGTACTTAGTTCATTCAAATCTTATCAAAAAGTTATGAATGTAAAAAATCGTTCGCTAATTAATTATTAGTTATATAATAATCCTCTTAAATCCAAGGAAAGGTACGCAGTCAAATGACACGTAAAGGAGGGATGACTCAAGCCGTGACGTCACTGCCATCCATTTGAGGGCGTGCAAGGTAGACAGCGCTAAATCTCCACAACGCGCCTACTTTAGCTCAAGCCATCCATTGCAAAGTATTGGCTGTTTAATTTTTTATTACTCTAACAAATCATTAACATCGCAAATATTGAATTCCAAATGCGTATATCGTGCGCTGAGGAGTCTCGGGTTCAATATCGGTTCAGTGTCGGTCTAGTGATAGCAACTTTTGATATTTGTCGTCGATTTATCTCGCGCTTGGATGTTTCAACGTTTGAGAAACGAGATCATTCTTACATTACTAAATAGTTGTTTTAATAACTGACGTGTGTTAGCCGATAGTAGTCAGAAAAGTGTATGCTCGACCACCAAGGTTCTAAATAAGTCGCTTGTGCATCGTCTGTCAGCAATCAGCACCATGCAACTTTAAACTAAAGTCGACACTAAGAATTTATTTAAATTTGCACCATTTGATTTTGATTTTAACTTTTGCTTGTATTACATTTCACAAACTTATTTTGAACATAACTTTTTAATTTAAATAATGGTATAACCCATTAAAATTGCTATTATCAGTCAATTTTACCTTTGTTATCGCGTTAACACTCAACATTAATTCCGGAACACAAGTTTTTGGGTTATAATTATGTTAAAAAACTTCAAACATTTCTATATATTATATGTGCCCGATTGTAACCTGTTTTGTGTGAAATAAAAATAAATAAATAAATAAATTATATGCTGTTTCTATTGTACATCTTCGAAACGATAGCAACTGCTTGTTGAAATATGAATAATGAGCGTGTTATCTTAAGAAAATGTACTAGCACCAAATTTGGTGATAGTACATTACATTAGCCATTACGCCTGTTATGTTGGTACCATACCAGCCCTGTATTATATACTGCCCACTGCTGAGCACAGGCGTCCTCTACAATTGAAAGGGTTAAGGCCTTAGTTCACAACGCTGGCCTAGTGCGGGTTGGCAGACTTCACATACCTTCGAAATTCAGAGAACTTCTCAGGTATTCAAGTTTCCTCACGATGTTTTCCTTCACCGTTAAAGCAAGCGATAATTCACAAAGAATACACATTTTTTTTAGAAGTCTGAGGTGTGTGCCCTTGTGTTTAGAACCTGCGGACATTAGTCTCGGCAAACCGTTCCAGTCTCAACTAGGTTATCGTCAATTTTTTGTTAGAGGGGTAGGTATAATGCAATTAGTGACTACTGTTATGGAGGTGCTTATGTCAGTTTCATGGTGATTTTTACCCGACTACCTCGGAAGTTGGATTTTCTTTTTATATGCCACTAAATGAAGAGACTGACAGTTTGGTTTAGTAATAAACCGTGGTTGTATTGCCTATAATTCTCAATAACAACGCGACGTATTGAATCGAACTGCGCTCGTTATCCTGACACGTGAACTCTTCATGAACAATAATCACCGATTTCAATGTCTTGAACAGGAATACAAGGTCTACTGCTTGAAGGCCAAAACATATAATATATATACAACACGATTCCTGTTATATGCACACTTTGACTACTGCAAGTAGATACATTACATGCTTTTGTCGTCAATATTATTATTATGGTTGGCATAGCGCATTACCTTTAATTAATAATAGATAGGTGATTCTCGGTATTAATCGGTCGGTGGTAAAGGTGACGGCGTACATTAAAACAAATCCTATCGCCATTAGTATTATCTTCAAGTATGTGACAAATCTTGTAACAAAATAAGAATTCTCGCCGCACCGGAAACGTGAATTATGTTGTTGGTTCGACCTAATTCGACGCGTTAAGAGGACAACGATCTTTCTTTGTTTCCGCTATGCTTATTTCTGGCGACGGTCAAGGGGTGCAGAGTGCCGAACTTTCTCGAAGAAATACAGGGTCAGTTATACATTGCGTTACTAATCGAAATCACATATTCGTTTATACCTCTAACATCGTGCTAAAAAATCTTATCAATGAAGAACGAATACTTTCGCCAAAAATAGCGGTTTTAGTATTCAATTTTTTTTTATCATTTTGTAGTTTAGTGCGAATATGGTGTGTGCGTAAGTGTATATCTGACTGAAAGTGTAATGTTGCTGCTGCGACGAATTCTCCTACAGCAGTCATAGTGGCTTTAGGGCGTGTGAACTTAAAGTTACATTTTATTGATAGATATTTATTTTGTTCGAAACTTACACGTTTTTTATTTTACAGCTATGGTTAAAATAACTTAATGGCAAGTGTTATTTTCAACGAGAGAAGTATGTGGTTTCATTTATGCACGCAATGTCAAAATGACTCTGTATTTGGACACAGTATCAGTCTTCACCAGGTTCATAGTAGCATTGGTGGTTGGTATCTGCGCTTTATTTCTGTCACTAATCATCGAGTTAATTATACTTACTGGCTACATGCTAACTCGACAGGTACTTGGTGGCAGAAATAAATGATGCAATGGTACATACTTAGGGCTCTAGCACCCTGCCCCCAGAACTTGCCTTAGTTTTTAGATATAATTTATAGGCAGACGTGCCCATACCACCATACCAGCCCTGTAATAATACTACTGAGCATAGGCCTCGTCTACTACTGAGAGGGTTTAGGCCTGCCATAGTGCGGGTTGGCAGACTTTATGTACCTTTGAAATTCTTATAGAGAACTTCTCAGGTATGCAGGTTTCCGCTCGATGTCTTTCCTTCACCATTACAGCGAGCGATAATTCAAAAAGAATACACACATAACTTTTTAGAAACGACAGCGGTGCGTGCCCTTGATTTTTGAACCTGCGGACATTCGTCTCAGCAGTTTCTTCCACTCCTAACTAAACTATCGACGTATCAGACGCGGGCAGACGCGCGACCATCAGCAAATAACCTGCTCCCCCGTCAGTGGCATAAAATATGTTTGTTTATAATTATCTTATCTTATTTTAAATGTCACATGTTCTTCACATGCTGTATTGTTTTGAAAATACGTCGATCATGAGCCTACAGTGATATTATAATACTAATAAATTAATGGAAATGTGTTACGCGTGAACATCTTTGGTAAGTAAACGAAATATCTCATGTTACGTAGGTACGTTTCATGAATATTGTACGATAATTTTTAGTCAAAAATGTCAAACAGAATTTCTAGAAAATTCTCTAGTACCTAGCTAACCTACACCTGCGAGATTTAGGCAACTAAGTATTGCGGCAATTTGTCTATTTCTGCCTGTATACAGATTACAGATGTGGGTCCTAATTCCTGAAGGATTTTATAGTTACGATTTCAGTGGTCTCGAACCTACCGATTTTTCGGTATTTATACCAGGGTTCGAAAAAATCCGATGTTTATGATAAAAATCAAAATTCAAATTTTTTTATAGATATATATCCAGGCTAAAAAAAGAAGCTAATTTCATTCTGTAATTGGATTAAACACTTAAAAATGTCAGAGGAATTTTTAAAATAATATAAGTCATGAAGTAGTAGTAAGTAAGTGTCAAATTACCACATGTTTAATTTATGGGTCAAAATATTACTAGGTACTTAAACGACAAAGACACTATTATTATTTTACTTTTACAGCTTTTTTGTGCCGGGGGTTATTTAAATTTTAATTTAATTTTTATTTCAAACTTTTTAAATTACTTTATTCTCCATCATGGGGCCTTGATAATCAACTATCTATCACCTACTCGTTGAGCTCATCCTTATGAGCCCAAACACACTATATCTGTTATAAGTTGCTAAGGAGTTGGGTATCCCGCAGACTACTTGATGCCGCAGCATCAGCTCATGTTTAAAAATATTTTGAAAGTCACAGTACACCAAATTTAAAGACATTCGGATTTTTTAAGTTGGAAATGAGCTGGTAATCTTCAAACGCCTGAACAGATCTTCATAAATTATAGCTAAGAACCATCGCAGTCACATCAGCTTTCAAACAAAAAAACCGTGTCCAAATTGGTCCATTCGTTTGAGAGCTGCGATGCCACAGACTGCGACATCCACTGCGATGGCGAGTGGTGCGATGGTAAAAAGGCGAGGCGGGCACCATGTTAAACAGTTCCTCAGAGCAGTCTCCATGGAAGAGGCGGTAGAATACACAGAGAATTCTCAATTAAATTTAAAAAAGCAGGTAAAAACACAGCTATAATTTCGAGACTCGATTGCAAGTTGCAACATCAATATAAACATATATGTTCCCAAAATAAAACGAGGTAAGTATAAGATGCCTCCCTGACCCCCTATTATGATAATGTTGTAATGAATCAATCTTGTTTCGACGAAAAATCAGTTAATAACCATGTTGTTTTGACGCCATCTTTCGGTGTTCTGCAAGAACTGATTATCACGTGATGTCTGTGTGGGTATGGTATTGTCTCAATGTTTTTGGCTCGACCCGGGATTCGAACCTAGGACCTCAGTGCACAAATCGTACTCGTAACGCGTATGCAATACAACTACGCCACCGAGGCAGTAAGTCTCATGCATTAACTGAGTGATAAATTTAAGGCCCTCTGATTTTTTTAGGACCAGTGAAGTAGATTAATGCAATATACCGTGAAGTAGAAGGTAGGTAATAAAACAAATCTTGAAACAATTAAATATTTATTATAAGTACACTGAGTATTACAACACCAGATATCTTATAGTACTAGTATACCTTTTCCGCGATGGATAACCAACATACAGTAATATGTATATGATACATGAAGAATAAAGTCAAGAATAATGTATTTACCTAAAAAATTCGCACGAACGTGTCTTAGCCGTATCATAAATTAATTTGAATTCTAAAAGTACTGTAGGTAGGTACATACCTACTTTCAATTATAACAATTTACTTGGGCTTACAGGGTTTGTAAAATCGACGTATGAATGAACTAAATCTTCTTAAATACTGTTTAAAAATATACCAACGCGGAAAACATAAGAAACAGTCATGAAACAGTACATGTAGAGATTCGTCAGAATATATTACAAAGATAAACTAGTATCACATTGAAGTTGGACACGCACATTGCTAAATTCGATGAACAAGACACGTAATTACAATTTCTCAAACATAGATGGCGGTGCACTCAATATTGCGTTTAATATTTACCACATACATTTTTATGATTTCATTCAATAGATGGCGTCGCACTTAAAATCGTCTTCGCATTTGCCACATTAGACGATTTTTATATTATTGTTTGCATACATCTTTCCATATACCTTTTATCATCATATTTATATTAGGTATCTAAACACGTTTGAAGAGAGCAAGACGTCACGAGTAAATCAAATTGCGACCTAAAAGATTACTGAGGGCATATCTTACATTTTGTTTTAAAATGGCGGCTCAACCATTTAAGAATAGTGGTAGCGACCGAATTTGAAGCGGGCCTAATATAAATTATCTATTATTCGTGCCTCGGTAAAGACTAGTCTGGACAATTGGAATTCAGCCTTGAATTGTTGAATGTACATACGGATGATATCATTACACATTGATATTATTATAAAAATAGGATTCGCACATCTCGGAGTGTTAGGTACATAGCCACATAAGTAGCTGAACAAATTCAAAACTTTAAGTCGCTTATAAACGCTAAGTTTAATAGAAACATTATTTTTGTTTGTGTGTAGTAAAGAAAATCCCTATCATTTTTATTTTTGGGAAGAAAAAAGAATGGTATGAACACAAAAGTGTATGGGTGATTTGAAATTTTGAATTTGTTCAGATACTTACGAGGCTGATTGTACGTTTAGAGTTTGGTCACTCTAATTTCAGCCGTATACCTCATATTATGGGCTCAATGTAGGCTTTACTTTTATAGAGTTTAGTTTCTGCAACACTTCGCCCATCTGCGTCATATTTAAATAGACGAAATATACCACATTTCCTAATTATGTTTCAGAGTATTTTCGTAAGTATTAGCTGCTTTTAGGACTTCAAAATATAATAAATAAATACACTCAGTCACTTAATAACTAGTTCTGACTTCAGTTCCCATTTTATACGGTCTTATTACGGACCATTAGAAAGCCATTTATAGTGGTTTTATATGTCTCCAAATTATAGAATATGTTTATATCTATTTAATAAATAATAAAGTTTTTAAAATAATAGTAACTTTTACCCAGTGAGCAAATAACAGCATACACCACTACCCAGGCAATCGTGTTTGTGAACTTTGCCCATCTAGAAAATAGAGTACATTAGTGAAGTACACAAAGTAAATGCATTTGAACTTTAGTTATTGTTATAAGTACACTTAAATAGGTTATGAGAAATGTATAAAGTTTAAACTCTAAATGATGGTTCGTTTTCAATTTAGGGCGAATTTAATTTTGATGACAGGGAAGTCTTTTTTGAATGTGATTAGTTGATTTCAGAGTTTAACTTCAAATTATTTTGGATTTATTCGCTTCAGGGGCTCTGTTGGCCACACATCCCATGTATAGTGATAGGCGGTGACCTAATCCATTCTACAGACCCTTCTAAGTTTACTTATTCATTGGACTTATTGGCTTCAATTTTGATGATACCGAAATACTTCCTTGACCCCATTATCTATTATAAGTAAGTTTTTTTTTATGTTTGCGTGTTTAGATTGTCTCACAGACATGCTGATAATTTTATTTGAAATTATATTATATCAGCACTTATTGATTTATATAGCGTTTAATACAGCGACTATATAACCTCTAGACTCCTAATAACAGACGATCGGCTTCGGGCAACACATCTGACAAATAGATCCAATGTCGCTTACCGTTCAAAATCTTCAAGTCAGTTCGGACCACAACTGTGAGCTGTAAATACTTCCGTGTTTGCGAATAAATAACTATTGTAATGGCCCCGTGCACAATAAAATGGTGTGGTATAAATAGCCATAATTCAAATTTTCAGAAAAATGGCATTACATTTCACAGGTTAGTCAATAACGACACATAATCACATTTTATTTAAAATTTTACGGAGTTCATCTTAGACTGGCCATGTTGGGTGTTTACGCACCATCTTGTTGTATTTGCATCTCTTTCCGACGAAAGTACTTTTGATATTTTCTATTTCGTTTTGTTTTTTAACATTAAAAGTAAGTGATACACCAAAAGGATTGCTCGATAGTTCTATCGATAAAATAAAAAATAAGAGAAACTATCTCCCGAATACTCAACTAATCAATTTATCTGAGGCCTATTTAATTTTAACAGGCTTCTTATTTTAAATGGTTAGTTCATTAGTAATAGTTAATTCATTTTGAAAATGACTAGGATATATTTTTGACTAGCGGTATCAGAAATAAATGTTATTAGGATAATTTTTTATTTTGTTTGTTGATTATAACGATTGTTTTGAGTTATTCTTTGTGTTATTCCTACAAGTCAGCTCAAATATTCTTGTTAATGTCGATGAGACTTACTAAGCGCCATCTGTCATTTGATAACATAAATAGTTTCGTTAAAATATTAATATGTTTAATAAATAATAATAATATTACTTTAAAACTTTATTACATAAAAGTAATATCGATAAAAAAATCGTGTTTTCATTTAACTCGTCCCATCCCTATGCCTATGTTTCCAAAGTTATATAATGCGATAAGGTGTTGGAAGAACCAATCATAATGCAGTACCCCGCTTCCTCAAACCTCAGGTAGTTGACAGAATTAATTTGAAGAGAAATATTGAGCATTAGGAGTCTAGGGGTTATATAGTCGCGGTGACAATGAATATTTTAACAAACATCCTAATGTTACCTGTATACTTTGCTCTCGTTTTCATATATTTCAATATTACTGATACAAAATGTACTCTAATATTAACAGTGACGAAAAAATAAAAATGTGTTCGCACCATAATAATTTGTTTAACAGGCATTTCCATAAGGCCGAAACAGAAACCGTAAATTATAATCAGTCCTAAATCGGAGCTAAGACCATTCTGTGGTCTGAATACCTGTACTAGGTATGACTAACAATCATTTATTTAATTGATTCTTGTCGTAAATAAAATTCGGTCACGTGATCACCTGTTGGGGAGTTTTGTGTTTTACAAATTATGCCATATATACTAATTGTAAGTTACTGATTTTGTCACTGACATGCATTCGGCATGACCCATTTACGTTCTACACACCAACTCTGGCTCACGCGCCATACCTTATACTTAAATCTATGTACACGTGTTTACATTAAATTTACATAAACAAGAATAAATAGAAGAATAATTTCAAAACTATAATATATCATTGTACGTAAAATTCATAAAATTTTGAATATTTACAAATAACGACAAAATAGATCGCAAACGCTGTTTTGAAATCCCTGTTCAAAGATTCTTGGTAGTTTTGTGGCTTGTCAACGTATAGACCTTTAAAATGATCAAGAAATACGATACAAATATATTTGTATCATATGTATTTCTCTTTAATTGGACGCGATATACACAAAGACCACCCGTCAAACCCCGCTTATATATAGATGTATGGGGAAACCCTATATACTCGGACGCCAGCGTCCGTAGCGGGGCTTGACGAGTCAACCTATTTATTTTGTCATTGTGTGATTGATGGAGATGTCGGTCGTTGTGCCACAGAGACGTGTGCATCTAATCCGTCCGACGCACGCGACGTCCGCCGTATCCATGGGCCCGAACGTTCTATGAACAAATTTACACTTCACGATAATAGATGGCGCTCATTACTACGTATAGCAATGAATAGGCGAAGCAATAGCTATGTTATTGTGCTTTGAAAAATGTTGAACAATATTTGAACTAAGTTGTATTTAAAGACCTAATAATCTATCAGCAGTTTTAGTGATGTAAAGCAAAAAAATAAATTTCTAAACTACTCCTATTCGACGAAAAGAAAAGATTTTTGATACATGTCAATGGCCATGTAGTGCCTGGTTAATGATTTTATATTTTTATAGAAACCTGAAAAAGAAACAGTCGAAAGCGGGATTAGTAGTTGTAATAACTGCTAACAGATGTCGCTTGTCATCTCCTTTAAGAGAATTAAGTACGGATCCTGAAATTGGCAATCGATGGCGGGGTCGGAATAGCTCAATTGGAAGAGCACCGGCACGGTACGCCGGAGGTCGTGGGTTCAAATCCCGCTTTCGACTGTTTCTTTTTCAGGATTCTATAAAAATATAAAATCGAAAAGAAAAGAGCTAATAAATTAACACACCTTGCAACTATTCCAAACGCTCACCTCCACTGGGTTCGCTCTTCTGGCTGATCAGTTGTCGGTACTCCGTCGACAGGCGGCGCCTTCCGTGTTCATACTTCGCCTCCTTGGCAAGGAGGGTCTCCCTCTGTATTTGTGTGCGGAGTTCTGTTGGGACGTCCGGGATGAAGAGCTGCATCAGTCCGGTCAGACCGAAGACTACGTGCTAGGGATCAGAAATGTAAAGTTTAATCACTAGTTTGCAAATATTTACTCATTTTCTAAAAAGTCTTTTAGGATTATTTCAATGATAGCTTCAAGATTTAAGAGCCAATCGTGATGATTAACTCAATACAACTTATGTTACTAAGTTACCTCAAAAACAACAACAAAAGCGAGTCTCGCGGCGAACACGTGCCAGTAGTGGGGGGACAGGCCGTAAGGGTCGGGCCCATTTGGGGGGTTCCGGTACCCGCGATACGCACACACCGGGGGGTCCACCTCGTTCTCATCCGCCCCCCACTCTTCGCGGTAGTCTGATGTGTTGAATACTGAGAAAAGAAAAATGCATTTTTTACCATTGATATGAACGTTTACATGAGGGTGAATTTAGGATGTTCTCATGTCTCGGATTATAAGAAGAGTCACGACGAGTTGCAAAACTACTATACAGTGTGACAAAGTATCGGTAATGGATGGATGTCACTGCATTGTAATTATCAAGCTCGGAAATTGAGAATTTTACGAACAATCTTTGCCTCTCTAATTTATTCCATTCACCAGCCTTTTTCGAGTAATAGCTGTTATACAATACATGTAAAGTAAAAGAACCTTACACGAGAGTGAATGGTCGATATATCCGGCCAGCGTGTTGTCCGGAGAGTACACGTACTTGTACACCATGCGCGGGATGAAGTCACTCGTGTATGCAATCACGAACGCCTACAAGCATAACACATAAATGATACCTAGAACTTTGATAGATACGATATTTTACATAATTATAAGTGATATCTAACTAAGGGCGTATACTTTAAATATGTATAATATAAGGGCGCAAAGAGTACTTACGTTGGATACTACAGCTGCATACGTGATGCCACGGAGAATGCCGAACCTGTGACAGAAAATAAAATAGTAAAAACATTATCTTTGATTTGTGTGTAATTTGTGCCCGATATGGCGATAGACTCGCCTCCTATTACATCATGGGACGGAATAACGGCGAAAAGTGGGTGCACTAGTTGCGCCTCCGCCTACCCCTTCGGGGATAAAGGGATGAGTAATGTATGCATCACTTTTATACAACGTCTAAAATATCACCTTGCCTATAATATGTATTTGGAATAATATTATTATGCTTAGCGAAAACATGACTAACTTGGTGAGGGGGTACTTGAATATAATATGTGGATATTTCGAACCCGGATATCAATAATTATAGGTAGAGTATGCACGTCAAGTCATGTTTCAAAATCAGCGTAAGTAGCTCAATCCGGCTTGACAGAGAGCTAAGACATATGGTAGATTTTAACTGACAGGTGCAGTGATGGCACTTTCCAAGATAACAATAGTTAACTGATACCTATGGGTTACGAATTGAACCTGAATCCAACGGAACCCCAAGCCATAAAGTTCTTACCAAGCTCCAATATCTTCAACCCGCTCTGCAAGTGGTCTTCTCGCCTGCGTAACCATCTTGTACGCATCCAGCCGAATCTCTGCTATGTTGTTCAACAACGCGAACAATGGAGCCAGAGGGAACGCTGCCACGAAGAGCGTCACAAAGCCATATTGCAGGACTGTGGGTGAGTTATGACTATTTAAAAGTATTGAAGCAATTTTAGTGGACGATAGCCTAGTTGGGAATGGAATGGTCTGCCGAGACAATGTCCGGAGGTTCGAAACCCAAGGCACACACCTCTGACTTTTCGAAGTTACATGTGTATTGTTTATCAATTATCGCTCGCTTTAACGGTGAAGGAAAACATCGTGCGGAAACCTGCATACCTAAGAAGTTCCTTATAAGAATTTCGAAGGTAAATGGAGTCTGCCAACCCGCACTAGGCCAGCGTGGTGGACTAAGGCCTAAACCCTCTCAGTAGTAGAGGAGGCCCGTGCTCCGCAGTGGACAGTATATAATACAGGGCTGGTATTATTATTATTATAAGCAATTTTAACGACCCCGTAACAACGCATGATCGTCGTAGGTGTAGATATTGGTCATTTTTGAGTTATTAGATACCATATTTCAGTTAAAGGCTCAAATGACCACTCACTCATCTCCAAGTACTCATCGAACAGCGCCAGTCGTCCAGGGTCCTGCAGGTGGTAGTCCTGCTCCCAAGCCATGTGCGGCTTACTCGGGTCTCTGGTTACCGCCCGGTGAGATCTCTGACGCCACCAATTGTGGAATTTTCTGCGAAAATAGCGAAACGTTTCGATTTGGCAGAATCTTAAATTTTTCTTGGGCCAAATGGTAAAGGTTGAAAGTAATCGAATATCGCGTAGCCATTTCATCGAACATTAATGATCGACAAAGCTGGGGGATGAGGACTCGAATCGGTTGTATTATGTTTATTTACAACTGGAATAGTATAGATAAATCACGTTCCAGGCTCAGCCCACACACCCAGTAATATTTTCGCATGTAAGCATTAAATTCAGAATGCACTGTGTTTATAATAAAAATCTTCCGACTCTCGGCTTCAGTGTAGTACTAACCTAGTCACGAATTTTCCTATGACAATAAAAAAAAATCAAAATGCAGAACTTACGGGTTGCCAAGCTCCAGGATGTTATTGAACACCTGCTTCCCTATCATGATGATGGCGAGCTGTATACACAATTCTGATAAACAGCCCGCCGGGTCGCAGATGTCTCCTTTTAATTTGAAGAACTCTGACTTCCTCGCTTGGTCGTCTCCTGGATAGTCGTAGAAACGACCCTGGTGGTGATAAATATTAAAAGTAAAAAGCTGCTCTACTGATTTCACTGTAATAGCAAACAATTTAGTAGCCAATTTAAGGATTTAAAAAAATATCCTTACGTACCTTAAAGAAGGCTATGTATATGAGCGAGGAGTAGAAGTTCATAAACTCAAAAAAGAATATTTTGAAAGTGTATGAATCTTCGTATTCTATCTGCGTTCTCGGGTTCTCCAAGTTTGTTAAGTACACTGCAATTTTAGCGTAAATCTGTAAAAGATAGGAAAACAGTTAAGTTGGAAGGTACTGGACTTGATTCAGGCAATATTTTTATGTGTTTTCGATTTACTGGGTCTTTGTAAGACTCGTTGTATGTGGAAGTCCGTTTCCACCAAAACTTCTAGTTCATTCGGAAGTTATTATGATTAATGTTTCCACGTACGAACTCTTACTATACACTGCACAAGTCATGCTACATATACAATGTAGCCTTCCTACTTTTTACAGGCAGCAGTTGCAGTGCCTTTCCTGGTCTCGTCATTTTTTTTTTATTATAATATACTGCTCCCTGGTGAGCTCGGGTCTCTGGTACAGATTGGTTGCGACTTGAGACCTTATTTCACCACGCTGGCATAGTGTGGAATGGCAGACTTCACATAGCCTCGAAATTCTTTATAAAGAATTTTTAGGTTTGTAATAAAATAGTGAGAATTCCTCGTACCTTAGTTAAAATCATGATGATGATCAAGTTGATGAGAGCGGCCGTCATCGTAGTGAAGATCTTCGCATGCCGCTGTATGAAGAACCCTGAGCCGCCATAGATAACAGATACCATAGATATCCTGTAGATTATTGTGCCCAATACCGCTCCCAGGACTATTGCTATCTAGAATAAAGATTTTGAATACTATTTAGGCAAAATGCAGGTCAAAATTCTTCTAAGTCTAAAAGTTTAGCTGTAATTCGCGGCGTCGCTTGTTGGTCGCTATTATACTAAAACTAACCACATTAGATGAACGTAGCAGGACTTCGCCATACGAAATGAAAAATATCCACCAACAAAAAGATTTTAAAGCTGCAACAAAAATTATATAACAGCTCTTACCATGAACAGCACGGCGGAGCTGGTGGCAACGTATCTCATGTTCTTCTGCCAGGCGGGGAGGTACGGCTCCTTTTCCCGAGTCACTGGGTTCGTACGGAATGTTTTCACTGACGCCTCAAACTCTGGCCGAGGTTCTTCGTCCTGGCGACAATATTTTTAAAAGTAATCCTGCTTGCAAATTGTCAAAATGCTACTGTTATTTACTTATGCTGGGGAAGTGTACTAAGGCTCGCCGACGTTATTGACATAAGCACGAAACACGACGGAAAGGAAGGAACTTTGTGTTCGAGACGTACATTTCTAGACGTATGTATTATCTTGAGCCGTAGCGTAGTAATTTTGCTATGCTAGGATACAAAAAATAATAGTCTCGGCAAAGGCAAAAGGTTAATTCTGGCATTTACCTGATCGCCACCACCACCTAAGTCCCACTCCCATCTCAAAATGCATTGTTTTCGCTTCCATAATTCTAGGAATGTAGTAGCTGAAAATGAAAGTCAAATAAAGCTTTAGTTAGGGATTTAATATAATGATCATCGTATAACTTAGGTGTATTGTTGCGATTATCTATTTAAAGATTCTAATACCACAAATTACCTATAAGCTTATTTATCTTCGAAATTAATAAACCATTTTTGCATTAATAAATATCCCCTTTTCCGAATTTTAAATTTCAGTAAAGCTGAAACTTGTTTATTCAGAAAGATTTACCAAGCTTTGAACTGTTCACTCACCCCAAAAAGACATAAAAATAGCAAAGAACACTGTAGCAGGGTTGTCAAACAAGTACGTGATCTTGGCGAAGAGACAGGAGTCGGACAGGGTCTGGTACTGACACGCCTTGTCGCACAGCGGGCATAGCGTTGTGTTCCCAGGACCTTTAGTGTCGCAGATCTCTTTACTGGAAAAATATAAATTAACACAGAATAATACGACAGCCTAGTTGGGAATGGAACGGTCTGTCGAGACAATGTCCGAAGGTTCAAAACCCACGGCACACACCTCTGACTATTAGAAATTATGTGTGTATTGTTTATCAATTATCGTTCGCTTTAACGGTGAAGGAAAACATCATGAGGAAACCTACATACCTGAGAATTCTCCATAAGAATTCCGAGGGTATGTGAAGTCTGCCAACCCGCACTATGCCAGCGTGGTAGATTAAGGCCTAAAACCTTCTCAGTAGTAGAGGAGGCCCGTGCTCAGCAGTGGGGAGGATATAATACAGGGCTGGTATTATTATTTATTATTAATACGAAAAGACCAGTTTAAAGAAATATCTAAAAATAAAAAGATGTTTACGTGACGTCAAAACATAAAGTGGTTCCATAAAGTAACTTAAAATACATTATTAAGCATACTTGCCACAATTAGCACGAATAGCGTAAGACATAAAGGATAGTAGTGAAGAAGAGGGTAGGACGAAAGTGAAAGGCCAAGGACGAGTATTCTATGAAGGTGAATTTTGCAATATCCTTACCTAGGTATATTATCATTAGAGTCCATACTAGCTAACCCGTAGAGGAAACACAAGGTCCCCACAATAGCGGGTGCATACAGCATCTTCGTATAGAAGCCAAGCCAACAGAAGTACAAGCCGATTTTCTCCCCGAAGTAGCGTCGAACGAGCCACAAAGGCTGCTTCTTGTACCATTTGCAGGGTCGCGCCCATTCTAAGTACAGAAGCTGGAGGTTTGAGAAATTTTTGGTTAGTTACTAATTAATTGCTTGTTTTCTAAGCCCGTGGTATTTAATTCGTGGCGGTCAAGTAAATGTTTCGGTCTTATTGCACTAGACGAGCGCGCGGCGCATTTGCCTCGCTGTGAATTCGTTTCAGACAAGATCATTAAATTGATCTGACCACAGACGGTAAAATTAGGTGTGATATAATGTAATGACATTAAATATTGATTTAGTACCGAGTACATTCTAGCATATTTGCGTTATTAAGGAAGATGCAGACGGTGTTTTTATTACTGAAACACGAAACGAAATGGCGGCTTCAAACCGTCTTTCGATTGCTTACAAATTTGCTATGAACTTGACAGTGGCTCAAGTATCAAGAGTGAATAAATTGACTATTGCTTCAGTTAGATTGATTAGTTATCACGGCTTGTTGCCGTTTTGTGCTGCCTATCGCAGTAACATTTTTATATGTGAAATTACCCTCCTATCCGTGACGGTGCCATCAGATAAATCCACATCGTATCTTCCTTCGTGTAACGGAAAACATGCCAAATACGTTCCGTCATTTAATAATCTACGGATTCCCATCTGAAAATAATAAACTTCATTACTAGGGAATACTTGGGTGTATGTTTTTGAAGTGAAACTTCTTTATCGAAGTACGGCAGAAATCTATGTTACAAAAAAACGTCACATCAAAATCGTCACATTTTCCGTCACTTTGGACCGTCACAGTGTTGTCTTACGCATATTCACGCTTTTTATCCCCGAAGGGGTAGGCAGAGGCGCAACTAGTGCAGCCACTTTTCGCTGTGCGTATTCCGTGATCCGTCCCATGAGGCATGATGTGATGTGATAGGGGGCGAGCCTATCGCAATATCGGGCACAAATTCCAGACTCCAGGCTGATAGTGCTCAGGTGCTAATACCGAATAAAAAATCCAATATCACCTTGCCTGACTCGGGGTCGAACCCGAGACCTCTTCATTGCAGTCGTACCTTAATTCAACTACGCCACTGAGGTAGTAACTACGAGGCAGACGACGCCGTTTTCTAGGGTCATTATTTCCATGACATCTATCTATTGTCGACAAGCGTAAACAGTTTAAATATTATGGTTTGCTACACTTACTGAAATTCATTTAAATAAATAGTGATAGTGAGAGATTATTTTTTACTAGCTTTTGCCCGCGGCTCCGCCCGCGTTAAAAAGTTTTTCCGGGATAAAAGTCCCGCTTTTTGTTTTCCCGGGATAAAAAGTAGCCTATGTGTTAATCCAGGACATGATGTACCCGTATGACGAATTTCATCGAAATCCGTTCAGTAGTTTTTGCGTGAAAGAGGAACAAACATCCATACATCCAAACATCCATACATTCTTACAAACTTTCGCCTTTATAATATTAGTAGGATTGTTTTCAAAACTCATCACGTGATTGTGATTTTGACCACTATTAAACTAAGCTATGCTACTACTGTTTTGGCTGTTAGTTACCTTTTTTATTTATAAACGAAATATAATCGATATAATTTGCGATTTTGGAAATAGGGGTCGTTACTTGTGAATACAAGTTTACTGAAAGAATTTTTAGTAATATAAAGCTACTATAGACCCGTGGGCCGTTGCTAGATATTTTTTTTTATCCCGCGACAAATCTTAAATCAAAATGTCATGTTTATAAGTAGTACCTTGGTTTCGTTGTTGTCATATTTAGCTCTATATAATATTTGCATGACTAGTAAACTTCTTTGGGCTGGCGAGAACTGTGTGTGCCGGTCTTTGACTAAAAATCTGAAAGTAACATAATTTATTACAAAAACACGTCAAGAACCTAAATTTATTCTGGCCGTGTTATAACCGATCCACTAACTAATGTCTATTATTGACATGAGTAAATTTTTCATAATTTAGGAGGATTTGAAAAAAATGACCTATAGTAGATTTTAAAATATTTCAATTGATGGATCGGCTCAACTTACTGTTCCTCTCTCTTCACCCCCCGATGGTCAGTTGCGGCGTAGAACGAAGGCTCAGGTTCAATTCTGCTGTGTTCATACTCGTATAGTTCTTTCCAACGCCGCCTCCACTTCGCGTGCCATCTTTTATCTTTTTCTAATTGTTTTTCATCGCTCTAAAAAAGTTTTCATATTTTAATTCGACAGACAAAGATTCCATGATAAATTCAGTTTCTAATTGTTCGGTTTGACCACTATGACAGTAAGCAGATAATCTTAGCTATTCTGTTTTTAGACTTTCAGACATGTGCAATGTACAGCGAATTTCATATCTTTTTAACACTTTTCCATTAATAACTTACCCAAGCCCTAACAGATATGGATATGAACCTCTTGCAAGGCAACTTCATGCCGATCACCTCCGCCAGCCGCAACTCAGTCTTCCAGGGAATGTGGATCTTGAGGAACCACGTCTTCTCGTCGAACGATAGGCATTTGTTCTCTAATTCAAGCTCCAGACCTTCTTTGACTAGATTTTCCTGTAAAGCACAACAACTGAATTATTTTATTAGAAAATTGAAGAAATGATTTAATAAGCCATCTTTTTAACTTGCATGACGTATGTATGTGTTCATTTTTATTGTACTGACAGGTACAATAGCGCACAAGCTGTAGTAACACCCAATGCAGCATTCCACGACACTTCAATAAGTTCGTCCCCTAAATGTAATACAATATTAACTCGCATAAAAGGAAACAATTCGATGGTTACAATGCCTTTAAAAATGGAAAACACAGTATGGGATCAATGCTTGGCAGTAAATATGAAGCGCTGATAGCTTCTCCTGGACAAACTCTTACATAGGAATGACCTACCTAACTAACCTAACCTAACAGGTAGTTAAACTTAATTGCCTCTACCTGGAATGTTCTCCTATGGTCCCTCTTCTTAGCCTCAGCCTCAGTCATCACTCCGTAATCCTCCTCCTCATAAGCCAACACCATGTCTATCCTCCGTCTGCCGTCGCGAAACATCATCGATTCTGGATCGAGTCCCTGTAGTGGCAATATAACTTATTTTAGCACAGTACAATAACCATCCAAGGGATAATATCAGCTTTTACAAGGATACATATGATTTGGCATGGCAGTGACTACCAGATGTGATGAGAGGTACATATCGAACGAGTTTCGACGAATATTATTTAACGGGGTAACTGAACCTGTCCTGGCTGCTGAACTCGGGACAGTTGAAGTGCTTTTACTGACATTAGATAGTCCTATTGTATCAGATATGTCTAAGTCATTATCTCCTATGCCATAACATGCAGTGTGTTACCTCTAAGCTAGTTTCTCCCACATTTTCTTCCTTTTCGTTAAGATTGTTTGGCATGGATGGTTTTCGGTCGTTCTTGTTTGGGTAATCTGATCCACTGCTGTTTGGTTTTGACTGCTAAAAAGACGTTTGATTTTAGTAACTAAATATTATGCTCAGATCAGGTAATCAAAGGCTTTCATCTGCTGTGTGTATCAGTCTATTTAAACTTATGATTTATGCAAATCATTAGAGGTGGTGCGTATTTACGCAACCAGGTTTTTACACCAGGTATTTGCTTGCAAGTACGCCGACCAGGTGCTGACCCGAAACACTTGCAAGACTTGAAAGTATTTTACGCCGCGCTACGTCCGCGCGCAATTATGGTTCTTATCTCAACACTCTAGTGAACAATTTCCTATGCAAGTATTTAAGTGTTATAAGTATTATATTTGTTAACGCGATTGTGCTCCTTATTAGTGCCAAGTCCATGGGTCAATATCCTATGCAGGTAAAAATACTTGAAAGTATTACGTTTTTCGAGTATCCAAGTGCTACAGGTACTTTATTTCTGAACGCGAGTCTGCTCTTCATGCGCATTGAAACACGGATTAATTTCCTATACAGAAATAAAATACTTAGTATTTATAGAATCGAAGTGTTCGAAGTTTTTATTAGTGAACGTGATTGTGTTCCTTATTTGTATAGAAGCACGGATTAATTTCCTATGCAGAAATAAAATACTTGAAAGTATTTCGAACCCTGGTTTTTGGCGCTGGTTTTTTTAGGCGGACTTACTTGTAAGCCCTGGTTCACGATTTTGCAAGTACGACCCATGCCTACAAATCATACATACATATTTAAACATTAAGTACGCGTTTGCCTTATAATAATATTTAAGACATTCCGCCAGCACCATCTTCCCTTCAGTCTGTCCGTTCTTTGAACCACATATTTAACAATAATGAAATAACCTGAAAATTAGGCAACGGAGTTCCCGGCAGAGCGGTGGACGCCTCCTTATGCTTAGGAGCAAAGGCACCCGCTGCTGACGTCACGTTCCTCACAAACCTCCACCCCAGCCGCGGTCTTCGGTCCTCGGAACTGTCTGATCTTATGGACTTGATGTCATCGCGAAGGTGAATCTTAGGATAAAGGGAATTGGATTGTACGTCTTATTAAGTTAAGTCTTATGCGTGATAGTGAGATGGTTTTACACAAGTAACTCAAGAACTTCCACATATAAAGTGCGTGGCACTAAGAAGCGCTTGTTATTTTTAGACAAAATCTCATAATGCTCAGTAATTTCACAAGCTATAAATATCCTTTAAACCGGAACACGAGTGGTTGCATATATTTTAAAAATAGTCAAAGCGGTGGTCAGATCAGGCAGACTTTTGCGTGACCTAAAACCTTTACTAAAAACGTTACAAATTCGGTCGTCAGATAAGCCAGAATTAACCCTAAAGTGTATGCAATGCTCAGAATGTGCATGTTTGCAGTACTAACACCGATAAGACAGACATAATATAATTACATATATACATAAACAATATATATTTCAAACATTATAATTAATATGTTGAATGTACCTTTTTCCGATCCGTGGCAATTGGTACACTCTGAAAAATGTTTTTAAATTTAGATAGAAACACGTTGTATTTTTTACATGTTCCTATTTAGGAAAATATGATGTAATTATTAAACTATCAATATAATTTCTCGAATATATATATAATATCAATATATTTTCTCCTATCTACGAAGCTGCTGTCCTACCTCCTATATTTTCTTTGCTTATACTGTAAGTTACCTAAATATGTCAGAACGATGAAATCTGGCAGGTAATCTGTTTCTCCTCCATGTGAATTGGGGGCATTTGGAGAATTCCACCACGGAATCCCCAGCCTGTCGTAAAAGGTGACTAATATGGGGTCATCGGGGGTCGTAGGCGGGCGGCAGGGGGGTGTCCGCCTTTACGTGTATAATATTTTAGTATATTACAGACTGACTGCCTCGGTGGCGTAGTTGTATTATGGTACGACTGCAGTGCTGAGGTCTCGGGTTCGATTCCCGGGTCGGGCAAAGTGATATTGAGTTTTTCTATTCAGTATTAGCTCGGAGTCTGCAATTTGTGCCCGATATGGCGATAGGTTCGTCCCCTATCACATCATGGGACGGAATAACGGCGAAAAGTGGGTGCACTAGTTGCGCCTCTGCCTACCCCTTCGGGGATAACAGGCGTGAGTGTATATGTATATATATATGTATTTTAGTATATTGTTGCGACCACCGTGATGGACATGAACGGCAGCGTGGCAGGTATGCCTCACGCTGCCGTTGACGTCGAGAGCGTCCTTCGGTGTGCGAGATCTTTTGAGCCCCTCCCCACAACAGGAGACGGGTCGCACTAGGCAGCATAGCGCAGGGGCGGCTGCAGACGACAACTTAGACACTTCCGTCAGAGAAGCCCGCAGCCGTCCCTAATGCGCCGAAGGTGGCTACTGCGGAGTTTTAGTTGGTGGATATGTCGTGCCTGTATGTAGTGTTGTTAGACTCGGCCCGGCGGTTCCCTCAAATTTTTCATCTCTCCACGAATCTTCATCAGTCGCCCTCCACGAAGGCTGGGCGGTAGTGGTAATGCACTTTCTCCACGAAAAAAAAGGCAATCTGTTCCTCGCCGTTAAGTTCCACAACGCATTCATACATTCCTTGGAATTTGACTATCCAAGATCTGTTGTGATCTCACCTTCAAGTTGTCCGCCCTTAAACCGATCCACATGTCTGTTACCCTATTCCTATTTTAAAAGCTGAATACAGCTGTGTTCGTGTAAAGAAAGATGATAATGAATAGGCAAAGCGAAAGAGCATATAATTATTTTCAGTATTAATGTCTTCTTCAAACCTTTAGCCAATCACGTAGTCAATATTATCAGGTTCGTTATGTGCATCATAAAGAAGCAGCTAAACAAACTAGCATAATTGTGGTGAACGTCAAGAGCACGCGTTCCGTTGTTAGCCATTTATCCTAGACTCTACTGTGCTTCCCGATGTATCACGAGTCAGATGTATGAAGTAAAGCTATATAGGTATACCCTGTTAGCTGGGCTTTCCATGATATCAGCCAGGGATGTACCAAATGCCGACTCTGGTGCGAGGCTGTCCGTGGACTTCCACATGGGCCTGTCGTGCAGTGGAGTACCGGGTAGGGCGGACTCATGGCTTCGCCGGCGAGTCCCGCTCAGTTGGGGAAACGTCTGTTATGAAAAATGGAAATAATTACGTACACAGATGATAAAAAATGATTGTTACGCAGCGTCAATTGAAGAGCTAAAGTACAAGAGAATATTGTGATTTATACGACATTATAACCTAAGCATTCCATAAAATACGTGTGTCTTGTTAAGGTAGAGTCTATCTTAAGTCTAGACTCGAGATAAATACAGTCGCTACTCGCTTTGATTATTTCTGCTATCTAGCAGAAGGTGTACCTAACTTGTGGGCGCTGTTGTTTTCTATTCTGTGTTTGTAACCAGTGTGACTAATGGGTGATATTATGATACTCAAACTAACCGGCGTAGCTACTGGTTAGTGGTTACAGTCGGGACTCGGGGCGTTTGCGATCAGACAAATAAATTATGTTCGCTAGATTTATGTAATTATGATTACCAGATCATCGGGCATCTCATCAGACCCACTCAGCTCGGTCCTAGTGGTGGAAGTGGAGCTGTTCAAGTCGCCCCACGCATTGTGGTTGGTGGTGTTGGCGGTTGGCGGCTCCGAGCTGGTCCCATCTGCAAAATCGTAAGCTGATGCCCTTTGTTACATGGTATTTATGTATATTATTTTTATTGACTCTCTCTATTGAATAATTTAGGTCTTAGTGATTTACTCTCGATGGTGAGTACCTAGGACGCTAAAGACTCCGCTTAGTATTCCACGCGGTCGTGTCTTGTTAATGAGACTTCATAACATTAAAATATATAGAAAATGTATATTGGATAATTAACAATAAAAGCTGTAATAAAATGTTAAGTATTATAGTAAGGATCTTTAACTGTTACCTGTTCTAAATCCCTCTCTTCTACTTCTGCCGCCGTCATCACTATTCCTCCTAGAAGATGCTTCACTATGGCTGCTTCTTAACCTCTCGCTCTCGAAAGTAATTTGGTCTAAAACAGATTGGTGATGCTTGTCCAATGTTTGTCCAACTAAATGGCCAGCTTTTTCTAAAGTTTGGCCCAATGTTTCTAAATGTTCCAACCTCCGCCGAGGAATGCGACCAAGATGGCTTGCGACTTTTCTCACTGTTAGTTCTTCTATCGGCTTTTGGGCATTTTCCATTTTTTTACTGAAAATAAAAAAAATTACCATGTTGTATTTTATTATAGTCAGGATTAAACATTATTGCTATCTTAATTTTTTAAGCGGAAGGAAAATAGTGATTTTGTACTTCAATAGTATTTATGTACAATTTTGCTTTAGGACTTCTCAGTCTACAATTTATATTCGCTGTTATTAATCCTAAAAGCCGATGATGTTACAGGGGTGGTGGCCAAGCTATATCTGCAATCGTTATCGCAAACGTTATGTACGAGTATATATCCTAACAAAAGACTTATAATTAGAATATTTCATTCCCATAATTTGTTTTTTGCTTTCTAAGTGTTAACGATTGCAGAAGGATATTTTAGCTACGGCCTCTAAGCTTATATTGGTAAAACGTTATTAAAATGTCAATATATTCTGCCTCTGATAAACGATCTAATGATAACGTAGGCTTTTAACTAAATTAACTACAATATTGACTACCCCATAGCCTATTTGGGAATGAAACGGTCTGCCAAGATGGATTTCCGCAGGTTCAAACCCAAGGCACACACTTCAGGCATTTCGGAGTTATGTGTGTATTGTTAATGATATACCGTGCACTTTACGATGAAGGAAAACATCGTGAGAAAACATATTTTTTACACCTGAGATTTCTCCATAAAGAATTTCGAGAGTATGTGAAGTCTGCCGATCCGCACTAGGCCAGCGTGGTGGACTAAGGTGTAACCCTCTTAATAGAGGAGACCCGTGCTCACCAGTGGCCAGTATATAACACAAGGCCGGTATTATTGTTTATATTATAACTACAAGCTTTGATTAGGGCTCAGTTTTTTGAGTCCCATAAGCTTATATAATATTATCATGTTATTGAAGAGGTGGTGGGTGATTACTGGATACTATCTATATCGATTGGTACCAATGATCGTAAACATGGGATGAAGGCATAAGCGCACGCCTTTATCTCACTAGGGGTAAGCACAAAACGAATGTGCTGACGTCCGCGTAACACTGAGCACAATTATATACCGTGATGATAGTCTATCAGACAACTCATGATCTTTCAGCGAAATTACAATACTTTATGTTTTGTAAAATAAATTCCAACGATTAACGTCAAGTTCGCTGTTAGGCAACAATGGCAACAAGATGCCCTACTCTAATATAGATAATATAAGAATATTTGTGTGGGAAAGGTTGTTTGCGACGACACAGTCAGATGATCGATATGTGTTTAATTATTCAGAAGGCATGGTCGTGCGACCCCGTCACACGGTGGACTGACGTCACTTCAGTTTTTTTATGTACACTCGACGAAAATATGGCACGGCTTGGAGGTTATAGGTTCCGGGTACTTTGTTAGCTGACTAACGAGCAATAAGACGAAAATGAGTAATGACTGTCTACAACTAGAGGCAAAGAGAGAAATGAGGAGTGAGATTGGATGGAGGGAAAAGATACCAGAGAACAGAGGATTAGGTATAGAGGAACTGAAATTGTACTAATATTCAATACACTGGAGGTAGAGAGGGAGAGAAAATTTCGCAGAGCTTCGAGTGCTGCACGTGCTGCGAGCGCGTCCAGCTTAATAAGACCCTGACAAAAAGATAACTACAGTTGAAAAAACCCGGTATATTGTCAAACTTCAAAGCACCTTACGCCAATGATCACGTTTTATTGAGATATCTCATAAGGATTTCTTATGTTTTCTCGAATGTTAGACATCAAATTAGACATCGGGCTTTGAGTCCCCCCATGATCATGAAGGCTGTAAAGTCTTCGAAACTTTTTATACATCTACTAGTAGGATTTAGGCGGCTTGTTAATGCTATTGCCAAAGATGGTTATAGGATGGCTCTACCATAATAAAAAAAAAACAGTAAAAGTCAAACAAGCAAATGACGGTCAAGCCATCTGATGTTAAATGATATCCGCAGCCCATAAACATCTACATCATATCAGAGGAGCCATACGCTGTCGGCTTCAGGGGCGGTTGCGGACGACAACTTAGACGTGAGTCGGAGGAAGCCCGCAGCCGTTCCTAATGCGCCGAAGATGGCCACCGCGGAGTTTTGGTTGGTATGCCGTGCGGTATACATAGGTTAGGGACTCGGCCCGGCGGTCGCCCGACGTTTTCCATCTCTCCGGGCGGCTCAACGTGTCGTAGGGCACGGTGAGCCCAACATAACCGCTCAGTCGTTCCCCTTGAACACTGGGCGGTAGTAATAATTCACTTTCTCCGCGTAAACAAAAAAAATTATGCTGTCGGCTTTAAACGAAAGGAATAAAGATTATGGGAAAACGGTGCTTGGGCTTCTTGAAATGGCGGAATATGAAGAGTTTATTAGTATATGTTTTGTTATTTGTGGTACATCGAATAAAGTAGTTGATAGATTCTATACCTACTGTTAACTTCTCATACTTTATTTTAAAGTTTTAGTTTCTAGGCGATATTACATTTTAATATATATACCGAAGCAGTAGGAGTAACCCAGTTATTGATTTATAAAATATACGGGTATGGAAAATGCGAGCTATTTCATGAATGGAGCCATGTTGGTCGCATAATTACACTCTAATTACTGTGTTATTGGAACAGAACTGTCGCTTCTATAAATGTTTAAAGTTTTTACTTCTGTAGTAACTATTATAGATTTAGGTTTGGTTTAGAAATTTTACTTTATAGGTTCAGAAGAGATGTTGAGCTAGAAGATACTCACTGGTGGTAGGTCTCTTGTATTGAAGGACATTGTAGCCAGCGTAACTGCGGGGCATTATGAGGCTTAGCATCTTATGTCTCAGGTTTACGAGCGCGGTGGAGTGCCACGCAGTACTTTGTAATTAAAAGTTGTGTATAACGTTGCTATTGTTCATGGGCAGTAGTATCGCTTACCATCAGGCCAGCGGTATGCTTGTCTCGTCACTCAGAAGCAAATTTAAAGGTGCTCTTCTTCGATATGGATCTCAGGGTGCATCCACTATGGTAACACTACATCACACTACCACTTGGGGGAGGGGGTGTAACACTACTTATTGGGGGGTAACACTACATCACAGGATTAGAACTTAAAAAAAAAAGAGTAATACCATTATATTCGTGGCGTATGCTCATCGAGACTGTTAGATGTTCAACACATAATTTTCTATTCGTCCCCTCCAAATTTTCTCTCAGATTCTTTCGTCCATTTCTCGTCTGCTATAAATATTTGTGTATAGACATGACTTTTCTATTAACCAGCCCACTTGCTTCTTTCTTAATTTAGAATAAAGTAATAGATCAGATAGTAAGAAATTTCATAAATCATCCATCGTACGCCCTACAATACTTAGGGTCGAAGTGTTCGAGGGCGCTCATTGCTCGACAATAAAAGGCATTTTATCACTTTATGTAATGAATTAAAACACTACCCCAGGTGTAATTGTATTGGTTATTAAGGCAAGGTCCGATTGTATACTTTTTACGTGTAATGTGATGTAGATGCCAGTTTTTAAAGAAAGGAATAGGATAACGGAAATCAGGGGTGGTAGAACTTCCGAAATTCTCACTCACCAAACGAAACGCTACAGCCGATTTTAATCATAGGCAAAGGCTGACAATTTCTTTACGTCAGAGGTTATGCCGGTCCATTCATGCTGTAGGCAAGCTAGCAAGCAAATAACATTCCAATGGTGATGCATAACCCTTCCTGTCGTAGTCGGTTAAGAAAAGCAATTGTACGAAAACTGTACATAATACACTAAACGTACCGTAGTAAAACATAAAATTACGTATCGGTATTCGATTATTGAGCATACCAAGGTCCTAACGATTTCATGTAAACAACCAGTACACGTTGACCTCCCGGGATTTACTCAAATTAAATCTTCACTGTGTTGTAATGTTGTGACATTTATGTGAGTATGTTAAAAATCTACAGGTTTGATTCCCTGAAGGAAAATAATTTTACGATTTATTTATTAGTCAATTTGCATTAGTACCTATTTAGCAAAGGGGAATGGCCATGGTCCATAGTGTGTTAGACCTAGGAATGAACAGTTAAAATTGGAATTATAATTATTAATTTCAGTTTCAGGGTTGTACTTACAATCAGAAAAACATATTTAAAAGGCTGCTATTGTTTTGTAAAAGGTACAAAAAAGTAAACAACATTTGCGTTTTGAGGTTATTAAAACCAAACAAAAATGACGATATCTATTATATGAATCACCTCATACTTATATTTCATGGGTGATATGTATTGATATCGGTGCCGACAGCCAGGACCAGTCTCTTGGCTAAGACACCTCTCACCTGAGCCATTAAAACCATTAATTAGGTGCATGTCAAAACAGATGTTTTGCCATGTAACTGGAGTGAGCTCGCAAAAATATTGTTGTATGTTATTCGTTATACTTAGTTATATACTGCGAGCAGCATCTAGTTTAACATAATAATGTAATATTACCAAAAAATATTTGATTTCACTAATTCAGACGAGTCTTTATCATCATAAATTGCGAAAATTTTAGTGCTAAATAATGCGGGATTTTGAAATCGAAGGACATACATTTTTATTTCCCATTATAGAATTTAACTAAGAATTTCACTGATTTGCTGCCTGGCTACGCTATTATTAGACACGTCTAGACACGATTACATACCCAAACACACTGAAATAGATAGCTGTTTTTTTAGTTAGTTGCCATTAAAATATTAATGTACTTTAAAAAAAAACATTCATACTATTTTACAATATAGACAGACACTGGACAGCTACCGAAGTTAACTAACCGAAACTAATCCGCGAGGGGTCTACTTATTCTGGTCGTTGCAGTCACGCGACGCCATTATCATTAACATCACGCGTGTTAGTAGGGGAAGTATGTATAGTACATTGTGTCTAGATTTATCTACTATCTAGGCTTTTTAACTAAGTAAAATATCGTAATATAATTATTTTTAGGGATAAAATAAATTGATCTTACTTATAATTTACGGGTGTTTAAGAACGGTTTATTGAGTGGAATTAATATTAAACCATGTCATTACATCACTGGTTTATTGTTATTCTTTGTCATCATTCATCATATTATATACGGATCGACGCTTTCTCCTAGATCCTAATGTAGTACAGTGTTTATCTCTACTGTATGATGGTATGCACATATCACAATTTTATCCGCTTGCTCGTTTCCGTGATCATTTGCAATACAATACAATTCAATCAGCCCTGTACTATATACTGCCCGCTGCTGAGCACGGGCCTCCTCTATTACTGAGAGGGGTTAGGCCTTAGTCCACCACGCTGGCCTAATGCGGGTTGGCAGATTTCAAATTCGAGATTCTTATGAAGAATTCTCAGGTGTAGGTTTCCTCACGATGTTTTCCTTCACCGTTAAAGCAAAGGATTTGATAAGCAATACACACGTAACTTCGAAAAGTTAGAGGTGTGAGTCTTGGGTTCTGAACAGCCGGACATTGTCTCGGCAGACCGTTCTATTCCCAACTAGGCTATCGTCCGCTTATCAATTATAATAAGTAATATTCCTGGCTCGGTTATCGATGCCGTATATTCGTCATGTATATACGCTATAGGCGTCTACGATACTCTCACAGTATACTGAATATATGGTACTATGTAAGTACAATTTTGGGGGTTATCTAAGGATTAGCTCAACAGAAGCGAAAAATTCTTAATTAAGACCTGTAGTGGGCGTAAAGCTGTAGCTTCCACGGAGGAAAGAGAAGATTCTTAGGGATGAAGGTACGTGTGCGCTCATTGCATAGAATTCCGCGGAAGGGGGTAGGGCTCAACATAAAACTAAAGCTATCTGCAAAATTGGCAAACGAAAGCCACTAAGATTATTTCGATTTACTAACAACAATAGGTCTGAGTCATATTTAACCAGATAATTTTTATCAGTTGCATATTAAATTAAAGACCCAACCGCACCCAACATTATATTATTTTGTGTTAAAACGTTTTTATTTATTACTTTTTTGTTAGTTAATTATAATATAGTATAAACAATACATCATAGATATACGATT
This sequence comes from Lapara coniferarum, assembly GCA_949316025.1. NCBI lineage: Eukaryota > Metazoa > Arthropoda > Insecta > Lepidoptera > Sphingidae > Lapara > Lapara coniferarum. The sequence continues at coordinate 24,279,674 of OX438931.1, read as the reverse complement.
CCAGCATTTGCGAGTCATCTGCTGTTAGTTATTGAAGAGTTCCGTTGTGTATCTCCGAAGATCTTCATCAGATCTTCATAAATTATATACTAAAATCTTCCCTGAAAACTATATATTTGAACATCGAAAACCACATCCAAATCGGATCAGTAGTTTTTGAAAAACTCGCGGCCATACAAATTTACATACATACATACAAACATACATACATACATATGGATCGAATACAGAACCTCCTTTTTGAAGTCGGTTAAAAAGTCTTATATCGGTGTCGGGTACTCCAAAACTTGAGATCTCACAACATTCAAAGCCGAATAATATTTACGGATTAGACAAAAAAATCTACAAGCGGTACCTGTGATAGCTCTCGTTTCGTCCGCTGCGCCACGAAGGCTGTAAAAATATTGACAGTATTAGCTAAGGCGAGCCATACGGTATCCTTGAACCAATTCTCCTGACATTACGCTGGATATAAAAGGCTGTCTGGTCGTTTTTTTCATTGCATTGAATGATAAGACGAGCATGCCGTTCGCCTGAAGGTAAGCGATACGACCACCCATAAAAAGTAGCAACGCCGTTCAGCACCTTGTCTTACAAAGTACAGTGTGGCATTTCACTGCGCTTGTCATCCTGACACATAAGATGTTAAGTCCCATTATGTCCCGTACTTACACTGGCTACAATGTCCTTTAAACTGAAACACAACAGTGCATGCACACTGCTGCTTCGCGGTAGAAATAGACATTGCGGTGGTACCCACCCAAACGGACTCTTACATACGAGAGACCTACCACGAGTAAATTCGGTCGTATATTGTATTGAAATTAATACGAAGCCGCTTAAGAATTATTTTATAAAACGCTCAAAAATTCCTTTTGCGTTGAGACTGATTAACTGTGGTGGTGATCACTCACCATCCATGTTGCTTGTTCATTAAGTTTTATAAAAATTACCGATTCTTAATCACTTCATAACCTTTGTCGTTTATAGTCCAGTCCTTGAAAAAACATGATTATTACGGCAAAGTGGAAAATACCATAATTAACTCGTAACTACCACATATTCCTCGGTACCTTTGTAATCTAATCGAATTACTTTTATAATGACAGCAGCGTGAGAATACACATTGTGAATTCGACTCGTGCTGAAACAGTAGCGTTGAGGCAGTTAACTTGTTTTAACCTCGGTCGCTCGCCATTATAAGTTCACCCCTCTAACTGCATTCAACATCTGTACAACTTTCATTTTGTTTAGGTTGTGGGTTTCTCTTATTATAGGCATCTCAATCAATTTCTATTGCCAAGCAGCAGTGTGCAAGCACTGTAGTGTTTCGGTACCCATGAAGCTATGTTGGCTACATAGCTAGCCAGTGTTACTGTTACGTGTTAAGCCTTAACACTTTATGAGGGTTACCAGCACAGTGGACTGCTATGCAGTGCCTCACAAATCAAAATTCAGGCAGTGCTGCTTTTTTACTCGATTTTGATGCTAGTGGTCAGTTACAATGACCTTGATTCCGTATAAGAATTGTTGTGATTTTGAGATCATTAGGTAGTATTTTTTCATAATGAGTAATGTAAATATTTGAAGTTACGTTTATTTGTTTATCGTGGATATATCATTAAGGTTCAATAATATGTTGATGTATATGTCCGATGAAAACGGTCATTTGAGTGTATGAAAGCAGATACATACATAAATTGTAGGTACCTTATTTAAGCTAATATTGGAGTATGAAAATGCTTTTTCTATGAGTATAATATTATGGTGATAAATAAAGTGTAGCTTCTCTTAATAATTAGAATTTACTCCTGGCCTATATTCAAGAGTAGGATAAGTTATCCGATAAACCAGGCAATCCCAAAATCTCCAATATTGCCGAGATCCCCATCGTTAAAATAAAACCAGCTTTAGTGCCGTTTAAAAATAGCAAGCACATTAGAACAATTACGACTGAACGCGTTAAACAATTGTTTACAATCTGTTTATTATCAATGGCTGAGCTATTGTTCTAAGAATAAATATACGATGTTTAGAATCACTTTCCCTGTTTCCGACTAACAGACACCTTTGGTTAAGTACCTTCCCACTTTACTTAATAATCATATTGATTTACATGATAATGATAGCGACTAGCATCAGAAACATTGAGAATAAGTTAAATGAAATAAAAATAGTAGTTACGTTGCGGACATGACATCAGTTTTGATTTTGAGATTCGGCCGGTGAGCCAATCGAATTTCTTATGTTGGATTAAGGGTTGTATCACTGTCTTTCAACCTACTTCTGAGAAAAGTTCACTCAGTTGTTTTATAGTAGAGTAGTTTTTCCGGTTTCTCAGCATTAAATTGGTAATGCGACGCGACGCTTTAATTGATTGAGAAACTGAAATACATTTATGATACGATAACTGTGCTAACTCTTACTTGGTGATAAAATCCATATTTGAAAATCTTGCTGTGTTTTTGAGATAAAATGACTACGACAGAATGATTTGAGTCGGACAAGATTATCTAAGACTTGTTATCTGTTTAACACTGATAAAAAATATCGCAGACGCGTAAGTATAAAACTACTTGTAAACATTAGCATGAATAAAATTCCATTGAATAAAAGTTGGTCTTATTTATACGAGATCATAAATTATCGTAGTAGTGTCAAGTAAACATCGTACGTATGAAACCGATGAGATTGTCTTCAACCTCCGGTTAGGGAAAAATAAATAGCATCAAAAACATAAAAATGAAATATTGTAGCCAATGCCAATATTTAAAATATACTTGGTGGTCGACTCTGCCGGTGAAAGAATTGAGATATAAATGGGCACCAAGAGTTTTAGAACATCCTGAAATTTGTATGGTGTATATAAAAAAAATGTCGCCGAATTCACTGCCCGCTCTTGTAAGCGAAAGGCTTTTTTGCCACCTTTAGCTAAGCACAAGGCTTTACTAGACTGTACCTACCTACTTATCTTGACCTCTTTTGAGTACGTGCCTTCGCACAATATAGAAGTTAAATCGGACTACAAAATGAGACTATAATATTATTATTTAAACGTTAAATTTACACGCACTTTGCAACTAACTAAATAAATAAAATTATTTGGGTGAAATTCAGGGCAGATTTAATTCGAAAGAAGTTTGATGTTACCCATCGTTTTCTATAATCCCAAACGCTTTTTTATTGAATCCAACGAAAATGGATCAATCATAACAAATATTTTTGACATGTTTACAATTAATTACTTATTTTGATACGTTTAATCTGGGATTGGCTCGAAGATTAAGATTGAGAACTTGTATTGGAAATTGCCATAGGCGTTATTGGAAACTTGTTTTGATTTTGTCCCCGTGATTTAGCACTAAATAACTAATCTGAGTCGGATGTGATAAGTGAGAGATACTGCGGTCCACTTCCCTTGTAAAGCCTTTACGGATTTCTGCCGGACTCACCGGTTTAAACCGTCCTACAGACTATGACTCGACCATTCTACTCTCTTTCCCTTATATCGAAATTCGCAGGTTGCGCATGTGCATACAACCGCAAAACGGTCCTCTTCCCCGTGGTGTAAATCTCACGAAGTTTACATTCATTTCCAACAATTATTAAGTTCGGCGAACTTCTATAGGTACTTTTGATTCGTTTCTCTCTCTTTACTCTTGGATATCTCGATGGATATTTATATACCTACAATCCGATCTAGATAATGTATACCTACTTACCAAGGCAGCACGACTTGATGTTATGCTTGAAATAATCTGTACTAAAATAGTAATCGCAACCAGGACAATTCAAAGGAAAATATTTTAAATACAAATCACGTTTTATCATTGAAACGGTGTACGGTTTATACTATACAAACCGCACATTGTACCTCACCGTGTACGTATAGTTCACACGGGCGAGTCAGCATTTTACGTTACTATGTCATTTTCATTATATCAATACATTCGCATCAGTTCACCTAACGCCATCGTGCAAATAACATTACATATCACTACTTTTAACAATTAATCTTTGTGAACTCAAATAAATCAACTCATCGCCAAGTGATCGTCTTTAACTTCAACTCAACCTCAACAACATTAAAAGATTGTGTGGTACGCACCATACAGCTTTTTGGTCCTTCGAGAACTGTACACGTGGAGCTAATTGCGCACTACCGGTCTACATACCTACTACTACGGCGCGATTGATTCTACTTGTACTACAACCAGCAACAATTGATTACCTTCTACACAATTTTTACATCAATTAAGGTAGTGTGAATTGTATTTCCAATCGCGGTAGCGAATCGGTTCGGCTGGCCTTCCACAAGCGGACCTCCCCAGTCGAATTGAGAAGGCGCTTATTCCGTGAAAGGGATATAAGTCTCACTGCCAGAGCTATCTCGCATCGAGCGTACAAACTTTCAACATGAGCTGCATACAGCATCTCTTAACAAATCAAGAACAATTGGCGGAAGCGATAGAACAGCTTCTGCGTAACTACAAGAAGGACTCAGCAGAACGAAAAACTCCATCTTATATCAAGAAACGTGTGGAGACTCTAGATGCCTATTGGGCAGAATTTCAAGCCAATCACGCAGCATTGTGTGAATTTGAAGATCGTAATTTTTCATATTTCTCCGAAAATCATTACGAAAACACGGAACTATTGTATAACGAAGTTCGAACAATCATCATTTGCGGGGATAACCCACACAAAGGACAAACATTTCCAGCAAACCCATCTATACGTATACCAAAAAGCCAACAATCAGGTGAATCTTCATCTTATCAAGAACCAGTTAAAAGTATTTCACAAGGTAACGCTAGTAAGATCGAAGAAATGCTACGCAAACAAAAAAGCAACTTCAAGGCATTTTCTAAGACTCTAGCAAGTATTAACATAGAAAATATCAACGAAAAATGGGAATTTGAAGACACCTTGAAAAACCTTGAATCAAGATGGAAGGCAATCGACACACTCTATTGGGAAATCGATGCTGAGAATGTAACCGGAGAAGAAGATAATTATGAAGAAATCGTCGAAAACTATGAGCGGCAGTACAACGCAATGAAGAAAACTATAAATACTAAAATGTGGTCGGTTGCTCACAAAGAAAAATCAACACCAAAGATGGAACTACCAACCTTCAGTGGAAATGTTCAACATTGGACATCATTTAAAGACTTGTTTATTGAAACAATCCATACCAACCCATCCTTGTCCAGCGCTCAGAAAATGCAGCATCTGAAATCAAAAATTAAGGGCGAAGCTGAAAGACTAGTTCAGCACTTACTGATCAGTTCTGACAATTATCAAATATGTTGGGACATTCTTAACAACAGGTATAACAACAAAAAATCGATATTCAATTCTCATCTGAATACGATTCTAAATCTACCAACATTGCAGTACCAAACTTCCAGAGCAATAAAAAACGTCCACGATACAACTAACGAGAGCTTAAACGCCATAAAAACCCTTGGCGTGGACATTTCGACATGGGATCCGATTTTAGTACATCTCATCGCACAAAAATTGGATACTGATACCTACAACAGCTACATTGATTCTTTAAAGGAACCCCGAGAATTACCCAAGTTGTCAGAATTCTTACGTTTCTTAGAGAGCAAGTTTATATCCTTGGAAGGTGGACGTCGCAAACTAGAGCGACCATCTCCTGACAACCAAAAACATCGTGGTACCTCATCCAATCAACCATACGCATATAAGGCATTCAATACAAACCAGAATGACTATACGAAAAATAAATCATTCAAAAATATTAACACTACATTAAACAAGCCAAAGAATGTGCTAAGTAACATAAAATGCCCAGTATGCAAAAATGATCATGGATTATTCCATTGCAACGAGTTTATCAAATTACATACTGACGAACGGCATAAATTAGTTGAAAAACACAATTTATGCAAAAATTGTTTATTCAACCACAAGGGCAAGGAATGCAAGTCTGAAAAACGATGCCGCCAATGTAACGCACACCATCATACATTGTTACATAATTCGATCGAGAACATTACGCCTAGCAACAAAGAAAAAACTAACAATGAGAGCACTCCATCATCAAGTAGCCACGTGTCGTTGGAAGATATATCGGAAACACTTTTGGCCACCGCTCTGGTCAAGGTCAAGGCCTTTGATGGTTCAGAGCTCATTTTACGTGCTCTAGTTGATCAGGGATCTCAAATATCCCTTATAACTGAAAACGCTGCTCAAACACTAGGGCTGCCTCGGCAGAGATGTAACGGAGTAATTTTCGGCGTCGGAGCGCAACAGAATAACTGCAAGGGTGCTGTAACATTAACATGCTCTGCTGTGCATAGCAGTTACACTTTTGTCACAGAAGTGTACGTTATAACTAATTTGATTAACAATCTACCTAACAGATCATTCCCGAAACCATCAACCTGGGAATATCTGAAAGGCATTCGATTGGCTGATCCTAACTTTAACATCAGCAGACAAATCGATATACTTCTTGGAGCCGATGTTTACTCCAACATCATACTCAGTGGTATCATCAAAGGAGATGGAACACAGCCCATAGCTCAACAAACTCATCTGGGCTGGATACTGTGCGGCAACATGAAGCCATACCAATGCAATGTCATTCTTAATAATTTAGAGGACATTCATAGATTTTGGGCTATAGAAGACATAGATGAAAGCTCACCAATGTCGTCGCAAGACCTACTATGCCTTAATCAATACAAAACTGAAACAAAACGTCAAGAAAGCGGGCGGTATGTCGTACGACTACCGCTACATTCCGATATCAAAGAGAAGCTGGGTGAATCAAGACCTAAAGCTGTTGCACAGTTTTTACAACTAGAGAAGAAATTTAACAAATCTCAAAACGTAGCTATAGATTATAAAAAATTTATGGCAGAATATCTGGAATTAAATCACATGCAATTATGTCAAAGTAACAAGAAACCAAGCTACTATTTACCACATCATTGTGTACAACGCGCGGACTCTACTACTACAGGGCTACGCGTCGTATTTAATGCGTCATCAAAAACGACTTCGGGACTAAGTTTAAACGATTTGATGTACACTGGACCGAATTTACAAACTGATTTAATTCAAATCATTTTAAAATGGCGACAATATAAGATAGCCTTTACAGCTGACATAGAAAAAATGTTTCGGCAAATTTTATGTCACGAAGACGACCAACAATATCAAAAAATCTTATGGAGAGACTCCACTAATCAATTAATCCAAGAGTACACTTTAACAACAGTGACCTACGGAACAAAGGCGGCTCCTTTCCTGGCTATGATGACGCTTAAACAACTCGCTAATGACGAGCGACTCAAATATCCTGAAGCTGCTGTTATTTTGGAGTCTTCATTCTATATGGATGACTTGCTCTTCAGCTGTGATGACCTTGAAAGGTCGAAACGATTGAAAACTGACCTCATTAACTTGCTGAAGTCAGGTGGATTCAACTTAAGAAAGTGGTCATCTAACTTTCCCGATCTACAAGAATTTCACCACACTTCAACCTCATCATCAGAAACCTATGACTTTCGTCACCAAGACTCGCAAAAAACATTGGGCTTACGGTGGAATCCAAGCGAAGACAACTTTACCTTTCAATTGGCAATCGATTACAAATCGACAAAACCTGTTACAAAACGAGTTCTTCTTTCTGAAATTTCGAAGATTTTTGATCCGCTGGGATGGCTGAGCCCTGTAACAACTAAACTGAAACTAATATTTCAAAAGGTATGGCAAGAACAATTAAAATGGGATGACGAAGTGCCTAAAATCATAAACAAAGAATGGGTAAAAATTAAATCAGAACTAACTGAAATTAATCAACTTCAAATACCAAGATGGTTACAAATTACGCAACAAGATGATATCGAGTTACACGGCTTTTGTGACTCGTCTGAACACGCCTATGCATGTGTCATCTACTGCAAGGTTAAGAAAAATCCTAAGAAAACTGTCATCGTTGCAGCAAAATCAAGACTCGTACCAGCAAAGAAAACAATCACACTGCCCAGGCTTGAACTATGTGCAGCGTTACTATTATGCACATTAATGAAAAAGGTCATCGAATGTCTTGATTCAAATCATAAAATTACCCTAGTGGGATGGTCTGACTCTACTGCCGTCCTAGGTTGGATACAAGGCGATTGCAATCGCTGGAAGCCCTTTGTATCCAACAGAGTTAAGAAAATTATAGATACAATGCCACCAACATGCTGGCATTATGTAAAATCGTCAGAAAATCCCGCGGACTGTGGCAGTCGCGGAATATTACCAAAGCAGCTTAAAGAACACATCTTATGGTGGCACGGTCCGGAATGGCTCGCTACTTATCAACCTGAAACAGAAAAATTTCAATTATATGAAACGAACGAAGAATTAAGAAAACTGCAAACAAACGTCACCATACAACGTCACACATATGACGTTATCGATGACATACTTACCAGACATAGCTGCCTTACTCGAGTTACTCGCATTATTGCATGGATATTACGCGCGGTGTCGCGTAACAAACATCAGCTGCCGAACTACTTAACATTACCTGAAATTAAACATGCAAGAAATATTGTAATAAATCACGTACAACTTACCTCGTTTGAAGATGACATCTCGAACCTGCGACAAAGAAAAGAAGTGCACCGAAAAAGCAAACTTTTACCCCTGAATCCCTTTATTGACCAAACGGGGCTCCTGAGAGTGGGAGGAAGGTTAAAAAACGCAAACATCGATGAAGATCAGAAAAATCCAATTATAATTCCTCACGAGGGACACTTCACAAATTTATTGATAGATCATGCTCATAAAGTGACATTCCATGGTGGAGTACGCCTAACGTTGGCTAATCTGCGAAAACAATATTGGATAATTGGTGGAAACAGGGCTGTCAAGAAGCGAATTTTCAACTGTATAAAATGCCGTAGACATAACCCTATTCAACAAAGTCAATTAATGGGAGACTTACCGGCGCCACGATGCAACTTGACACGACCATTTTATAATACAGGTGTTGACTACACCGGGTACATCGACATTAAAACAAATAAAGGTCGAGGCGTAAAAACAACAAAGGGTTACATTGCTGTCTTTGTGTGTATGGCCACGAAGGCAGTCCACTTGGAACTAGTCTCAGACCTGACTTCATCAGCTTTTCTTTCCGCATTGAGAAGATTGGCTGCCCGTCGAGGAACTCCACGTCACATATACAGTGACAATGGAACTACTTTCGTTGGAGCGAACAAGATTTTAAAACAGGAAATAATTAACCTGAAGAAAACACTTGACCCTGAATTCTTCTCAGCTATCACAGAAATGGAGATCGAATGGCACTTTATTGCGCCATTCTGGCCAAGCGCAGGCGGCCTTTGGGAAGCCGCAGTGAAGAGCCTGAAATATCACTTACGCAGAGTCATTGGAGAGCAGAAACTTACTTACGAAGAGCTTGCAACGCTTCTAGCACTACTCGAGGCTTGTCTTAATTCGAGGCCACTCTTAGCGCTTACGGAAGACGCTGATGATATAAATTATTTAACGCCATCACACTTCCTTTCAAGTGGTCCTAACTTAACTATCGTTGAAACTGAAACAGATGAACGAACTCGTTGGCAACTGGTACAAAAAATCTTCAAGGATACCTGGAAAAGATGGCAGTCTGAATATCTATCCCATTTATTACCCCGAAGCAAGTGGCATCGAGTACATGAAAATATGAGCATTGGCGATATTGTTGTAATCCATGACGCAAATCCTGCTGGGAAGTGGAGTCTAGGCAGAGTTATCGATCTACATCCGGGCAAGGATGGATATATACGCGTTGTTACAGTCAAGACAAAAAGCGGAATTTTAAAACGCCCAATTATCAAACTGTCGAAGCTACCTGTAAGAGAACAAGATGAAAGCAAAGAAAAACGAGCCGAAAACAAGACACAACAAAATGCACAACCGAAGGAGCCTAAAGGAAGAAGAAGCAACAGATCGTGCAATTTGATATGGGCCATCATGTCGATTCTATCATTAGTGTGTCCCGCCCGGTGTAACTACAGCCTAAGCTATCTAAATAGCAACCAAAGCATTTACTTCGACAAAGTCAATGACATGCATATTGTTCGCGACGAATGGAAATTGATCGTTTATTATGACATGAATCCCTATTGGAGAGGTATGGAAATACTTAAAAACTACATAACCAGCCTTGACAAAACGTGCTCAAGCTCAGAAAGGCTTAGCCAATGTGACGTCATCCTACTACAACTACGTCACGGTTACACTGAATTGGCGTACTATAGTGATATGTTACTCAGCCAGAATACACGCTATAGACAACGCAGGGGACTTATCAACGGAGTTGGCTACTTAGCTAATAGCTTGTTTGGCATACTCGATGATCAGTTTGCTACAAGATATGAAAAAGATATAAACTTAATAAAGGAGAACGAAAACCATCTGACATTATTGTTGCGAAATCAGACATCGATAGTAGAAGCGGAAAACAACCTATTAAAAAGAGTAAAGGAAATCATCGTGAAACAACTTCAAGAGACGTCATAGCACACAGCTCAAACCACACATACGCTTGCGTTAACAAGGCAACTTCACCAGTCATTTCAAGACCGTTCAGTGAAAGTGACAATTAAGTGTTTAATTGTGTGAAATTCTAGAGACATTAAGTTTTAATATTGTAAACATTGCTTTTTTGCTGTATTCATCTCATCTCATCTCATCTTGCCCTAGGGAATATGTACGGTTTATACTATACAAACCGCACATTGTACCTCACCGTGTACGTATAGTTCACACGGGCGAGTCAGCATTTTACGTTACTATGTCATTTTCATTATATCAATACATTCGCATCAGTTCACCTAACGCCATCGTGCAAATAACATTACATATCACTACTTTTAACAATTAATCTTTGTGAACTCAAATAAATCAACTCATCGCCAAGTGATCGTCTTTAACTTCAACTCAACCTCAACAACATTAAAAGATTGTGTGGTACGCACCATACAAACGGAGATCGGACAAAAATTGAATGCCTTCTTTAATAGTGTTTAGATTTTTGGGCTATACTGCTATTTTGCAAGTAAGTATAGTCAGCCTCATAAGTATCTAAATGAACAAATTCAAAATTTCAAACACCTTATACGCGTTAAGTTTAATTGAAACATATTTTTTTCTTTGTGTGACGTAACGTAAACACACTTTATTATATTATTATATCAAGATAAAAAAATGGGTTCATGTTGTATTGTTGTTGTTGTTTCATGTTGTTCATTGGCTCCTTTTTCCGCACTTAGCCCGTAAAAAGTCGGGCCGTTGTGCGTGATGTGCCAGCTAGAAGTCTAGCCAGCCCAACTCCTTCCAGAAGCGCAGGATCTTCCTGGTTCCTTCCAAAAACAAATGGGTAAGAACACAAAAGTATTAAGAGGATTTGAATTGTTGAATTTGTTCACCTGTTTATGTGGCTGACTGTACATATAGTGAACCCTAGATTATACAGTTTTGACACTTTAGTACAAATTAGATGTTATAAATGTTACAAAGGTACTTTATAAGGCGAAGGAAATATGCGGTAAGGTCAGGGTGCCCTATTCCGTCTACGGGGTGAATCCGTCTTATTGCAATTACGTTCTTTCTAATCGACGAATGGCATTGATAGCCACGTAGATAAAAGAGCATAATTTCTTAGTTCTAATTAAATCACCTAGGTGTCATAAGTCTTTATAGAAAAGGATAAAACAAGGATTGAAGTTCAATTTCAGTTTGAAAGTTAAACATGAGTGACGTGTAAAGCCATTGTATTGCAGATAAATATAAAATTGGGCAACTTACAATGTCCGAAGACTGTATTATATGAAGTTTAATGTCCGTTTAAACATAGTTTGTCGGTGTTTTGCAACAAAATGGTGTAAATAGATACATTATGTGATGTGAAAAATGTTGGACCTAAAAATTTACAAGTGCCTTATTCCATCCATTTTGCATGGGGTTAGATCGTCATATATTATATATATATCATCTAGCCCCCATTTCAGGCGTCGTAAACATTTTTACGGAAGCGCAACCAATATCAACTTCTAATACTTAAAAAAACGTAATATAAGGTGATTTTATATTTTTATAGAATCCTGAACAAGAAACACTCGAAGGCGGGACTCGAACCCACGACCTCCGGCGAGGTCCCGGGTTCGAGTCCCGCCTTCGACTGTTTCTTTTTCAGGATTCTATAAAAATATAAAATTATTAACCAGGCACTACATGACCATTGACATGTATAAAAAATCATAATGTAATATAAGGTTCTACAGTGGATCACGTATTTGACAAGAATGTGAAAGAAGAACCACACTGTCTTCAAGAGTTTAAAAAATCCGGATTGGTGTCCTCTCATTTTGTAGTGCACCAAATAATTAAATTATTTGGTGCACTACAAAATGAGAGGATATTATTTGTAATTATATTTACAACCCCTGTCTTCCTTGATGTGCCGGAATAGCCCCCGAAAAAGTAATTTGCACATAAAAAGGGAACGAGGCCGCCCGCTTATATATATAGATGTATGAGAAAACCGTATGTATATGGACACCGGTGTCCGTCGTGGGCCTTGACAGACTACGATGTTAATGTTTATTATTGTCTGTCTCCAATCGTTGTATAACCTCATCACATGTATATGTCAAATAACGAGTGATTTCCATGTAATCAACCCATATGACGGATTTCCCCGTTTTTTTAAGGAAAAATCCGTCCAGTGGACACGATTTAAAAAAGTTGTATATCTCTATTCTAAAGATAGCTGAATTAAGTACCTTAAGTGTATACAAAAGATTAATAAATTCTTAAGTGCGTTAAACTTTCACATAGGTAAACAAACTAAATGTTATTGAAATATGGGCCAACCAACTTGAGGTATGCAAAAACTATGCCGGAATTAGCCCCCGTGACCTTATGCCAGACTTAAATAATTGACTTTATAGCACTGCTAGTGATCAGTATTTGTTTAGTTTATACAAGCTACTAAGGTTATTGAAGATAAAGGAGTCAAGGGTCCCCCGAGAATGTAAAGGTCGGACGAAGTTTAAGAAAGCAGACTCTAAGAGCCGTTAGGAAAACGCCTGGGGTAATGAAAACACGTAGACTAATATGAAAACATTGGTTTTAGTAACCCTAACAGAAATGTCAAAATTGTATATCGTTCTTCTACCTACTGTTACTGCTATTTTCACAGGTTAGCCGACATAAGTAGGTTACCGACTTTCGGAAATCTAAAGGAGAATTCTGAGGTATGCGAGTTTTCTCTTGTACTCCTTCACGGTCAAATCGATTGATAATAATGGATACTGAAAACAAGCGTGAATTTGTAAAGTTTTAAGGAATTGAACCCCAAACTTTCGTCTAGGGATATCGTAGCAGTCGGTTTCACTTCCGCTAAGCTATTGCTTTTCATCAAACATATTTTTCATTTATTTAATACCTAACAAACATGTGGCAGTTCGCTGTGCTGAAAACACTTTTTTAGTTGAATAAGAAATAAGTATATCCTTCTTTCTAAAACTGGACACCTTGAACGACTTATTAATTAAGCCATATCCGGGAAAACTCGTATGTTTGACAACTTCAAGATAAATGCCACTCAGTCACAAACGTTTGTCAGTATTCGATTTTTACGCATAAAACGCGTGTAAATAAAATAATCACAAAGTTAATTAATAAAACCTACCTACCTCACAGAAAAAAATACGGGCGCAGTAAAAACCGTATATCCTTAGACAATACGTAATAATTATCAATTTACTTACCATACAAAATCAGAAATAAATCAGGCAAAGGTCACATCACACACTGAATAATAAATTAAACTGACATATTTATGACACGACACTGGCCGTTGATATGTTTTTGTCAATTTTCTATTTCCCGCGCGCCATTGCACCGACACCGCGCGCGTTTCCGCCAGCGTTCGATTTTCGAATAAACTATCCAAGATGGCCGCTTGAATGACATTAATGGGTAGTGGAGGATAACGATCTGTCGATAACAGAAAAAATAATAGTGAAAGCTGAAATGTTTCGTCAATTGTTTGTATTACAGCAGTTAGTTACTATATAGTGATAGTTTATGGATTGACTATGTGGGCTGTCCTTGACTACGTTTATGTTTATTTGTTTTATTTATGTTATTGAGACATATAAGTTTTATAAAAAAATATTATTATTACCTATTATTGATATTATGATCTGTTTTTAGCGCTTAGCGTTCAATAAGGGGTTGACAAAATATTTTATTCCTTTGTTGAATGGCTTTCCCGGACGAGTTATCTTTTTTTATTTTTAAACAATTTTTCTATGTCGCTCGAAGTTGCTGCCTACTATAAAATTACTAATTCGAATATATACATTTTTGTCCCCATTATGTATGTGGGTATAAATGTATGATAATGGCTATTAAACAACTTTTTCACTTAAGTTTTTAAAATTAAAATTTTTATACGGGCACGTTGAAGATACACCTGGCTGGTATACCTTTAACCTGCACCTGATAAGGCTGCACCTGATGGTGTGCGGAGGGTTCCAGATAGGGTATTGACTGACGAATGATGTCTATCACTCGTCGACACAATTATGCTGGCCTATGGGAGTCGGATATACACAGGCTGAGCCCGGAACACGGCACACTTATCTGAATACCTTAAGTTCGGTGGTCGCTATCGATGAGCGATAGGCTCGCCCCCTGTCACATCATGGGACGGAGTACGCACGGTGAAAAGTGGGTGCATTAGGTGGTAAAAAGATTAGTGTGAGACCCAAGAAAGCTCAACGCAAAAATAACAGAGAAAATGCTTAAAAAACTTTTTAAAAATGTTGACTTCTGGTGCGGGGGGTGGGAGGTGGTGGTGGTGTAAACGTGATTTATTTGCAAAAAGGAAGTTTCAACAAATCCCCTTCACCCCTTCGCGCCCGGGGCCCGTGGCATTCTGCCATCCTAGAGTTACGCCACTGCTACCACCTGTATAAAAAAAAATTGGTGAAAAATGTAACTGTGTATTTTGATAGATCTCCTGAAAAAATCTATCGATATCGACATTTTCCCAACGTTGATTCCGTAATTTGCCTTCAGTCACATCACATAAGATACACCTGTGTCCACACTGAAAATAGATGAATTGCCATATTGAGTTTCGTACCCGGTTCGAATACCCTCATCCGGTGATATTGTGGACAATAGGTACCTCTTGAGTAGTTTTACCCACGGCCATATTCAATACCTCAATGGTGCATACAGATAAAGCATCACGACTTTTTGACTTATCAGTGGTAAGCTAATTCTTGTACCTACCCACATCCACAATATTATTATTGCCTCGGTGGCGTAGTTGTATTGCGTACGAGTCACGAGTACGATTTGCGCGCTGAGGTCCTGGGTTCGAATCCCGGGTCGGGCCAAAAAACATTGTGACTGGGTTTTTCCATCTTAAAAAAAATTACTCAGTCGCAGCCCGGAGTCAGGAAGTTGGCGGTGTCTAAGGGCGGTGTGATACCCCCGTGCCTCGGAAAGGACGTAAAGCCGTTGGTCCTGCGCCTGATCTCTCTCCGGTCATGTCGGATTGCCGTCTCACCGGACTATGAGAGTGAAGGAATAGCGAGTGCACCTGTGTATTGCGCACATACTTGTGCACTATAATATCTCCTGCGTACCTGGCTGATCTTTGAGATTGGCCGCCGTGGCCGAAACTGGCTAGGAGGATTTTCATTTTTTCATTATTACACCCACATCTCCCAAGTTATGTCCTTTGTAGGGGGCAAACCTATTATCATTTATTTCAATAAAAGGTAATATACAGCTAACAGTCCTTAAGAGTTCCGAGGCTGTAGCTAAGATGCCTTTCTACAATCTTTAACGTTAATAGCAAAGAAAAATAACTATGGGGATGACATATCCTTACAATAAGTGCATCGCTATTGAGTGTGTCATTCTCATATACTACGGTTACGCAGCTACGGTCTCTGACCTCATATTTATTTATTTTATTTATTTATTTAATTAAGACGCAAAACAGAGTACAATCATGACAATTTTATATAACATAAAGGCTTATTCTAAAACTAGATTGCATTCCAAAAAAATTCCCTTATATGGGTAAATTAAGATATTATATATAGAATTAAGAAGAAATAAGTATTGTAGTAGTATAATGACCATGCTTGCCGGTTCCAGTGAATCATACTCAGGGGTCAATTGCTGCAAAATCAGTAAGCCGGTATAAAACAAGGATGCATGATTTCCACTAGGTCAACGTTATATTATGTTTACTGCCTACACCAACTTCATTTTGCTAAACAAGATTATTGGCCATCACAGCCGTATCATCATTCGTGGTGCTAGGTACTTGCGGATTAAAATATAAACCATCGAGTATCGATGTCGACACTGTCACAGCGCGTGTAGGTACGTCAACAAGCGTGCAATTTGGGGACACGTCACAACACTACACACTACTCACAATGTATGTCACTGAAAATAGATCTCCAGTGGCTATCCACGCGGGTGGACAAACATAATTTGTCAATTTATTACCGTTTATTTTTCGGTAATTGATTTTTATTTTAGGCGTAGACTTGCGGAAAGACTCAGTGTGCGTTAGCTAAGATCTCAGGACGATTTTTTAAGTTGTTAAATTATAAAATTCCATTGTGTATTATAAGGACATCTGCATGCTGTGAGTTTTCCGCATACGCATATTTTGAATATGTTTAATATAACATAATGTCTGTTATGAAATCTACGAAATTTTTAACCTAGCGCGGTTTGCGTAAGAGCTTGCTCCTTTTAGAAAATTAAGGCCGGATTGAACTGATTGAACTACTTATGCTTATTATGTGTTTAAAGATAAATATTGATAAATACAGAAAATAAGCATAATGATTGACAAATAATTGGTCATTAGCAGGTAAGCACTGAACGTGGGCCCATATGGAGGTTGTCCGATCCCCCCGCCTTGGCCTACAACAAAATAATCCGAGCCACAAAACATGTGCACTTTATAATACCTATGTGCACTTCTAACAAACTTTCGCATTTATAATAAGATGAAAATGCGTAAAATAAAACTTCTGGTGGTGGGAGGATGGAGGGCGTATACGTGACTTATTTGTTGAAAGGAGGTTTTCTTGGTGTCATGGGGCGCCAAGAACCCACGCTACTCCACTGACATTTTGGTATCCTAGGAGCCCCCCCTGTGTAAAAGCTATAGCTACCGTGTGAGCCAGCGTACAATGTAACTTGATTTTAGGGTTCCACAGGGAGGTATCTCACAGTGGGGTAACTAATCTCCCTGTTGACTATTTAACCGTATCTAGTAGAAAACATAAAAACAACTTGAATTACCGACACAGAGACCACGTCGGATCAGCACCTGGAGTGACCCAAGTGAGGTCTGAATTCCTAAGGATTGACACTAGGTGATGATCCCAAAGAAAGGCGTGTTCAACAGTCCATATTATTTATTGTTTAATTTTGAACCTAATACATAATAATTAAATGTCTGCGGGCACGCACGCACTGGCTCCAGCGCTTATGCCGGGTACGAACGCTGTGTTTGCATTTTTGCACGATGTGCAATGCACCTACATTTTAATTAATATTGGGCTTTATACTGAACTCTGAGCTTTATCGGTTAATTCACGTCTATGCTTGGCGTTGAACAGTGTTTTGCCTCGGTCTCTTAAGTTATGATTCAACGCAAAACTCTGGTTAAAAACAAAACCAACTTCGAAACCACTACAAGCCAAAAAATTTAACTTTAAGATTGCTCAGATACTACTACTATAAAAAGTATGAAACCTGTAAACAGATAGACTCATGCATTCAAAAGACTTTAATTATCCACTCCTCATAAGGAGTCACTCCCGCGACCCCGGCCACATCTCAACCTTCCCCTCCCCCTTCTCCCTCGGCTGCGGCCCCTTCTTCAAAGGCAGCCCAGCCCAAACCAAAGCCCACTTCCACCACTCCCCCTCAGTCGGTGACGGTGGCGGCGGCGACAAGCGACGTCTCAGTCGCCTTTTTGTTAGGCTCCCCGGAGATTATGAGTCTCCACGGCCAACTGGCCGAACGTTCCCGCCTTCTTACCCGCTCTGGGATAGAAGACCCCCGTCTCATCGCAGAGATTTATCAAATCCAGCACCAAATTTTCCAGGCTACAGTTGACGCTGTACGCCTTCCTTCATTGTCATCTTAAATGGCTACCAACGCGCAACAACCCCCCCAGCGGACAAAACCCCGCTCCCTCAGAGTGGGGTTTTTCAACTGTAACGGCATTAGGGACCAACGAGCCGAGATTTCTTCCTTTGTCCGCGATAATAGAATAGATGTTTTCCTCATCCAGGAAACATTCCTCAAACCCTCTCACCGCGATCCCAACATCCCCAACTTCAAACTGGTGCGAAATGATCGTACCAGTGGCCGTCTTGGAGGCACTCTCATTTATTATAAAAGGTACCTTCATTGTATACCTTTAGAGTCACCACTAAGCTTGAGTAACATTGAGGCTTCGGTCTGCAGGCTAGCTATGACCGGACATCCGCCGATCACCATCATATCGGCCTATCTCTCGCCCACTAAGGAGCTTCACTCCAATGAACTCTCAACCTTATTCGAGATGGGGGATTCCGTCATTTTGGCGGGAGACCTCAATGCCAAGAGCACTCTCTGGAACTGCAACTCGACCAACGCGAGAGGTGCAGCCCTAGAGAGTTGTCTTGACATAATCGATATGAGTTTATTAGTTCCCTCTGAACCAACCCACTACTGCTCAAACGACGACCACCGACCTGACATACTCGACATAGCACTGGTAAGGAACGTAAGCCTTAGCGTGCGTTCCATGCAAGTGTTACAAGAGTTAGACTCTGACCATAGACCTGTGATCCTAGAGCTAGTTCCCCAGCACGGTCCATCAGACACAGGTCCTGACGTTCCGATGAAGGTGAAAACGAATTGGCGCCTCCTAGGTACCAAGCTCGCGGACACCTCATCCACTGATCTTTCCGCGATCCCGACCAACATCGAGACTCCTGAGGAAACGTCTTCACCAACCACCTACAGAACGTCTTGAGCGAAAGCTCCGAGAAGGTGCCAGAGACTGTCCACAGTCACTGGCAAATTCCCGACGACGTTCGGCGGTGGGTGAGGATGCGTAACGCTACGCTCAGAGCCTCCGCGACGAGACCCACCCCGGAACGACGACGTCTTGCGCGCTACCTCCAACGTGAGGTCAGACGACGCATAAAAGAGGTCGTCGATTCGAGATGGGAAACTCGCCTAGCCGAGATCCAACCGACACACCAGGCCTTCTGGACACTGGTTCGTTCCTTCAGGAGAAACGATGTGGCTTCCATGCCTCCGCTCAATCGTCCCAATCAACGCCCGGCGTTTGATGACGACGAGAAAGCGGAACTGCTGGCCGACAGCCTGGAGTCTCAATGTTCTCTCACCACAGTACCCGTAGACGACGACATTCTTGTTGCGGTTAACACGTTCGTCGAAGATAGGAATGCGGTCCGGCCACCGCCAATCTCTATTTCGCGACCGTTAAACGATAACATCGACCCGGACGTCGACGCGCCGCTCGATCCCCTTGCACCGGTGACGATCGAAGAAGTCATCTCTCTGATCAAGGCACTCAAACGTCGTAAAGCCCCCGGGGGCGACAGGATCTCCAATCGCATGATTAAGATGCTCCCGGAGCATCTAGTCCAAATTCTCACGTCAATTTATAACGCCGCGTTTCGAAACTGCCTATTCCCAGAGGTTTGGAAAGAGGCAGTTGTGATAGGTATCCACAAGCCGGGGAAACCCGCTTTCGAACCCGCCTCTTATAGGCCAATCAGTCTGCTCAGTACTCTGGGCAAAATCTACGAGCGGATCGTCCTCGACCGCCTCAAAATAGTCACCCACAATCAAAATTTGATCCCTCCGGAACAGTTCGGTTTTTGCGCTAGACGCAGTTGTGTCAATCAGGTGCTCCTCATCACGGAGTACGTTCACGACCAATTTCGCAAAGGTATGCCTACAGGTGCTATCTTCTTCGATATTGAAAAAGCATTCGACAGGGTGTGGCACAACGGCTTGCTTTTCAAGCTGTACACTCTCAACGTGCCCACACAACTCGTGCACATCATACGAGATTTCCTGTCGAATCGCGGTTTCAGATATCGCGTGGAGGGAACTCTCTCTTCCCGACACACCATCACGGCCGGAGTCCCGCAAGGTTCTGCCCTCTCCCCCTTTCTTTTCTCGCTGTATACCAGTGATATCCCCAAACCAAAGAACGCCCATCTGGCGCTCTTCGCAGACGACACCGCAATCTACGCCTCACGTAGGTACAGGTAGAGATCCCGACAATGTGGTGCGCACTTTGCAGGCCGCCGCCGATGAACTCGGTGAGTGGTTCCGCAAATGGCGAATCACCGTCAATCCCATCAAAAGCCAGGCTATCCTATTCACTCGGAAAAGGAAAGTCCGTGTGCCACACCTTTCAGTCCGCATGTCCGACCAGGTTATCCCCTGGAAGGACAAAGCTAAATATTTAGGAGTGACCCTTGATCAGAGGTTGACCTTCATCCCACATGTAAACGCGGTACGCGCGCGAGCCGCATTCGCGATGGGCCAATTGCACTGGCTCTTAAACCGGAACAGTAAAATGTCGATCCGCAACAAGATTAGGATCTTTACGACATGCATCCGACCTATCATGACGTACGCATCGCCCGTATTCGCCCATTTACCGCCTGCTCGTTTTCAGCGTATGCAGGTCTTACAAAATAAAATGCTCAGATATGCTCTTGGTGCCCCGTGGTACGTTCGCAACCGCAACCTCCACGTGGACACCAATATGCCGACCATCAGGCACTTTATGCATATGGCCAGCAGACGCTACTTCGATCGGGCGGTAAACCACCCAAAAACGCTTATCCGTAAAGCGTCTATATATACTCCATTTGATCGCGCCAAATGGAGGCGACCGCGTTCAGTACTGACAGATCCAGAGGACGAAATCACTCTGGTCATTCGCGAAAAGATCGAGCATCAAAAGCTCTTACACTCCACAAGACCGCTGTACCGTCCTCGCCGTCGAGGACCTCGTCGCGTTCCCCGTCACCCTAACCTCTTTTAGCAGTTCCGGCCCGCGTGCCGAAGACTACGAACACATGAATAGGATTAGGTTAAAAACCATGTTCCCCAAACGCTGATGTCTTATCCTCTCAGTGGCCGCCCTGAGCCGAGGTTCGTGACCCGTTAGTGGGTCGCCCTCAGCGTGGTCGCTTAATTTTAAGGGTTGCGAGCGCCTTCTGCACTCATCCAAAAGACCGGTGTTCTTTCATAAGCCGACCCTCGTCAGGCTAGAAAGAGTAATGTCAGGGACAAAAAAAAAAAAAAAAAATCCTCATAAGTAGTTCTATCAACATGCAGCATCTATATTTTATACCTATATTGTACTTGTGTTATATTAACTGCAGGTAGGTATATGAAACTTTCGCGGCCTTTCCTATTGAAAATTCATCCTTTCATCTCTAGGTACCAGTTAAGTATGTTTAAATACTTTAAGTTGACTTCGCTTTTGAAAATTTTACCCTTTACCACGGATGGAAAGACTGGCCAGTATCTGAATTCAATTCCTACTACGTCATTCATCAAATACCTACGTCACTATGCATAAGAACATAAATATTAAATACAGCACGTAATCTTTTCTTATGACGATTGCTGACGTCATTCCGAAAATAGACAACACTCGAGTGAATCGCACCTGTGTCGTCACGTGAAATTATTAATGTGGATTGTGGACTCGCACCATTCATAAAATGGGTAGTTAGAGTTTGTGACCTTATCAGTTTTTGTTAGCTGTAGTCTACGTATGTCTATTTGTAATGAAAGGTTAACGAAATTACGTAATGTATATTTCTTTGTTGAATTTCGTAAGGTCTATGACTAGCTGAGATATAGGTAACTAATGCACATTTGTATAACGATTTGATACAAATTGTAGACGGTTGAAAGCATTATGCATAGTCAACACTAAAAAATCAGCCTCAACCATGAATCACAAAACATGATATTGACTATTGCTCCACGTAGTCATCGTGAGACGTCGGGAGCTTTGACTAACAGTCGGGAGTCTCATGCCCAATAATTACACTGGCAGGTGGCTACAATGCACTTAAAATTTTGGCGCAATAGTTGCACACTCCTCTTTGGCAGAAATACATAAAACGGCGATACCTTTCCAGATGGCCAGTACGAGAGCGTACGATATAATATAAAGACAATGTTTTCTCTATTCCCCTAGCATTATGGATCTTGATTAACATTATTATAACATGTCGATCTACTACTTTTTGTTACAGTAGTTAAACATCTACATATCATTCCCTGCCTTCGACTACAAAGTGGTGATTCGTCTATAAAATTAGGTACTTACACGTGATTCCCGCAGTTGGCAAAGGAGCGCTTTTGTCGACAGTGTACGTGTTAGCAGATTGTTCTATACATTACCATAGTTGCTATTTCTGCCGCATGCCAATTTATTTGGTAAACAAATGAGGTATTTGACCGGGAGGAATGAATGAACGCAAATTAAGTATAATAATTAGACACACTCTAAATGAACGACATCAAAGTGTAAGCTCTGTTATGTATTAGTTAGAAAGAAATGTCTTATAATAGTTTAATAGCTGGGCATTCCGATTCTCGACATCTAACATATCAAGCTGAAGAGCACAGTTTAATGTACTCCAGGTTTCAGTCATGTCATAATTATTGCAAATGGACATGCGGCGCGAGTATACCATCAGAACTGTAAAAAGTATATTCCTACCCTAATTTCTGACTACTTAATTGTTACCTTTTATTTTGTTTCTTTTAGTTTAGGTCCGAATGCTTGCTTAGTTATTTTTTTTTGTACCTATTTACATTAACATATAAAATAACACATGTACGTTTATTCAGTAGGTTTAAGTTCTTTATCTTCTTCCCTTTATACGACTATGGTATCTACTAAATTAATTGAAATAGGAGATTAACCTATTCCAATTCCGTCGGGGTCTACAAATATTTACCTAAACGGGGAATCGATCGTGTGTCCTACTTATTTTAATTAGAATGTATGATATGAGACCACCCACGCATTAAACAATAGGTTTAAAATATATTAGAACCGACTTTAAGTATATCGAAGTGAGGTGTGGAACTAGAGAATCTCTTTATAATCTGACTACACAATAACTTCATTTGAAGCTGGATCTGAGGAACGCAGATGGTAGCAGTGCAGACCAATTATACATATTTAAGAAACGGTAGTTCATGCTTACATATAACAAGTAATAAAAATAAATCGAAAAAAAATATTTAATGACAAGTTAACCTTAAAACAAAATTATAAAATATCGCCCAACATGCGGGTACCCTTGTGCTAGCTACTTGTCTGGCTCATTTTATCGGTCATTACGTATGAATATGAATTTTAAGTATGTTCCGTTTGCCCCATACTACAGATTAGCACCGAAAATACATAGGTGCTAAAATGCCCGTTAAATATAAGGTCATATATTTTATATGTTTGCGACGAGAATCAAACTCTGAATACCCTTCTTAGACAGGGCCCTCGACTCAGGGCTGTAGCTAAAGAAGGGCATTGTGGGGCAATGTCCTACCTTAATAATCAACTAATAATAAGCAAAGGAGTGTAAACGTACGACGCACGTATGACGTAAAATAAATGTGGATTCACGGATTTAAGGGCATTTTGATATACCCTGTATATCAACCAAACAATGACATAAGTATTAAGCTGACTCAGACATGTTCACAAATCAAGAGAGCCAAAAATTTATTGCTCAGAACAGATCAATTAACATTTTTACTTCCGCCCTACCTGTAACCACAGCTGCCCTACCTGGAATTCAAGTCTAGCTACGATCCTGCCTCGACTATACTGTATATTATTAGACCTTTTATTGGTCACACTAATTAGTTTACGGTTTACCTAAGTACGGCTTACATAAGTGGACGATAGCCTTGTTTGGAATGGAACGGTCTGCCGAGGCAATGTCCGGAGGTTCAAATCCCACGGTACACACCACTAACTTTTCGAAGTTACGTGTGTATAGTTTATCAATTATACTTCACTTTAACGGTGAAGGAAAACATCATGAGGAAACCTACATACCTGAGAATTTTCTCTAAGAATTTCTAGGGTATGTGAAGTCTGCCAACCCACACTAGGCCAGCGTAGTGGACTAATGCCTAACCCCTCTCTGTAGTAGAGGAGGCCCGTGCTCAGCAGTGGGCAGTATATAATACAGGGCTGATTGCATTGCATTACCTATACAGGTACTGATTTATGTTATATTTTATTGTGCGATGTTTTATCAGGATCTTTAACTTATCTGCATCACCATGATGTTGACTGGAACTTGGGTGAGAATATCTTTTACCTACGGCATTATGTCTGCATTTAGCCTGTAGGTATACATTTTTATGAAGTGAATAAAGAAATAAATATTAGCCGTGATTTTGTACGTCATCGTTTTCGATGCAACAGCTTATTCTGTAAACCGATGTCCTAGGTTTTTAGATATCTTTACAGAAAAGTCATTATAAAATGTTTATGTTGGAACATATAGGAAATCAGATAGGTATCCAACTATCAATCTAAATAATAATTGATCTATCAATATGAATGAATGAAATCCTCCTAGCCAGTTTCGGCCACGGCGGCCAATCTCAACGGAGATCAGCCAGGTACGCAGGAGATATTATAGTGCACAAGTGTGTGCGCAATACACAGGTGCACTCGCTATTCCTTCACTCTCATAGTCCGGTGAGACGGCAATCCGACATGACCGGAGAGAGATCAGGCGCAGGACCAACGGCTTTACGTGCTTTCCGAGGCACGGGGGTATCACACCGCCAACTTCCTGACTCCGAGCTGCGACTGAGTAAATTTTAAGATGGAAAAACCCAGTCACAATGTTTTTGGCTCGACCCGGGATTCGAACCCAGGACCTCAGCGCGCAAATCGTACTCGTAATGCGTACGCAATACCACTACGCCACCGAGGCAGTCAATATAAATGGGAAGTATATGCACCACTAGTAGTGCTCGCGGCTCCGCCCGCGTGAAAAAGTTTTTCCGGGATAAAAATATTTTCCTGGGATAAAAAGTAGCCTATGTGCTCAGGAGTAAAGTAGCTTCCTATTAGTGAAAGAATTTACAAAATCGGTTCAGTAGTTCCTGAGATTAGCGCGTTCAAACAAACAAACAAACAAACTCTTCAGCTTTATAATATTAGTATAGATATTACGTACAGTGTAATGAAAGATGGTTGGTAAGTAGGTATAGGTATATAAGCAGAGATAAGGAACGTGCTCAGCAGTGGGCAATATATAATACAGGGCTGATTGCATTTGCCTTTGCTTTGATTTTGGAAAAAGTAAGTGTTTGCGGGATCTCTACTCAGTACTTACTGCTTTATGTAAGTAGGTACCTACATGTGTGAAGTTCAGGTAGGTACGCACTACCTTTACGTGTTATTATAATATAGTACGTAGGTAAATTATTTGGTAATGTAATAACCAATGATTACCCAAATATATTTGTCGCTTGTTATTATTTTAATAACACTTAACAGTCATTAGACAGTACTCAAGCCTGAAACCAAATTGGCTTGAACATTATTTTATTGAGTGGCGCGAAGTGGATGGTGGGGACATTAAAATAATCACATGGCCCTGCACCTCCTGTGGCAAAAAAGATATTAATGGCAGGTCTCCTGTATTTTTTTTAGTTGGTAGGTATAGATAGATAACAAAAGGATTTTATATCGAACTTATAAAGATAAAATAAAATAAATAAATAAAACAAAGTTATTTCCCGCTGTCTGTCCCTATGTCCCTATGTATGCTTAAATCTTTAAAACTACGCAATGGATTTTGATGCGGTTTTTAATAGATAGAGTGATTCAAGAGGAAGGTTTATATATTGTATAATACATGCATAATAAATTAGATAAACACTGAAAATTTTAGAGTTTTCTAATGTGATGTCGTGAATAAAAAAAAATTTTTGCGCTTACATTGCCAACGCTGGCTAAACCTTACGAGATAGATCAAAATAATGCACTACAGTATTGTACACCTAAAAATGTCCGCAATGGTATATGTCTATCTCTTAGGGATAACCCACAATAATCATTTTTTATCCTTTACTTTTTACGAGAAATAATGGCTTATTTACGAAGCGGTTTTAAGCAATACAGCATTAATCCGTATCCAATTAAGTGCCATAAATATATTGTACATTTAATATAGATTAATATGGCCCTTTACAGCATGAACCTAGCTTAAATAAATATTTTCTAAGATATTACAGATTTAAAATGTATGGACATAGCGGTTGCGGCGGTACCGGCCGAGGAGCCGGCAGCGCGTGCCTATAAATAGTGCGTCGAAGGCCGCGCCTCGCGCTACAGCACTTTGTTTTTTTTGTATATTCAGGTGCATTCGAAAATGGTTAAGCTTTACAATTTAGTTCGGGACAATATATAGGTAGTTTGTATGTAAAGTGGCTTTTATACAGGAAAAACCCTTTAACGCGGGAGAAGCCACGGGCAAAACCTAGTTTTGTATAATTCATAACTGTGTAAACTTATAAATTTTATCATGCTTTGACACTGGGCTCTAATAAATGTAATAAATTAGAGATCATTGGGAATTAGTATGAAATGAAAAGTTGATTACGTATAAGAATAAATAATCGATACCTTACCACTATAGTAATCGGTATCATTTCACATGCCTATTGCTGTAATGTGTCATCTGTCAGATGGCAACTGATGACAGCTTACAGCTGACAGCTGATAACTGATTATTGACTTGACAGATACAGTCTATTGTGTTTCGTAAACATGAAAATAAATCAACAATTACGTTAATAATGGATACAAAGACGGAAAAAATACCTCAACGCCAAAAAAATAAAACTGCTTCTCGTGAGGAGCTGATGAATTTGAATAAAGATGTCTGTATTCAATGTACTCCATAAAAACGAGACATAACCTATACGCTGCATATTTAACAATTATTTATGTCTTTTTCTAGGAGTTAGTGGATAGAATATTACGTTTAGAAGCACATAATACACAACTGAAATGTATTATAAGCAAGAATTTAAATAATGACGTGAAAGGTGAAGTTAATCGCAATAATAAGCCTTTCAAATTTACGAAGTAAGTGGTTTTCAATCAAAAATATAAAGTCAAAACTATAGATTATAGAACGAACATTACTTGCCAATGCATAGTTTAAAAACATAAGTTTCCAAAGCTGGATTTGTACTAAACATTTATTTGTTGTCTCTCAGTTTAAAATAAAAAATGAAGTCCATACTGCTATGTATAAAAAAAATCTTCCAAAATTTTTGCATCCCCAGCTGCCATTTCCGTCGTGTCTTACTCCACGTAATGTACTTCGGATGGGATTATCAAGGTTTTGTGGTGCAAGAGCACTCCATACAGACCATTGAACACCATCTCTTCTATGCCTTGACCAGGACCTGTCTAATAGAGAGCAGGGAGAGCTCACAGTACCATCGATGTGGGCGTACCGATAAAGGTGTTAGTGCTTTTGGGCAGGTAAGAGTTCGATTTCTAGTATTTTTATAAAATACTAGCGGCCCCGACAGACGTTGTCCTGCCCTAAAAAGGAAATAAAATCCTAGAACCCGAGTCTAAACCATTCTGGAATCCACCTGAAGACACACAAAAAAATTCATTAAAATCGATCCAGCCGTTTTTCCGCGCAATTTTCTTAATTTTTTCTTTCTTAAGAACCTTCTTCTGACAATAATAAACACATCAAAAAAAGAAATAACGAAATCAGTCCAGCCGTTCACGCGTGATGCCGTGACCAGGAAAATAGGGATTCATTTTTATATAATAGATTAGACTTTTGCTCATAGCTCCACCTGTATGATTGAGTTTTTTTCGGATATAACTTCCAGTTTATTTTTCCCAGGATAAAAAGTAGCCTACATTACTTGCTGATAATGTAGCTTTATATTGGTGAAAGAATTTTTAAATTGTACATTCGTTTTTGAGTTTATTTATTAAAAATTTACAAAAATTCAAGAATACAAATCTTTCCTCTTTATAATATTAGTATAGAGTGTGATGAGAAGAAGATTATTAACCTGATATCAAGTGCTGTATTTGCTGGTAAAGTTCTTTTTATTGCATAGAATACCGAGACAAGCATGTTGTTTGTCTGATGGTAAGCAATACGACTTAATATCTTATGTCTCAGGTTGATGAGTGCAGTGAAATGCCACACAGTACTTTGTAACTCAACGTGGTGAATGGTGTTGCTACTGTTTATGGGTGGACATATAGCTTACCATCAGGCGAAAGGCATGCTCATCACATCAGTCATTACCTTAAAAAAAACAATATCCTTGTGCCCCAGAGAATCATAAATTATTTTCTGTGTTTGCTATGTATTAACAAGGGTATATGCTCATTTGCTCAGGCAAATAAGTATATAGGTTGAACATTTTAATAAATTCATTCAATGTCAGCATTTTTTATTAAAATGTTCAACCTAACTGCATAGAACTGAAATATCAATCATGGTGTCAGCTACAAAGCTGAAAAATCTTTTACAAATATTGTGTTCCCTAAAACATAATACTGTTATAATATTAGTATATTTGATAATTTTATTAGGATTATGAAAATAAGTACTGAAGTTTTTATAGATTTGATTGTTTATTATTATTTCAGATTCTTACTTGAGAATTCTGTGTAACACATTAATTTTCAGGTAATATCTCTCTCCTTGCGCAGTAAGCATCCTGTAGAGACACAGGATCTGCCAGAATCATTATCCACAGAGCTGCAGTACAGTAAGATTCTAAACAGATTGTTGCCTAAAGAAATTAGGGTTGTGGCCTGGATGCCCATACCTAAAGACTTGCCTGAATATAGTGCTAGGTCAGTAAATGCCACTTCATATTAATTGGAAATTGTAAATACTCATTTGATTATAATTTCGCACCTTTAGAACGAAAACTACACAATGCAAAATAATGGTTCCTTTTTCCTAAAAATATAATAAAAAAAGGCTTGATATAATAGTTTCGTCCTTTTACCACTTGAATATGGCTGTGTCTAAGCTATTGTGACATTGAGAACTTCGTTATAAGTCATTTTATAACGATAACTCAATTTTCGTTTTTTTTTTAATTGTGACGTTTTCGTTCTAAAGGTGCGATTTCTCTGGCAGATTTTTTTTAATATGGTGTCCAATC
Organism: Lapara coniferarum; assembly: GCA_949316025.1. Taxonomy (NCBI): domain Eukaryota; kingdom Metazoa; phylum Arthropoda; class Insecta; order Lepidoptera; family Sphingidae; genus Lapara; species Lapara coniferarum. The sequence goes on along the minus strand of OX438931.1, from coordinate 24,250,289 downwards.
AAAAATATTTTTGTCTATATCGGATCCCCATAGATTTGACACCTTATACAATACATCATCCCACAGGTTTGACTGCACCAAACGCACATACAGATACTATTTCCCGCATTCGTCCCTTGACCTGCCCGCCATGCGCCGTGCGTGCGCGCTCCTCATTGGCTCGCACGACTTCCGCCATCTTTGTAAAATGGACGTCGGCAATGGCGTCTTGGCGTTTACAAGGAATGTTTTGAGTGCTGACATTGTGGCTGTGGACGAGAGGGATACGGATTTACGTAAGTAAGCAAGGCAGGAACAGCCGAAAATTCCACTAAAATAAGCATAGGTTGAATTCAACTTTTTATTTATTATTTATATTAAAATTATCTTTTAGCAACCTCTATGTACGCCCTAGTGATAGAAGGCAACGCATTCCTCTGGCATCAGATTCGTTGTTTAATGGGAGTACTGTTACTCGTGGGGCAGGGGAAGGAGTCCCCTGACGTTATTAGCGAATTGCTAGATGTGAAGAAACTACTCAGGTATTTTTTTACCAGTAAATGCTTAGAACCCAAGCTGAATACTGGAATTATCGCCTTCTCTTTCTAATACTTGTCCCTCTTCCCTATTATTATTTTTGAAGTGACTCTTTTATATCGACGTACGGGAGAATTTTATGTAAATAAAAATCTTCACACGAAAGTCGTCACATTTTCTGTTACTTTGGACCGTCACGGCGCAGTCTTCTAAATAACATGAAATTTAAAATTAGAAAATAATTGTGTATCTAGCAACACTCCCCGAATATTTCCACTACTCAATATTAAGATCAAGACCTAAGCCCTAAAGAATCTCTCGCTCCACAAGCTTTCTCACTTTCCTTTTAGTTCCTCAATATTCTGTATTAGATCTTATTGTCTACTTACCGCTAGATGACCCTATTTAATACTAATTTTGTTGAACAATAGATGTTATATCCCTATTGGATATTCCATGGTTAATAAATAAATCTTTTTTTACATTTGAACTAATCATTTCCTTATATCTGAATAATTTGCGGGCGATTATTTTAATCACTGAACAAAGGGCTTTTGCTATGCCTAGCATTGATTAGGTTAACTACTATACGCTAGATGGCGCTACCATCTATTTTCCGTTCAACTAAACAATTTATTTCAGAAAACCTCAATACCACATGGCATCGGACGTTCCGTTGAATCTTTTCCATTGTTCGTATGATATAGAGAATACCAATAAATGGATATATGACAAAGAGGACTTCCAAACTGTTATATCACATTTACAAGGGGAATGGACCATGTTCAATGTAAAGTGAGTGAGATTTAGATCCCCTTAGAATTTTCAACTAGGACCTCTGAAGCAAAGGTTCAAAACTCAAGGTACACACCTATGACTTTTCGAAGTCACGTGTGTACTGATTATCAATAATTTTCTCACTTTAACGGTGAAGGAAACATCATCACAACATCGTGAGGTATTCTTCATAAAAATTTCGAAGGCATGTAACGTCTGCTAAGTCCGAACCCGCACTAGGCCAGCATAGTGTAGTAGAGGCTTATATCCTCTCAAAAGTATAGAGCCTAGCAGTAAGACAGTGTATAATACAGAGCTGTTACTATTATTATTAAAGTTAAACTACATAGTTCTGAATTGTTATTGTCGCCTCAAAATGTCCTATAGTTGCCCTAGTAATTATACCAATACTAGCTTTTGTCCGCGGCTCCGCCCGCGTTTAAAAGTTTTTCCGGTATAAAAGTCCCGGTTTATATTTTCCCGGAATAAAAAGTAGCCTATGTGTTAATCCAGGACATGATCTACCTGTGTGCCAAATTTCATTGAAATTCGATCAGTAATTTTTGCGTGAAAGAGGAACAAACATCCATACATCCAGACATCCATACATTCTTACAAACTTTCGCGTTTATAATATTAGTAGGATTAGTAGGATTTTTTTTGTTTTGAATAGGTAAAATAGAGACGAATTTAATATAATTTTTCTAGATCCACTATGTTAAAAGATGCTTTACAACAATTAGAAACGAAGTATGCAGAGTTAATGGACGAGGGTGAGACCAAAAATGTAGATGGCGGCGAGAGAGAAAGAGACAGAATTATGGCACATACAGACTGCCTTACACAGGGTGTTCGGGCAAAAGCGTACACTCCGCTTCTAGAAAGAGAAACATGCTGTGAGTTGTAGTCGGTTTGAAGATATTTCTTCGTCGACCTTTTTTATTCCGGGTGTCTTTCACAATTTTCAATAAACTAAAAATGACTCGTTAACCGTAACCTTACTTTATTTCAGCGAGCTTAGAAGAAAGGATCGAACATTATAAGAAGAAAAGAAAAATTGATGGTACTGAGAAGGTGGAATGATTGCGAAAAAACATGTTCCGTTATATTTATTTTATGTATAATTAAAACCATTAAAACTGCATCAGTATTTTTAATTTAAACCAATTTAAGTAACCACCAGAAGGGGCGTTTTAGTGGAAAGAAGTTTGAACGTTGTAGCATATTTCAGAAAAGAAACAAAAATATTCAGAAGAATTATTTCTATGCGTTTAGAGATGTCGCTAGGAATGCCAAATTACGTTCAAAATCATTTTATTATTTACATTGTGCTTGAAGACAATCAATAATTAATCACTATCTGATATCTAAATCTCAATTGTATTACAATAACGTGGAACGTCCGTCGATAGTAGAAAATCACGCAATTGTACGAACGGTAGCTAGATTTTGTGTACATAATTATTGTAATAATAATGGCATTGTACGTAAAGTGAACAAGCCGAGGCGAGGCGAACGGTTGGCGATATTTTAACATCCCGCCTCGTATAACGAGTAGTGTTAGAAGGCCGCCACTGCCGGATAGCGGTCTCACAATCTACTCATTTATAATTTCCGAACGCACCTTAAAAAAACCCCGCCAACTTTTTCAACACTTTTTTCTATAAACCAACCGTTTAAAAATGTTACTTTCACGCCGACGTTTAAATTATGCTATCTCAGTTTCGCTTTTGTTCGGTTAATAAATTTTGACAGTCGAATGAAAATATTTACGTAGGGTGCAGTTTTCGAAAACTTTTATTGGTTTTCTTGTGAAATGTGTTGAAAATGCAAAAGACTGTATAAAATTTAATAAAAATATGATACGATAAGTGTTGTGGTCGTTATCTGTGCTATGAAGTTGTTATGTGACTGCATAATTTATCCAGGTTTGTACTTTCGAACTTTTTAACAAAAATTATTTCAATACTTTTACAAGGTTTTTATTTAAGAATTTATTGGTTCATACACAAAATTAAATTATTTGTAGTCAATGAAACCTACAGTCAATATAATAGGGTCTACTTTTATTCCAGAAATATGTAAAAAAAAAACTGAACATTTTCATTCACATAACATTTTAACTCTTGACTGAAATTGTTAATCATATGGGAAAGGTGTGTTTTATCTCCATAAAAATAAAATACAACTAAGTTAAGAGATTTTTGCAATTTTATTAGTAAATACAATTCAAGTAAGAATCTAATAGAGTTCTAACAGTCTTATTAACTGAAAACACACTAAAAGTGATAATTTAATATCCTAGGCGATCACAAATATGGTTGAGACAATTAGAAAAGTCTAAAATCCATAAAAATCATACTATCAATGATGCTTGTAGCTATAAATATATTTGATGGTCATGGTCACTTACACTTATTATCATGTGACCCACTTCCTTCATATTTGTTGCATTTTCTATAAAATCAAAGCTTATTGATGATTTTAAAAGCTTGTTAACAAATTCTTTTATCAGATACAAGACAAGATAAATTTATTGTGTCTACAATCTTTCAATAAGAAGAAAGCTCACAAAAGTTCTTCTGCAACTGATTTTCGCCAAGTAAGAAGCAATAGAAAGCTGACTTCTAAAATTTATGAGCTTGCTAGACTAATGGCAAGTCAGAGGTATAGAACAATTGAATGTTTCCCCTAGTGTAAATGCATCTAAAGGATCATGCAAAATAAATTTCCGGAAGAACTTGCTAGTGTATACACGTCTTATGATTTTCCAATCATGATCAGTGCATGACTATATTACTGCTCCTACAACCTCTTTTCTAATGCCAGTGAAAATCTGGTTTGCATTATCACCTGTTAGCCTGCATTGAATATGCTTTGCATTTCTTTTAATAATATTAATGATCATTTTATATTTTTATGAGCAATTGAGCAATTGGAAGAGCACCGGCACGGTACGCCGGAGGTCGTGGGTTTGAGTCCCACCTTCGACTGTTCTTTTTCAAGTTTCCATAAAAATATAAAATCATTATCCAGGCACTACATGGCCATTACATGTATAAAAATCATAATATAGGAATATTAATGATTTGTACACACAAATACTTAATTAATTAATACATTAAATATGTTTATGCATATGTGGCATGCTGTTTTCATGTATATGCTACAATTGGTTTATTCTGTAAATACTAACCATTAGTAATTGAAATGTAATATTCTGAATTTATTACATTTATCACCTTTTAGGGTAATAATATAGTTCTAGGAAAAAATATTTCTCATTCATCTCTAAAATTTGACACCTAAAAATTTTCCTAATAATAATATTTGGAATATAAACTAAGACACTTCTTAAATAGGTTTGAGATACATAAGATCTTCAATCAATAGCCCAAAGGAGCATTATTGAAATTCGAACTATTTTAGATGTAGGAAACTTCTGTAATCTTGAAGTTGCTCTACCAAATTAGATTACAGTCTGTTGTTTGAAATAGTATGAATGCATTTGAGGTGTTATCAGTGTTAGCCTCTGAATCTCATGAGGTATTTAAGCCCCAACAGAAAAAGAGGGGTGTTATTAGTTTAGGGTGTGTATCTGTATGTCTGTCTGTGGCATCATAGCTCTCATATTAATGGACCCATTTCGATACTTCTTTTTAGGCTAGCCCTGTGTTCTTTTGAACATCCCCCTTTTGGTCCCTTCTAAGCAAATCCCTTAGACCAATCCAAAAATCTTCTCTTAGACCTAATGATCATGCTTTTGAAGGTGCATGTATGTAAATGCTTCTATTGGGTTTGTTTCACGACTTCTGAGTGAATGCTAATCATCATATATATTTTTTTTATTGCATCAAATGACGAAACGAGCATTCCGTTCGCCTGATGGTAAGCGATACGACCACCCATAAATAGTAGAAACACCATACAGCACCTTGAGTTACAAAGTACTGTGTGGCATTCCACTGCGCTCATCATCCTGAGACATAAGATGTTAAGTCTCATTATGTCCTATAGTTACACTGGCTACAATACCCTTCAAACCGAAACACAACAGTGCATGCACACTGCTGCTTGGCGGTAGAAATAGACAAGGCGGGTAGAACAGACGGTACAAATATAATATAGGTGACCAAATTGTAGTATTATTGTTAATTGTCTATGTTGACTGCTTGATAAAATTTACTTGAACATTATGAAACAGGCCCTTTATGAACATTTTAATCCATGTGTATAATCTGTCAGTATTTAGAAATTATGTGTTATAAATTAGTTTCCCTGTATGTAAGTATCTGTTACCGGGGCTACAACGTCTTTGCAAAAACTAATTATCGGTTGGTGCAAAAACTATTCTGTTGTCCAGTAATTACTTGCTAATGCAGTGCTAGCCAGTGGTGTTATTTTTAAGTCTCGTTATGTTGTTTAATATGGATTTTAAGTTATAATTGACTTTTTGTTTTGGACTGTTATTTGCTATTAATATGCCTATTGCATTTGCCCACGGCTCCACTTTGGTGAAAAAGTTCTATAAAATTTACCCCTGACAAAAAAAATAGTGTTTGTGCTATTCTAGAATATAATCTATATCTGCCAAATTTCATCCAGATCCGTTCAGCTGTTATATGCTGATTGTGTTAACTTTTGCATTTATAATATTGGCATAAATGTATGGATTATATTATTGTAGTATAAGTATGGATTGCATTTGCAACTCAGTATCCATGATAAGTATAACGATTTGCTTGTTTCTCATGCTGTTGCATAAAAAATTAAAATTATTGCACATTATATGACAATATGGTCAGATCAATAGATTAATATTCATAGTGTTCTGCCATAAACGTTGAATCCTTGATATCCGGTCCAAGTAACATTTTAATTAAAGAATTAACTACATAGTTGTACTGCATTACCTAGAACATCTAAATTATGTAGGAATACTTGATACATTTATAAATATAATCATGTGTCATGATCAAAGGATTAGCTATGAACTTTGTTTGCGTACATATTTAATATTCGAACTATAATATGTTGTCCTTGTTCCCAAGAATATAATTGCAATTAATTATTATTTTAATATAAATCATTGTATGCCTCGGTGGCATAGTTGTATTACGGTATGACTGCACTGCTGAGGTCTTGGGTTCGATTCCCGGGTTGGGCAGTGATATTGGGTTTTAAATTAAGTTTCAGCCTGCAGTCTGGAATTTGTGCCCGATATGACGATAATCTCCCTCCCTATCATAGCATGGGATTCGTCGTCGTATTTCGATACGCACTGCGAAAAGTGGGTGCACTCGTTGCGCCTGTGCCTACCCCTTAACCTAAACACTTTATCATTATTCTAAACAGGCATTTTTAAAAATATTTAATATCTCACAAAATATAAACGTTGCAATGGGGCACCATTGCAACGTTTATATTTTGCCTCATTCCTCAATAAGTTTAGTACTAAATAACTGCTGTGGCACGAGATTTTTTTTTTATCTGAAAATGGTGAAAATATATTCCAATCAAAGAAATGCCCTCGAAGATAAGGCTTGTGTGTAAGTCTTCTATGCAAATTGTGCTTAGGGATGCTTGGACATGCCGTCGAGTATAAATTGCCGTCAGTGTGGTGATTGCTAATGCATGTTGGGCTGCCAGTAGTTATGGGTACCTAATGTGTTTCTGCCCGCCGGGAAAGTATGTTAAATGCCGGGCATTCCGTCAGATGAACATAGCTTTTCATTATTTGCTCAATAGTGCAAGACTTTTCAAAGTACAACTTAACTAAAAGTAATTGTGTAGTTTTTCGGAAAAAATATATTTAATCCAAATATTCAGAGTTTTTGATGGCGTTGTCGAAAGGTAATTCAAGCAATGGTTGTGCTTATAATTTTGGCACGAAGTAGTACCAGTTGTTTAACTGATTTTAACCATTTCCATTATAAAATCATTAATATCTGTTCAGCGATTTAGCCGTGACTTTAGATATGAAATATTTATATTAGCCCTATATTCAATTATCCGATTAAACCTTTTCTTCCGGGGCGGTTGCGGACGACAACTTAGACGTGAGTCGGAGGAAGCCCGCAGCCGTCCCTAATGCGCCGAAGATGGCCTTTTATAAAAAAAAAAAAAAATAGGTACAGTTTTATGTATGTTGGGAGACTATAGTTTATAGCTAGGAAAATCTTGGACCTAGGTATAGATTTTATCATAATGTTTGCGGCTGAATCGAGCGGTTATCATATTAATTCAGTTGTTTACTGATCTAAAAAAATACCGAAATATTCAAAAGTCATGTGTGTACTGGGATCGAAGCAGACCATTTTACTTTGCTGTCCGCTACATTTGTGAACTCAGATGAAAAGCGTCTTTGTCAGGTAGCACGACGGGCCGAAATACCCCTTAGTGTCAGGGGTAGCGTTGAAAATTCTGAAAGAAACGAATTGTTTCTTTCACGAAAAATACCGAATTTTCGTTTTTTTTTTCGGATTTTTTCGTTTTGAGCATTGAAAATTTCAAACCACGTGACTTGATGATTTTTTTTTTCTTTTTTTGTTAATCATTGATTAGCTTTAGTGTTATCAATAAAAAATGGTATCAGTGATTCTTTTTGTATTGGGTTCAATATAGATTGTACTGGCAGTTTTAACTTATGTGAAAACATAAATACACACATAAATTTACATATTTATGAAGATAAATTTAGAAAACAACGTGGTTTATTTCGGTTATTTTGTTTTTTTTTTCGAAAATAACTCGTTTTTTTCCGATCTAACTTCTGTGAAATTTTCGAATGTTACACTGAAAAAAACGATGGATTTTCAAAGAAACGGGAATATTCCCAGTTTTTTTTTCAACGCTAGTTAGGGGCCCTGTATATATTTTTATTATATTGGGACATAAAACATTCCGCCGGTAAAAGTCGATATTACAGTAGATACCTACTCATTTTCATGATAGGATGGGCCTTCGGTGTAGTTATACCAATGTCTATTAATGATACCATTCGTTACGAACGTGATTTTTTCACGTGTGACGTCACTTCACAGTTATACTCTATGGATGCATAGATATTATTGATGACTAAAGAGCGCACGGACGATTAAAATATCTGCAAGCGCCAAAACAGCCCAATTCCTACACACGATAATTTGACCGCCTGTGCACACTTCTTATTCAATTGAATAAATAGACGACCACGTTGCTCGTCTAGTGATAAGCATTACAACTTCCCATAATTTGTAGCAAGTAGCAACTCGTCATTCTGACACTTTACACATTAAATATCATAATACCCTGTAATCATGTATAACTTATTAAATGATGTATGATTTAAGCTGAGAATAATAACCTTTGTTCTAAAGATAGAGCATCGTCTTGCGCGCGTGCTACGTCTATAACAAATTACATATTTCAATGCAAAAAAGATTATACTTCATACTGAAACAATCGAGTCTGGGAAAACGAGACGAATCGTAGTTCTTGTGTTATAAATTTGATGACGTTATTAATATTTTTAAAGAGTTTTTGCGCTTTATATTTTGCAAGGGTAAAGATCTTAAGTCCTTCTCAGGGTCTCAAACTATCTCCATATCGAATTTCATCGAAAATAGTTCAGTAATTCAGAGATTGTTACCTACACACTCACAAACTTTACCTCTTTGTAATATTAATATAGATAAAATGGGCCCTATATTTTATGTCAGACATCTAGCAATACATAGGTGAAAACTGCATTCAATTGCATACAAACATACAGACAGATAATAATTCTTATGTTGTTTTGGCTTCTGTTGCTCTAAGGCCCCGTTTTTTCAATTGTAGTTGTCTTTTGTCAGGTTCTTATTAAGCTGGACGCGCTTGCAGCATCTCGGGCACTCGAAGCTCTGTGATGGCGTCCAGCTTAATAAGACCCTGACAAAAAGATACTAAGTTAAAAAATCCGGTCTAATAATGACTCCCATATTAGTTTTTATTCAATATCTATAATGTCTAATCATCGGCCTGTTTTTATTATATGTATAGATTAGTCAGGTGGTCCTGTTGGACATGGCTGCCGCCAAGAAGTATGAAACTAGGAACTATTGTGTTCCTGTTTGAAGGATATAAACCAGTGGAATTACTGTTTATTACGATATATCTTCTGACGTCTAATGTCAACGGCAGTGCCATGCGGACTGTGGTACTTTGCAATTCAAAGTGGTGGATGACGTAGATATTGTTTTTTTGCCTCGACATTGAGATAAAAAATTGCACGCAGTGTAAAATTATTTTTAGGAATTTCGTCCGTTATGGGAATTGTGAAAATTTAGAAGTGTTTTGTGCATGATGGGAGAATTATTACTTTATGACAACTTACCCAGCACATTTCGCACTTTTTAGTCGAGCTGTTTATCTAAAATATGTATGATATATTTGTAATATGTAGTTACAAAAATAACCATTTAATATAAATACTGGAAATCTATAAATACATATTTTAGGATTAATAAAGAAAATAGTAGTTTATCCAAAATTTTTACTCGTCAAGCCTCGCGACGGACGCCGGCGTCCGAGTATATAGAGCTTCCCCATATCTATACATATATAAGCGGGGTTTGACCGGTTAAAAAGGCTCGTTATATTCTAAAACCAAGAATGCTTAATAATTATTGTGGAAAATTCGTATTTTTTTTAGAATATTATTTGCATATATTAAAAAAAATACTAAAATTCATTTTGTCTAACCAATAGGTACATTTTAAATATTTAGCCATCCAGATTTTGTATTTAATTTTATATTTCTTTTTGTTTCAGATTTATGAAGCAAACGATGACTAAACGCATAGCGATGTAACACCATCATTCCGATACACAATGGCCAGTAATATGCAATTAGAAATACTTAATAATATGTGAAATATTTATACTTAGTAGTTATAAGGCCAGTATTAGTTTTAATTATATTTTTATAATGTACAAACACTTCGAAGACACCAGAATGAAGACTTCTTTTATCTGTGAGTATGGATTTCGTTGTTTTCTAGTGTATTCTACTATAGGACAGTTATATATTAAATTGTAAGCTATTATTAATCCATTCCATTCTTGAACGAACTTCAAATAAAGTAGCAGTATTTGAGAAAACTATTCGTGGTTTAAATTTGTATTTTTTCTTTGGTCATTGTAAAATTGCGTCCAGTGGATAATTTCGCAATTTTAAAATGCAAATTATAATTATAAATAATAATAATCACAAAACATTTTCAAAGAAAACACGTGTCATAATTTTAATATTATATCAAGAAATTACAAAATATTTCGCACCTTTAGGACGAAAACGACACAATTAAAAAAATAGAAAATTGAGGTGTAATTTTTAAAGGACTAAAAACTAGTCCCTTATTTATAAAAATATAATAAAAAAGGGACCGATATAACAGTTTTGTCCTTTTCCTGCTTGAATATGGCTGTGTTTGAACTATTGTTGTATTGAGTACTTCTTTTTAAGTAATTTTATGACAATAACCCAATTTTCTGTCTTTTTAAATTGTGTCGTTTTCATCCTAAAGGTGCGACTTAACAATGGGTAAAAAGGCTAATTGACTTGAGCTAGATTTTTACCAAAACGCAAAAAATACTACTTATCCTAAAAAAAAACGATGAATATGCTTATTCCAAATATGTATGTATAAACTATAAACTACGTTACGCAAAAAAAATCGTTTAATCAATAGGGAAGTTGACTACTTTTTTTAAATACATTTATCAATGAAGTCGGTAAAAAAATGAATGCTATTCAAAATCCAACGGGAAAAGATTTTGCAAAATTGGAGCCATAATAAGTTAATTGTAAATCTTTGAAATTTGGTGGAAGGGGAAGTGGTCAAATAACAGTAATATCAGACTGTGACGTCACTGAGTGTCACCGGCCATAAAGCTGCGTGCGTGTGAAAGAGATACCGCGATAACCCCACTACGCCCCCACTTTTGATCACAACAATTTTAATATGAATAAGTGCTTTGTTTTTCAACCAATTTTGATGCTGATTTCACAGAACAATTTCTTTTACGTATTATTTTCTGTTACATACAAAGGCATGTACAAAATAAAAAACTACCTTATTAGCCTTTCACCCATCGATAATATCAAAGTGATCTTCTTTTACGTCATTTAAGCGATGAGTTAAATTTAAATTCTGTTGTAAGTGACCTTTAAATTTTGCTACGTAGGTATAACTTTTCATCCTGGCAGACTATAATTTCCCTTCATTCGTGCCGAGACGTGGTAGAGTACGTTATTTTGGTGTCGCGACATACTCGTAACACTTTGTCATCATTCCACGCATTGTCGACACTTTCATAGAAGGAAAACTCGGAATAAACTTGCCATAAGGCCTAAGTTATGCAACCGTTACGTCCTATAATCAACCTCGTCGCACACGGATACCGCCGTATTCATTTCGGGATTCGGTTTATGGTTTCAATCAGAATATTTAATGTTTTTAAAGGTTTATATATAAACCATTTTAGTTTTATTATTGTTCATTTTATTCTGAAGCACAATATTTTTCGCACATTATTATTTCACTAGTAGTGCTCGCGGCTCCGCCCGCGTGAAAAAGCTTTTCCGGGACAAAAATATTTTCCCAGGATAAAAAGTTGCTTATAGCACTCAGTAGTTATGTAGCTTCCTATTAGTGAAAGAATTTTCCTGAGATTAGCGCGTTCAAACAAACAAACTCTTCAGCTTTATAATATTAGTATAGATAAATAAACTATATTAGGTTTATTGAGTCTTCATGTAACGGCCCGCACCGAATATTATCCATTTGGAATTTTTTAGGAATCGCTTCAGACGGTTAAATTTCAGACGTCTTTTTTATATTTCAGATCATACATTCAGCAGACAGAGGTAGTGGGATTGGAACAAAAGTTGCTTAATGGTGTTTATGGTAAGTGCCATTTTCGTACACTATACATAACAGTGGCGGCCTTAACTGATGCGAGGCTCCGGGCGGGACCAAAAAAACTCCCCGATTTAAAAAGAACGTCTGTAAGGTGCTTTGGTCATAAGGGTAATATTATAAAAAAAGATCAGACAAGGCACTGCGAGCGGACCCGGGTGGTTTCCCGGTTCGTCCCCCCTTCCTCCCTTCCTTAAGGCCGCCATTGCTATTTAACATCTTTCAAATATTGGTAGTGGAATCTTTGGTCGGACACGAAGTAAGTAAATAAGATTAAAATCTTAACCGGATTACGTTCTTTAACCACACATGCAGCAACGACGTTCTTATAAGACAGTTTTGTGTGACAGCGGTAACACCCCAGGGGAAGCAGCCAAGATGCCTTTCTAAGAACGTTAACGCTAACGTTACGTATGAGAATGACATCCTAGAGATAGATAGGATATGTCATTCCCATTCTCGAAGGGCTGGTCCATTAATCACGTGAGGCTCGAAAAGGGAGGCTGGTTCGGCCAAAATCACAAAATATCACAAGGGGAGGGGTGTAGTCGTATATCACGTGTATTTATTTTCGTTGACCGCGCGATTCAAATTACTTAATTTAGATTTTGCTTACCTGTATTTGAAGATAATACACAAAATTTTTAAGATTATTTATTAAGGGGGAGGGGGGGTTAAAATTTCTAAAAACATCACGTGATTAATGGACGACCCCTAAATGTTAATGATTGTAGAAGATACCGTCGGCTCCAGTTTAAGCTGGGATAATTTTACATTTTCCTTCCCGTAACTACATTGTTTATCTTTTGTATGAGGAGGTCGTTTGACGATAAAACATATAATACACTTTATGGTCATCTAAAAATGGTTTCTTATGAACATTAAAGGTGTACTAAGGTTGCTCCAAGGTTTGTTCAACTTCTGGTGGATCCCGGAAATGCGTGATGTAGTGATGACGTTGATTCATTTGTGCGAAGTGTTATTTATGGTAGATTTGTTCATCACTTTCTGTTTTAAAGCCTCTTTTATTTTATTCAAAGAAATATATGCCTTAGTTAGACTTATTTATAAATAACTAGATTTTGCTCGCGGCTCCGCTCGCGTTAAAAATGTTTTCGTGATAAAAAGTATAGATTACTTGCTGATAATGTGGCTTTATTTTGGTGAAATAATTACCAAAATTGATCCAGTAGTTTGTGTTTATCCATTACAATCCAACAAACAAAGAAAAAATCTAATCTTTCCTCTTTATAATATAAGTACAGATAACTTATAAACAGAGGTAAATTTAATGAATCCATGGCGCCAAATTCTGATGGATTTTACACTCAATTAAGAACCAAGAAATTGGCCCTTTTGTCCTCTATAATATGCGTACTGGCTAGCAATCTGGGTATTTTGTCATATAAATTATTTTTCTCAAACAGTATAGCTATTTATAAGCGCTGATCGCTTACCATGAGAACCAGAAGCTAGTATTCCCAACTCAAAAAATAAAAGATCCCCTCATTTTTCAAATTAGGTCTCCTAATATCAAACATAAAGGAAAACCGACTCCATTATAATGCAGTGTGTAATGATCGAAATACACGGCACAAGTGTGCAGTAATTACAGTTAGAGGCTGGGCAACTGGCCGGCGCATCGCATCTCGACCTTCACCCACTAGCACGGACTCGGCCGGCCATCCTTTGTACGTTTTGCCTTATACTACTTGATGTTTTGTAAAGGTTGGCGCGTATTGAGACGTAGCTTTCAAAGTAAGATGGTGGCTTCGTATTCATAAACTAGAGTAGCTAGTTTGGTTACCGGTTAAAGAGGCGTTTTGGTTCGATTATTTAATACGAATGATTCATGGGACGAGGAAATGTTTGAATGATGATACAGTTACTCAAAAATAGCAACGTCAACCAGAACGATAAACAAAGCAATGATTTGGATGTACTGCGATCTTCTTCCTGATATCTTATTGAATCTGTTTTCCTGTGGCCATCAATACCCAGGCTGCCTACTGCCTATATCCAGATTATTCCTTTCAGGAAATCATAGCAACAATCTCAACTCTCATTTCGTTGTACAGATATATCAAAAATCAATAAATTATGCAATTATTTTAACAGTCTAGTCGGGCCAAACGAACGATTTAAACATTTCTAATGAGCCACTGTCGAGCTATTTTAATTACTTTAAGTCTTATGCAAGAAAAATCCTATATTATAAAAGCGAAGACAATTTGGTCGTCGCGTAGCTCTAGAACGCCGTATAGCGCTATGCAAAGCTACGCGATGAATCAATGAGCGCCAGGTTTTATAAACCAAAGGTGTGAGCGCTAAGTACATGCTATCATAAGGTATTTCTAACTAAAACTTCACACGTGTAGGAAACCTTATTTGGTAATGTATAGGGCTGCTATCACTTAAATTGCCGACACCGGATATACACGGCAAAAATCCCCGACATTTGGGCGAAATATGGGTTTTTCCCCGGACACCTCTGAAAAAATATTTTGCCGTGCCTTCTTGAATGCGGGTTATTATGAATGAATTTTTAACTAAGGTATATTTCAATGTATCGCGTGTCTATAAAAAAAAAATATTTCCCCTGACAACAAATGTCCGGGTTTCACCTGGACACTTTTTAAAACCCCGGCCGGACGGCCTTCAAACTAGGACAAATCCGGGGAAATCCGGACGGATGGCAGCTCTAGTAATGTAATAAGTATGAATATTGTAGGCAATTTATAATGGCTTTTCAGTATTTATAATTGTTTTTATTGCTTCATTGATTTGATGGAATTTATAGACGCTAAGGTACTTAGAATGGTATAAGTGGATAATTATGGGGAAAATAGATACGATGTAACAAGGTTCGGCAGCGTATAGAATGTAAACACAGAAGAGCACACCACTATATTTTTTAAAGTTATATTTATAAGTTCACAAAATGTATGATGATACATTTTATTTTTGACTAACTTCTGCTGTTCTGATATTTTTCCGTTACATGGAAATGATACTTACAAAAACTGAGTCGATCTGCATAAAAAAATAATTGATCAATTTCATTCATTTTCACGGACAACCCGCGCTTGACGAAAAAAATTAATAACCGCTTTATATGCTGTCCTATTGTTGGGCATAGGCCACCTCTACTACCGAGAGGGTTTAGGCCTTAGTCCACCACGCTAGCCTAGTTTAGGTTGGCAGACTTCACAAACCTTCGAAATTTTTATAGAGATCTTTTCAGGTATGCAGGTTTCCTTCCTCACGATGTTTTCATGTGAATACACACATAACTTTAGAAAAGTTAGAGGTGCGTGCCCTTGGTTTTTGAACCTGCGGAAATTCATTTCGACAGTTCGTTGCACTCCCAACTACGCTATTGCCGCGTCTATAGACAAAGACAAAATTATACCGACCACTTGTTTTCACAAAAAGGATAATGTTTCCTAAGACAGTCTCCCTATACATATCTACTATGGTTTCAGTTTTCCCCAAACTGTCCCAGTAAAAAAATCTCACTGTAAATCTTGTTACTATAATGAACTTGCAATCTTTGAACAATTATATTATACTAGCTTTTGCCGGCGGGTCCGCCCGCGTCAAAAAGTTTTTCCGGGATAAAAGTCCCGGTTTATATTTTCCCGGGATAAAATGTAGCCTATGTATAAATCCAAGACTTGATCTACCCGTGCGCCAAATTTCATAGAAATCCGTTCAGAAGTTTTTGCCTGAAAGAGTAACAAACATGCATACATCCGTACGTCCATACATTCTTATAAGCTTTCGCGTTTATAATATTAATAGGAAGTAGGACTTTGTAAAGAAATCTTCTGGTTGTCGTTGTTACAGTAAGTGTTCAGGCGCTGTGTCCATGATCGGGCGAGGGACTTGTTCGTATTGTTTCTAATTGTATGAAAATAAAGTTATATCAGGAAAGTTGTTAGAAATTTCTTTTTTAGCATAACCCGTACTTAATATGGCGACATCAATCGTCAATATCGTTGTCAAATATGAAGACATTAATTGTCCTCATGCTCATACCTCAAAAAGCCGGTTATCCATTTAAACCATTTATCTACACGCACACAAAATAAGGTAAAACTACCGTCTTATAAAAATCCGATGCGGTATAGGCCTACAAGTCTGATACCCAAAACGTGCACATTGTGGATTAGCAACACACAAACAAATTGCACTGGTGACATGGTCATAAAATATAACTTATGCCAGAGTTACAAACAGCTCATTCCAGCTGTGGGAAACAGTAGGATTCCAAATTTACAATTCGGTCATTACTCTCCCCGCACATCGCGACCCTGTGGCATCAACGGTTTGCAGACGACCTTGTTTGGACTTAGATGCGACACACACGGGCGTGACGGATGAGAAGCACACGTTTTTATAGTCTGCGCAGATATTACACCTGATAAATGTAGTGAAATTAGCGTATAATGTATGTTGATTAATAACTGTTGAACATGATGTAATAGGTAATTTAATATTTTTATAGCTTCGAATTGATAGGTTGTTTTGCTTTCACGTTTTTGGCCTATCTCAGCGAGTCCTTTTTTATCTCTGTCGGGTGTAATTAATTAAAATTCCAAAAATAATTATCAAATGAGTGCCTAAATGCATAAATGTATATGCATATTTTTAAAAATCATATCACACACGCGAATCTATTAGACGACAATTGATGACTATTATTAGAAAGAGTTGTATCTCTTTTTAACACGCTTTTATTAGCTTCATATGTATGTATGTTACGAAAACTTTGAACACGATTTTGACCTCTTTCAATAAATATTTTATTGACAGATAATATGAGTAGAAGGATTATCACTTTGATAATATCTTATAAAGCACTCCACGCTTTTTTTTACAATAAAATACACTTTTTCCTTATTTATATAATTATCTATTAAAATGTATTAAAATTTAATTTCAATTTTTTGGTTGGATTTTCTATAAATCGTGTTTTTTAGGTTTTTTAAATTATTCTCGTGTTGCGCAAGTAAAAAAATTTACTGGTTTGGCAGGTTAAAAATTACTGTATTTTTATTGTTGCAATAAGCTATTTTAAATAGTACTTTTATAATTTACTGTTATAGTTGATTTATTGCTTTACTATACTCAACTCTAAACAGTGCATTCACTTAGCACGCAGCAGTTGTTGAATGGTGAACAACGTTCCCCAACAAACCAACAAGCTCAGCGTCCTTCCCATCCTTGTATACGCATTAGAAGGTGCGACGCGCGTGCGAACCGCTTCACTGTAACTGTAGCGTGGGAACGTAGCATTTATGCTTTCACCGCTGACCATCGGCCCACCATAACCGCTCACCATCGACGGTAGGTCTACCAGTGGTGGCGCAATCGACTCTGTCTAGTAGTGACTAGAGACCATGACTATGAGATGACTAGAGATGGCGTGTTATCGGAAGAAGATTATTCTTAAGCTGCCTTGTGAATGTACTGATTCAAATTATGAATGTTATGTGTTTTTTTTGTTCTAGGATGAGAGGGAGGGCGCGGGGCGTCGCGAAAGCCCCGTGCTGCCCGCTATGGAGGTAAGCATTGCTAATTAAATATACACACACACACACACACGCCTGTTATCCCCGAAGGGGTAGGCAGAGGCGCAGCAACTAGTGCACCCACTTTTCGACGTTATTCCGTCCCATGATGTGATAGGGGGCGAGCCTATCGCCATATCGGGCACAAATTCCAGACTCCGGGCTGATACTGAATTGAAAAACTCAATATCACTTTGCCCGACCCGGGGATCGAACCCGAGACCTCAGCTTTGCAGTCGTACTGTAATACAACTACGCCACCGAGGCAGTCTGTCAGTTAATTAAATATATTCGTATTTATTATTTACAATGACTTATATCGAACAGATAACGGTGTGAACATCTGTAAAATGGAGAAATATAAAAGAGACGGCATGAGCCATGAACTATGATTAACGTCGCGGATCAGTCTGTCATGTTATGTCGTACAAATGTCGAATGTGTGAGAAAGGAACATTAGACTCGATGGCAAATAGTTGAAATGTTTATATTTTGGAGTGTATTGAACGACTTTAGTTTTTTGGTGGTGTTTGTATTTTGTTCATCTGATGTAAGTGATAAATAGCCGGCGTAGAGGTAAGGAATGAGGATAAGGAAAGGTATTAATGAAACTTTGAATGGATTAGCACGCGCGAGAGCCTTTGCCGTTACAAGGAAGATATCAGCGGCATTGCTTAAAAAAATAAATAAAAAAATCCTACGGGAGCATATTACCTGCGAACTATTATTGTACTATATTATGCTTGTTTTTATGCGCGGCTCCGTCCATGTTGTCCCTAAAAATAGTCTTTAGCTCTCGGAGATAACCCCGCTTCCTCTTTGTTCCGAGATTATTCCCTACATCTATAATTTGTTTTTAATATTTATTTACGTACGTACGTCGTAGTTACAGTACGACTGCAAAGCTGAGGTCTCGGGTTCGATCCCCGGGTCGGGCAAAGTGATATTGAATTTTTCTATTCAGTATCAGCTCGGAGTCTGGTATTTGTGCCCGATATGGCGATAGGCTCGCCCCCTATCACATCATGGGACGGAATAATGGCGAAAAGTGGGTGCACTAGTTGCACCTCTGCCTACCCCTTCGGGGATAACAGGCGTGAGTGTATATGTATATGTAAATGTAATATTTATTTATTTTCCAGAAACGTACAAAACACTTACATAGGTGATATGTCTAAAATAAAATAAACATTGTTGTACTATTATTAAAACATTACGGGCAAACTTTGCACTAGGCTCAAGGCCTGTATCGCAAAGATCGATGAGTGGAGACTGACTGGATTGTTCATTTTGAATCACAAACTTTACCTTTTTTGCACGAGGAAGAAAGTGACAAACAGGCATTAATTAAAACACTGTAAGAGCTACTTCTTTGTGTTAGTCTAAGCTTCTTAGTCAATTTGAAGTTATAAAAAATATTCAACGGTAATAATTTAAGTTTAAAAATAAAAAAAGTATAAGTAACATAAATATTGCTGGTTTTCAGTTTAAAGCTATCAAACATTAGATTTCAAAATAATCTAAACTGTGCCATAGCAATTATCCAAACAATCCCTTAATTATAACGTACCGTGGTTATAAATCTTAGCTCTCTAAGACGTATTCAGTGAAAACAGTTAAGCAACACTATTCCTACCGAAAACTACCGTTTCCTACCATCATTTAAGTGACAAATCAATAGATCAATTAGGCGCGATACGCCATTGGTGCGCGCGCGAGTCGCGTTCCACATTCAATACGCTGTCAAATTAGGCCGTTACAATTTTGAATTAAGAACGTCGTGTGTTCGAAATTCGAATTTGAAATTAGAACGCTAGCCATTCGAAAATGGAGTTTAATTTTAGGACATTACGATTTCGAATTTAGAGTGTTGTGTTCGAAATTCGAATTTGAATTTGGAACGGTTTTGTAACGGCTGCGTGGTGAAGGCATTCTACTGTCAATGGATTGCGTTTATTTGTTGATGAGGGTACCTTGAGATGTTACGTAAGATTATGGTAAGTTGTTTTGTCCCTCCTGGAAATTATGTATAGGGAGTATATTGTGTTGCGTTTGCTCTATTGCACATTACTAAGTCGCTATCAACTTGAAATTCCTATTTTTCAGATCTATTGACAAGTTTTAAAGCCAAGATGATCAATGATGAAAGATGAATTATGAATAAATGCTAGATTAAGTAAATCCGAGACTTTTAACTTGTCTTAAATAACTCTTAATTCATGTTTGATTCTCGTATCAGTGATCTGGTGATTATACTGAAGCCATTTAATAATTAAAAGACTTCGGTTAGAACAACATTTGAATAATGAAACAACACACAAAGAACAACAAGTTTTATGGTTTCACTTCTGCTTCCAATTTGTGAATAGATTATACTGAAGCCATTAAATAATTAAAAGACTTCGATTAGAACAACATTTGAATAATGAAACAACACACAAAGAACAACAAGTTTTATGGTTTCACTTCTGCTTCCAATTTGTGAATATGAGACTCTTATTAGTCTATGATATGAGCATATATCCACATATTATTTCACAAGATATATTGACCAACCGATCTTTAGTATCATCAGTTTCTTAACAGCACCTTATCAATCCCGCACGGGGAAAGGCAAGGGCGTGTTTCACCGGTTTCGCAAGACTCGTTGGATGCCATGCCATCCTCAAAATGTCTGACGCCTTATAAAGTGCTAACCAGTTGAAGAAGCTAGGCAAAAATGTGTATTTAGTATTTAAACGTACATGTGCTTATTAGGGAGATTCTTGAATGTTCCTTACATGTTTTTTCGGTTTTGAAGTTGTTACGTTAGTGATGTGCCTCGCCTTAGTAGCGTTGCTACTTGGTAGAGATATCGGCCTGTTAGTGGTATAAGGCGCGGGCCTCGAATTCATGCATATCCTAAAAACTCTAACTTAAGGGGGGACACGGTGACTGCGAGGTTTTAACCGGTCAAATGAATTAGATCTGCGAGTCCAACTGACATCTGTAAACGATTATGACAGTCGGGTAGCATTCGGAGATGGCGCATTCAGAATCCTTGAGGCATCCTATGCTTTTGAAGAGAACTACTATCAATTGTCAGAATACAGTCATGCTGGGTGGTAACGCCGGACTACCCACCCGAAATGTTTACTATGAAAATGACTACGTACGTACTTAACTATTACAAACCGCTGGTGAAGACGAGTAACTAAAAAGTTAGTAGATAGTAAATGCGAACAGCATCGGGCGTGGCGCCGACAGACGCTCGCGTTGCGAAACTGTGCAATTGCACGACTCGTCTGCAATTATAGCGGGCGGTGTGCGGTGCGTGTGCAGGCGATTATTCGCAATGCGTATAAACAAAAATCCTAGACACCCCTCGTGTTGTTTTTTTTTTATTGCATCGAATGACGAGACGAGCAAGCAGTTCGCCTGATGGTAAGCGATACGACCACCCATAAATGGTAGAAACCCCATCCAGCACCTTGAGTTCCAAAGTACTGTGTCGCATTCTACTGCGCTCGTCATTCTGAGACATAAGATGTTAAGTCTCATTATGTCCTGTCGTGCATGCACACTGCTGCTTGGCGGTAGAAAAAACATTGCGGTGGTACCCACCCAGACGGACTTTTACATATGAGAGTCCTACCACCAGTAAAAGTTTTCAGCTGGAGTTTGTAAAGTACCATTTAGGGGTAACAGTGCCTGTGAATCATATTACCAGATGATTATGAGGTGTGTTGCCAATCATTATGAAGAGGAATCAAGTTGTGAAAAAGGTACATAATTCCTTTTCTGTCGATATAAATTTTCTCTAGTTATTCACGTCCAGAAATTTACATGTAAAGTGAACAACATAACTTTTACTGCAAGCCCAAAAAAATATTCAGAAACAAAATTTGAATAAACACTTCATAACAGTATATCGCTATAAAATTCATTTCTTTTTCTGAACCTAGATTCTAGACGATATTAATCGAATAAAAGCAAAGACTACCGATACAAATTGCTGTAAACTGATTACTACCCGCTGTCATTGCGACCACATGTTTGTCTAATGGTATTGCACACAACCATGGTCACCCGAGGATCCACCACTCGTGCCACTCACAACCGCACCGCCCTATCCGTACAGGCTCGCGCTATCACCGATGAGGTAGGCAGGCAAACATTGCTGGGTATTATGAGAGTTAGGAGCTGTTTTAGGGCTGAGTAGAGTTTGTTGTAGAGCTTTGTGTTCAAAAATATGTAATGTTGATAGTGCCGATCGTTATTTTTTATTATAGACTGTGCTCTCAGTTCGGTTCGCACGCAAATATGTTACACCATTCGGATATAATATAGCTCCATAGTTGTAGATCCTTTTCCGATTTGGCGCAGTAGATCCTCAGTTATGGCGTTCAAACAAAAAAATATCTTTGGAATTATATAATATCATAAATCTAAATGTTAATAAAGTAATGAACGTGCGTATCGATTCCGTTATTATAAATTTTCTTAGAAAAATAAAAATTATTGGCGTTGAATTAATGAACATAAATTAATGTATAATGAGGGCCATATTGGAATTCACGTTTAGTTTTCAGTAAGTACCAAAAATACTTTTAACCGTGTTTACAAAAATTCCGCATGAAAAATTGTTAGTGTGAACAATAGTTATCGTGTGCAATGATTAATTAGGCTCGAGGAGTTTTTTTTTGTTGAAAGTTAAATGTTTAAGGCTGTGTACAGACGGACGGTATCGTAAAAAGTTTTCTGGATCATTTAAAAAGCCTGGTAGTGAATTCTTTTCATCTGCCTAAGCAAGATAAATTGACAGAACCTGGAAATCTTTAGGGGAAGCCTATGTTCTGCAGCGGATAATGTGGCTGATGATGATGAAGCAAAACAAGTAAAAAGTTTTATACTGCACCCTCAATTTTATATCTGCATATACACTATCCATCCATATCCATATTTCCATACTTATAAATGCGAAAGTTACTCTTTGTGCTATGCACTGAACAGATTGCGATGAAGTTTAGTAAAGGTTGAAGCCCTGAGATGGACACAGGCTACTTTCTATCTTGGGAAAATATATTAGCGGGACTTTTATCCCGGAAAAGCTTTATCACGCGGAGTCGCGAATAAAAGCTTGGTAAAACATAAATGGCTTGATTTTGAGCATTATCCTATTGAAGGTACTCAAGGAGTGATGGGACTGTTAATGAGGATAGGGGAATGCCAGTTGAAGTATCAAGTAACCAATTTCAAGGTGGTTATAGCTTAATGAAGCAGCGACAGCCGAGTTGGGAGTGGAACGCACTGCCGAGACGAATGTCCATTGTCCGCAGGTTCAAAATCCATGGGCACACACGTCTGACTTTTCTAAAAAATTATGTGTGTATTCTTTATGAATTATCGCTCGCTTTAACGGTGAACGAAAACATCATGAGGAAACCTGCATACCTGAACAGTTCTCTGACTTTCGATGGAATGTGAAGTCTGCCAAACCGCACTAGGCCAGCGTGGTGGAGTAAGGCCTAAAACCCGCTGAGTTGTAGAGGAGGCCCGTGCTCAGCAGTGGGCAGTATATAATACAGTGCTAGTATGGTACGGTACAGCTTAATGTGAGCGATACAGTTGCGGCCGAGATAATGTTTAAACCAATGATGTTTAAAATAATAAGGTGTACATGCGTTATAAACAGTTTACAAGTGATACGCTAAAATTAACTAATTAGCAAAATCGGCCTTAGTTTCGTGTCAGAATCTGTTGAAGTTTGTCGTCTAAAGAACTTTCCATGAAATATTGTGTATGAAAATTCGTTTATTGCTATTATGAGAATTATCATATGCCATAATATTTTCACGTGTCATGTTATAGTTTATTATAATATTAAGACGATAATGCGTTTTTGAAAGGTATCGTATCTGCACCGTTCTTATTAAAATATCATGGCTTAAAACTGCATGCGACTGAGTTAAATTCTAAATACGGCACCCAGCGGAAATTGTTAGAATCAATATCCAGGCAGTGTCTGTTAGCACCCTAACATTGTTCGCTTAGCCGTTAAGCAATAAGTGTTTATTGCAAAACCTATAATAATTATATCATAGAAGTTTCCTGAACAAAAACTGCGGAATGGAAAGAATGAAACAGAGTCCTTGAATGGTTAGTTGCGAACTACTTCATGTGCTACTTATCTTTTGTTATAATTTAGAAACCATCCAGAACCTATATAACCTGCATTCGAGTTCTGAAACTCCATCCAAAAATACCCACAATTTAAAGAGAATCGTGGATGCGTTATTCTTAAAGGAAAGAAGTGGGATCCAGGGCAGGGTAAGGGGTTATTTAGACCTCCGGAAATCTGAAACTAAACAAGCTACTTGTTTGATGACCTGTGGTATTAAAAAAGGTTATTTCTTCCCCAGCATTGGGAAATTAGACGTGAAAGAATATCCTACGTGCATTGATGTATTAGATTTTTTAATACATCAATGCCTACGTGAAATAAGTATCGTATTGTTATTACACGATCGAGTTTTAATTGATTTACACTGTACATCGTAAGTTAAAAAGCGTGTAAATTGTAGACGGCTGGTGTTTCATAATTTATGTTTTATATACACTCGCGGGCAAACAATAGACCACCTGTAATGGAGGTTTTTTGGACAAGGCATATTTGCACTTATATACTTTATAATGAGGACCATCGAGTCCAGTAAGCACCATATAGTCTGAAAACGAAGGCCCACAAGAGACGCTGAGTGTCTTCCTGGTCGCTAGAATTATGCCGGTCTATCTTATGGTATTTACGTTGATACTATGGCGGCAACTATCCAGATAACGTCTATTTATATCTAGTTGTATACTATCCAGTTCCATCAAGTAAAATCAATTGCTAACCGCTTCTGCCTCACCGATTTAATTTCAAAATCTATTAATCAGATCATCGTTCATATTTTGAAGATCACACATAGATTTATCATTGGCGAGTACTTGCATTCATTGTAATCATTATAGAATAAGCTTAGCATACCAGCCCTGTATTATATACTGCCCACTGCTGAGCACGAGCCTCCTCTACTACTGAGAGGGTTAAGGCATCAGTCTACCACGTTAGCCTAGTGCGGGTTGGCATACTTCACATACCTTCGAAACTCAGAGAACTTCTCAGGTATGCACGCTGGATGCGGGCCGCTTTTGACAGTTCCGTCTGGAAATCTTTAGGGGAGCCCTATGTTCAGCAGTGGACAGTATGTGGATGCTTAATTTATTTTCTAAAATTGTTTTGGATTTTGAAGAGTAAATAAAATTAATTATATTAAATTAGTCAGCCCAATGGCTGGTCATTTCTTTTGTCCGCAACTATATAACTTACTCGAGTTTTTTTATATCCCAGTTGATTGGTGGGTTTGGTAATGCGATATTCGATTTCACGTTATTATGTATATGTATGCTTTCCCAGTTTTTGTTACACATTGATGGATAAATTAATTTAGCTTGCAACTTTGCACCTAAGCGTATTTATGATGTGTGAATTGATGCGTGCTGCCTTCATTAAAGGGATATTATAGTCTTTATAAAAAATATACATATTTATAATGTATATAATTATACATACATGACTTTAGGCCTGTTTTGCTTTTTCAGGGGTGATAGAGATGTTGATACTTACATTTTGCAAGCTTTCTAGTTCCCATGTAATCTCTTTGTTCGTTGGTTGTTAGATCTTTCCTTTAAGCTGGGATTCCACAGGACGCGGCAGACGGCAGACGGCACGTGACGCCCGGCAGGACGTAACTTGCCGCGCGTCATTTGCCGTCGTGTGCGGAATCGGTCTCATACAATTTAATACTGCATAGTAGTACCGTCTGCCGTCGCGGCACATGCTGTTGCCGTTTGCCGTTGCCGTCTGCCGCGTTCTGTGGAATCGCAGCTTTAGCCTTTTTTCAAATAGTTACATTAGTCCGTAAAGAAACCTGATGTCGTTAGTTAGCTCTTCCACTAGTTTTTACAATACAAATGTCTTGTCACTTTTCATCATTTCATAATAATTGTCACTGCATTTCTTTCAGACCATATTTTATTACTTTTTCTCAGCATGGTACAGTGATGACTGATAATATCCTGGTGGTGTACAAACACTGACCATGGAGTCTCTAAATGCAGGATGATGGATTTACACTGGTATACGTGGTGACTCTTACGAACAAGTGTCTATGTCGGATTCTGCACTATGTATTTGATGTCCCATACCATACCAGCCCTGTATTATATATTGCCCACTGCTGATCACGGGCCTCATCTACTACTGAGAAGGGTTAAGCCTTAGTTCACCACGCTGGCTTAGTGTGGGTTGGCAGAATTCACATACTTTCGAAATACTTATAGAGAACTTCTCAGGTATGCATGTGTCCTCACGATGTTTTTCATTCATCGTAAAAGCGAGCGATATTTTACAAAGAACACACGCCATTTTAGAAAAGTCAGAGATGCGTGCCCTCAGGTTTTGAACCTGAGGACATTTAAGTATTTGATGTAGGTACAGTCCATTACACCATACATACATGCGCGCCGTCAGGTTTACTTTTTTCTAAAAGGCAATATATAAAGGCTATATTTTAGGCTGCATATTGCATCTACATATTAAACTACAAAAGATACTTAAGTTAATAATATTCTCAAATTAAAATTGCGCGGGTTATGCTTTTATTATACGATGGTTGATGATTATGTTTTACAATAATATCACCTCTGTGCGCCCATGCATATATAGTTGACCATATGTATTGCATACAGTTGTAGCGTCAAAACATACTTCAAGCGTTGTAGCTATCGTCAGTATAAAATATGGGTATAACCTCAGACTAATAACTAAAGCCATTACCTAGTTATTATTCTGAGGGTATAACACACCGCCCATTTATGATTGAATTAATGTAAGTAGTTAATATTTTAGATAAATAATAATATATTAAAATAAACCACCGGAATTTTCATCGCGGACTAGGCCTAATTCAAATTGATGCAAATAGTTCAGAAGGATTTTTTAAATTTGTTAGTTAGGTGTGGTATAGGTGCACTATGAGCATAGGATCGTATTAAATAATCAATATCTACTTTGAGTAAAACCCCAAGTAGACGTTTAATATTTGGAACTGAATATTTCCTAATAAACCAAACTTAAGCTGCATTTAAGAGCTTGTTTCAGCTGAGTTGGCGCTGTTAAATAGACAAAACTCAGCTGTCAAAATCAGTCTCATATTGCCATTTAAGATGTCACTTGAGCTGCTGTTAACTTGGGTTTATTAAATAGCGACTATCTTAAGATGCCGATCTTAATTTGAGAGCGTCTCGGTTGATATCGCACTTCGGACCGAAACTGAGTTGCATCTAATAATACTGGTGGTGTTACTGGTGGTAGGTCTCTCATATGTAAGAGTTCGTCTGGGTGGGTACCACTGCAATGTCTATTTCTACCGCCAAGCAGCAGTGTGCATGCACATTGTAGCTAGTAGAACTACTGGACATAATGAGACTTAACATCTTATGTCTCAGGATGACGAGCGCACTGGAATGCCTCACAGTACTTTGTAACTCAAGGTGCTGGATGGTGTTTCTACTGTTAATGGGTGGTCGTATTGCTTACCATCAGGCGAACAGCATGCTCGTCTCGTCAAAAATCTATTAATACGGCCTTTAGTGTATTCTGGAATGTATGGACGGTATTCAAAGATATCCGTGTCCGGGATTGTATGTGTTTTGTTTTACTTACAAAACGATTATGGGGTTTTTCTGCTCAGTATTACACCGGAGTCTTGAATTTGTACCCGATATGGCGATCGGATCGCGCCCTTAATCTGACGGAATACACATGATGAAAAGCGGGTGTCCTAGTTGTGCCCCTGCTTACCCCTTCGGCAATAAAGGCGTGAGAATACGTGTGTACCACATGATGGTATTGCGCCACTATAACCTCTTTTGTCATAAGTGGGCATTTGTAGCCCCTTTTTGACAAAATAATTATTGTGAACGTGTTATGGTTGCAAGAAGGGTTCAGGAATAAAAAGTAGTCTATGTTACTGGCTGATAATGTAGCTTTATATTGGTCAAAGAACTGTTAAAATCAGTCCCGTAGTTTTTGAGTTTACCCTTAAAAAAACAAACAAACAAAAATCTAATATTTTTCTCTTTACTATATTAGTATAGATAGTGAATAAAAATTCTGGACGGATTGTACGCGGGTGGAGATACCAGAAAGTTGTTAAATAACAATAGATGTACAGACAAGTTTGTTTGTTGCAGGCGTGTGGCCCGCCTGTCCAGTTGGAGCCGGTGGACTTGAGCGTCAAGCGACGGCCGCCGACGCCCAGGAAACGCGGCAGACCACTGGGTAAGCACTGCTCTATTCAAACATCATATACAACAACGTGCTCCAGCTGTATATCTAAGTTCTGTGTTGAATTCCCATGTCGAATAACAGAACCTAAGGGTTTTGATACAATTTAAAATGCCTCATGATAATATCATGGAATGGAAATAAGTATTTAGAAACTATACCGCCCACCCACCACTGCAACTCTTATGAGCCAGTGGCACACATTTTATGTCATCGAGCGGTGAAGCACGGCGAATCTCTGAGAGCACTAATGCGAACTAACCAGTAACGAAAGTAATCAAATGGAAGGATAGGGATGAGTTGAAAATAAGTATATTTTTCCACTTCCTTTCATAGCAAAACGGCAGACAATATGATGTACTGAAAAGGTATTTTTATCGTTAATCATAGATACTTTTACAACTGGAAAAGCCAGATCGTCGTCCGGCATTCAGTACCGCGAATGTAAAATTGGGGCACTTTACAGGAGAGACAAAAAACTGATTTTATTATAATGTACACTTTACCTTCTGCTAAACTATTGTTTTAGAATGCTAAATAACAATAGTTTAGAATGCTAAATAACAATAGTTTAGCAGAAGGTAAAGTGTACATTATAATAAAATCAGTTTTTTGTCTCTCCTGTAAAGTGCCCCTATTTTACATTCGCGGTACTGAATGCCGGACGACGAGATGTAAAGCACCACATATAACATTGAAAGGGTCCTATCATTTGGCTGTAAGATTTGGTTCCACAAGTATGTATGTCTAATAGTATGGAAAGAAGTTTACAAACACTAGGTAGGTGGCTACATCTATGCCTCTGCCTTCGGGAACACAGATCTAATTTAATATTATAATGACTAGTCATTTGACCAATCGATAGGGCTTTACAGTTGACGTTAGACCCAACCCAACCTGCCAGACAAATGAGTTGCCATATAAATAATTTATGTGGCACAAAGCGATGGTTATTTATTACGCTAGCGGATCCGGCATGAACATCCGTGTAGGGACCGACCTCGGCGCCTCTCACCCGATGCACGACTAGATCCTTGGTTTTTTAGGGTTCCGTGATTATGTTATGGACTTTAGACCTCGTTGGTTTGGGAGACCGCCTTGCGTACCCTCTTTGTACTGAAGTCGGACTTAAAAAAATCAAAGTGGTTTACAAAATAAAGTGTTCCAGGCGATTCCTACATCAACATCAAATAATATGTTGTGAACGTTAATTCTTGAGATTGGCCGTAAAGTTAGGACTAAATCGAATATATATTTTTTTTGTATGGTAAGGAGTATTGTACCTAATTACTGTCTATTTCCAGAGTCCTAATGGTATTTTTTTTATTAGAAACTATCAACAAAAATGAGGAGTGAGCGCCCACAAAAAATAATAATAATCATCGAAATACGACGTTTCTCATGCCCAGCCTTAAAAAAAAAACCCGGGACTCCAACGATACTGTAGCATTCTGCCTCTCGACTAATGAGGCGATATTATAGTTCATGCTAATGCAAATAGAGTATTAAATGTACGTCTATTAGATTGCGCGCACCGATTGTTGAGACACATCACGGACTCTCATCATTTTCGAAAAGGTCATCGCACATCGAGCTAGGGACTAAAGGCTTCAATTTTTGAACTTTGCGTTTTCTATATACTTATGTTGCCGCCTCTACCCGTAAACCCCACGGGCGACGGGATGCCTACCCGTATGATTAAGATGCTTCCGGAGCATATAGTTCGAATACTCACGTCCATATATAACGCCGCTAGGAGGGGACGTTCCACCGTCCATGCGATTCTGCGGGTGAAGGCACATGCGGAGGATGCAGTTCCGTCCACCTATTAGTCTAGCCAACTTCTGTGACCCCCGTGATGGACGGCAGCGTGTCTCACGCTGCCTCGGACGCCAAGGGCGTCCTTCGGTGTACGGGGGCTTCTGAGCCCCCGCAACAACAGGAGAAGGACCGCAACAGCGGTACGCGCAGGGGCGGTTGCGGACGACAACTTAGACGTGAGTCGGAGGAAGCCCGCAGCCGTCCCTAATGCGCCGAAGATGGCCACCGCGGAGTTTTAGTTGGTATGCCGTGCGGTGTACATAGGTTAGGGCTCGGCCCGGCGGTCGCCCGACGTTTTCCATCTCTCCGGGCGGCTCAACGTCGGGTCGTAAGGCGCGGTGAACCCAACATAACCGCTCAGTCGTTCCCTTTGAACACTGGGCGGTAGTAATAAGTCACTTTCTCCGCGTCAACAAAAAATAAATAAAAAAAATATATATAACGCCGCGTTTCAAAACTGCCTCTCCCCCAGAAGTCTGGAAGGAGGCAGTTCTGATAGGTATTCACAAGCCGGAAAAACCCGCATCAGATCCGTCCTCTTATAGGCCAATCAGCCTGCTTAGTACGCTAGGCAAAATTCAGGAGCAGATCGTCCTCGACCGCCTCAAAATAGTCGCCCAAAATAACCATCTGATCCCTCCGGAACAGTTTGGTTTTCGTTCTAGACACAGTTGCGCAAACCAGGTGCTACGCATCACGGAGCACATTTACTACAAATTTCATCGCGGCATGCCTACTGGTGCTCTTTTCTTCGATATTGAAAAAGCATTCGACAGGATGTGGCACAATGGCTTGCTTTTCAAGCTGTACACGCTCAACGTGCCCACTCAACTCGTGCACATTGTACGAGATTTTTTTTCACACTGCCAAATTTTAATTTTCCATGAAAAAGATTTTAATTATCTTTGTACACAATCAGTGGGCTTAATGACTGAATAGCAAGTAGCTTCACTATGGAAAAGAACAAATGGCGTCCAGTAAAGTAGTCAATTATTTTGTTTTCCATTTCTTGTCAATAAAATTATACAATTTCATAAAATAAAATTATACAATAGGCGTGCATATGTCAAAAGTTAAATAAATGGTTGGACGGAATATAGGTTAAACACCAATCGTCCCCACTAATCGTTGATGTCTCTTCCTCTCCCAGTGACCATTCCGAGCCGAGGTTCGTAACCCGTTAGTGGGTTGCCCTCAGTGCATGGTCACATAAATTCAAGGGTTGCGAGCGCCTAAAGCTTTCACCCTAACGGCTGGTGTGGTCAGAAAAACCGACTTCGTCAGGTTACTGGCCAATAGGTCCGCGATAAAAAAAAAGTACCCGCAAAAGTGTAGAGATGAAACTGGGGGTTCGGTTTTAATGCAATAGTACGCACATTTCACAATCTGGAGTCTTTCCCACTGCACTTTTCCTGGATAAATTATAATGAACGTTCTGAGAGTTGATATGAATTTGAAATATATGTATCCACCAACCTGTAACATACCATCATGTTAAACGAGCGCCTTGCCTCTAATATTATAGGGAAATCGTACCCAACAACGTGTCAATTTAATACAACACAGACATTATTCCTTATCTATAATTAAATACTCAATAACCATTCCGCAAGAGAATCTTCATTAAATGTCTAGTAAAATAATGAAACACGGCGTTATCTCGAAGGTTGTATAACCCTTTCCCTTGCTAAATACTCGTCCGGTTAATTAAACTGAAAAGAGATGCAAGTGAAAGGGAAGCGGCTTCGTTGTGTCCACGCGGGTATAGATCAGGGGAGGTAGAGGCGACAGGACGATTTGTTTGTGCCTTTACTAATAAACATATTTCGCACCATTAGAACGAAAACGACACAATTCAAAAAATAGAAAAGTGGGTTGTCATTTTTAAATGACTAAAAACTGGTCCTTTATTTATAAAAATATAATAAAAAAGAGACCGATATAACAGGTTTGTCCTTTTCCTGCTTGAATATGGCTGTTTTTGAACTATTGTTGTAACTTAACTTCGTTTTAAGTAATTTTATGACCGTAACCCAATTTTCTATCTTTTTGAATTGTGTCGTTTTCATCCTAAAGGTGCGATTTGTCACAGATAGACGATGAGTTAACTAGTTTCTTCTGGCGAATTCCACTCTACCTAGGTAACACTACATAGATAATAAAAATGTACGCAACTTTGAGCTTTGTTATAAAATGGGTCTCGATGGTGTTGCTAATGCTAAATACGCTGGCGTTAACCTTACTATAAGAATTCAAGGAATCTACCGCCTGCGAAACTCATAGATCTAACACATTAAGGAGGTATTAATAAAGCAATCTCAAGTTTGAGTTACATCTCAAGTAGACATAATGTATTGAACTCTTCATACATAATGTCTACTTGAGATGTAACTCAAACTTGAGATTCATTTATTAATACCGGCCTAAGATACAAGTTTTGAGTCGTGGCTAACTACCATGGATTTTAACGCAACAGCGATACTCGGAATAGGCTCAGCCATACATAATCCTATTACGAGATCGTACCCCTGGCTGTATTACAAGACAGCAGAGTCATTCACACTACACTATCTGAGATGAACTCTTAGTTTTATCAACATTAGTATTATCAAAAAAATTGGGAGCAAACCCTATTCTGAGCTTTGCAACCTACAGCGCCAAAACAGTAAATATTCTAAATAACCCTTCTATTTATTATTCTATGCCCCCCACTGATAGGATAGTATATTCTAATGGTTGTTAAAACGCCGTAACATGCGCGGACATGAAATGCCTAGATTTAGTGTACGATCTAGAATTACGAGCGCCTTACACATAAATATACAACCCGGCTCCATCAGCAGTTGAATATTGTATAGCTCTGAGTGTTTCACTGATTGGAAACGATTTATTTCAACCATTAAAACGTGATATTTCATTTATAAACTTGTATTGAGTTAGGTTTCTATTTATAATGCCTATATGGAACTCCATATAGGTATTATAAATAACGACAGTTTGTGTCTATATTAGTGATAGAAACAAGCTGTCGGGGCTATAGCTTTAAGCGTTCGATTTGGGGTTTCACTGTCAAAGATCAAAGGATCGCTCGTCTCGTTATTCATTTGTATTAAAATAAATAAAAAAAAATATTTTTCCAGGATTTTTGGTCTCTTAATGTGCAGCTCAATTTTATGTATGGGATTCAATTTCGGGTTAATGATGTTGTGGTCATTCTAGGAATTTGGAAGAAAAAAAAAAGATTATGTAATGTGGTACGATCTCGGAATCGATACTAGAATCTACCTGGTTATCGGTTCGCTGTTTAAAGAAAATATTTTCTACATTTTCATTCTTATATTAGGTATAAATGCGAAATCAACTCTGTCTATCTGCCTGTCTGACTATTACACTTTCAAAACGGAAACAATTAACAGATTTCGATGAAATTTTGTATGCGGATAGTTTGAGTTGAGAGGACATAGGGTAGGTACTTTTTATCCCGGCAAAATATATAGGGAAATTTTTATCACGCAAAAACTTTATTCACGCGGGTAGAGCTACGAGCAAGAGCTGGTTCTTAATGAATGAACATATTATCATTTCTATGTACAACTCATACGATCCACCTACAACGCGTAACAGAATTAATAGAATCAATCATGAAGCTAAAACAACCATGTTCATAATCATTACTTGTATCGATTCCAAAAAATATTAACACGGGTTATGATTTTAATTGAATTAAATTATAATTTTAAATCCATTTTTGTATTTGATATCACACCGTAATCTTGAAGATTTAAAGTGCATTTTTGCTGCAAGCGTTATTTGAAATTCAATATAATTTATGAAATAAGTAATGATGATTTTACAAAACGTTGAATTTTATTGATTTGTTTTTTACAAAATGAATTATTTAGTTGGCGTGTATGAAGCTTTCATGGTAATTTTGTCACGAGCTGTATTACTTATTGGATGGAATTACGATGAATGGATAGCAAAAACGTGCATAATTATATTATGTACATGCGTCCATCACCGCAGGAGTAGGTGGAAGCGCAAAAAGTTACATAATAGAATATCTAAAGTGTAGGATGTGTGAGAGAGCCTAACGGCGTGTCAAACATTAATTATTCTACATCGCCTTCCGTACTGTAACAACAACAAAAACAATGGCGATCTACCAATCTACGTTCGAATATGAGACTATCCCGCCCCTGAGGGCAGTGGCACTCATTTTATGACACCGTGTGGTGAAGCTCAGCGAGTCTCTGGGAGCACTAATTAGTCTTAACCCGCAACGAAATTAATCAAACAGAAGTATAGGGAAGACGTTGGACTAGTCTGATTAATTGTTCAAGTCTAAGCTCATAGGAATATAAAGGCTTTTAGTATTTATCCCTTAGAGCATTAATTTTGTTCAGTAATTTAGACAGAGTATCATCTAATAGCGATAATATTTACATCTTCATTTTTGTAATGGTCAAAATTACACATCGATCCCACGTTTCTCACAATCGATCGACTGGAAGAGGAAAATGAAACGACTTCGACCCACTGTGGTCGCAATGGCCGAGTAAACGTGGCGAACTAGAGGTCTCAGGTTCGACCTACTCACACCGTCAAGCGTTCGTCAGATCCGCAAAAACTTGTTTCAGGCGTGAGAGTCGAGAAAGAAAATCTGCAAGTCAGCTATAAAACGTCTCTCTACGAAGCCGAGACCAACTGATTATTTCTTTCTAAAGCATTCTGTTATATATTTTCCCAGGATAAAGTGTATGTGCTTTACATACATACATACATAGTATCACGCCTCTATCCCATAGGGGTAGGCAGAGACCATGGATCGCCACTTTGCTCGATTCTGGCACACTACTTTCGCTTCCTCTACCTTCATCAATCTTTTCATGCACTCTCGCCAGTTCAGAGTACTTTTGACCTGGCCTTTACTTAGAATGTCAGATATCTGACATTCGAAGGTACAGTGCGGTCGACCCCTGCCGGCCCTTCCATCCACACTTGCCTTATATACCCTCTTTGTCAGTCTCCTATTCCAGACTATAATCTATCTCTGCGCCAAGTTTCATCCAGATCCGTTCAACCGTTCTGGCGTGACTAACAAACATCCAAACTTTCGCATTTATAATATTAGTATAGCTACATTCAATGCCACATTCAACACCACATTCAATGTAAGCACTAGTTAAATGGATGTCATTGTATAGTTAATTTATATTATGTTTGTGTTCACATTATTGATGTGCCTTAATAAATAAAATAAATAAATAAATGCCAAGTATCTTTCTAGATGCGTAAACTACTGCCTAGTACCGTAGTTGATGGGCACACTTTAATGCGATGTTAGGGCTATACCTGGTTGGGTGTATTTATTTCATAGTGATGGTACAGTGTGGTTGCGTTGCGAGGTCGTCTCTAATGACACTAGATCGGTCTGGTCGGTGGTCAGGTCGCATGCCGGACGGTGGGCAAAAAAACTAGCCGCCAATCGCGATGTCACGAGCCCGCGGTCGCTTAATTTGAGTTGTGACCATGGTTATGTGGATGTGAGGACTTTTTTGGGACCCTAAGAACCGATTTCACCGCTTACTGATAAATAATATTTGCCACATAAATGTATGAGCCGACTAAATAAGTCACAGTGTGATGTTAGCTCGTTGATTAGAGAGTGATATTTTTGTTTGCTGGGCTTATATACTTATGTGACAAATAGAGGTAATCAGCAAGTGGTGAAATTGGCCCTAAATGATTGATGAGGTGTTGGTTAGGGTAAAATCAATGAATGATCGAAATGTGTGTTTGGGGTGATGATTTTATGTTTTTGTAGATCAAAATGACGTAATGAATAAGTTACTCGTCTGACGGTTATCTCGATGTGTACTTTTAAACAGTAGTAAGAACACCCGGAACTCTCAATTGCGAAGCGGAGCTGTGCTGCGTTCGTCACCTTGAGACGATAAGATGCGCGCAGACATCAGTACTTTATAATTCAAAGTTTTGATGGTTTTACTGTTTGTGGGCTGTAGTGGTACAAACTGACAAATAAATTGTGAGAGATTTGATCGACTCTTCAATAAATAACTTATAGAAAGAAACACTATCACTTCCTAGAGCCACGACAAAAAACTTTTCCAATAAATAGCTATACGGATGCATCGTCTTCACGTATTGATGCCAATAAATAAAAGTGTAATAAAAAATATACGAAGCATAAAAAAAATCCCATAAATTCTCACGGTATTGTCGCCCCAGTATCCTCATTTTAAAATGCATTAACCTCATGATATCAAGGACTCTGTGTAATGAGAAATGCTGGGCTAGAGTAAAAAATGCTAGTTATTTGGATAATCACAAATCTTTTCGGCAGTTTCACGTTTACTCGGAATAAAAATAGCAATTTTCAAACGCATAACATTAGTAAAACTTGCAATTAAAAACTGAAGCGATTTTTATCCCAATTCATTTTAAATGCGACCTTTAATGCACAATTTTGGAGCATCAAATATTGCCAATAAAAATAATTAGCATTCCTTCAGACGCCGCCATGTTGGAAGTTAATGAGCGCCATTTTGTTTTTTTTAATAGCAGCCATATTGTTTTTTGCGTTAATTCCAATCTTTATGTGTCTGTTTGTACTTAAAAAGCGATTTTAATTGAATTTGTTAAATGTAATTGCGGGTGTTATTGTTTTTGTTTTAAATGTCACCCGATATCGGATAAAATACTTTAGATTGTTATCTCTAGGAGCGTATTTTTTATAATTCGTAGGGAAATATGAAAAAAAAACACTAGTAAAGTGCGAATAATACTTGTTTTTTTTTTCACATAATTAAAGACGTTAAAGTCCATGAAAATATGTAAGTATTTTTATTTTTTTACCTTTATTGCATGGGATACCATTGTAATAACCAAAAGTGGTAGACGGACTTCATGCTTGAACTGGAGTATTTTCATAGCTTGTCTATCTTATTTTTAATATGATTTTGGATAAAAAATATTTTTTGGAAACAAGTACGCAAGGATACATCCACACCCGAAACAAATATTTAGATAGGAACGGAAAATTGTATGCACCCACCCTACAAATCCTACAATACACAGTAACTACCTCGTGCAGGTACTATGGCGTGTAGTTTCAGCTTTATATTGGCCTAAACCTGTTTTGATTTCTATACTAAGGTTTTTTTTTAAATATTGCCAATGTACCTTCCCTTCCACTATTTTTTGGAACTAGTTTGTAGCTAGTAGTATTAGTGGACAATCACATAATGTATATCTCTGAATGATGAGCACATTGATCTGCCATACATTTTGCAATACATATATGATGATATTTGTACTGGTATATCTACGATAACGCCTGTGCGTTAACTACCTAGCGAATGCTCAATTCTCAAATAAAAAACCTAAAGGTCGGTATTAAACAGTGTTGTGGGTGATGGTACAATCGTGACCTGGCGCAAGCTCGCGGTCCATCTGCCGCGCCCGTCGTGTTACCGTTCCTTGTGTAGTGATGGGACACATGTCGATATCGATAAGACGTATAGACGTTAATTTCATTTTACGAATTGACGGATGGTATGGATAAAGATTCATTTTTAACTAAACTGTTGGTTTTAAATCTAGTTAAGTTATTAATTATGACAAAAAATAGCACTTTATATTCGTAACAGTAGATTCAGTGTTTTAAATGCCATGTTTTTATTACAACAGTGAGCATTAATTAAAGTTTTTGCAGACCCTCCAAATAAAGTTGTTCAAATGCGCGAATTGAATCGCATCTATCATTATAATCTTTCGTATCTTGTCGGACATACACATTCTTTACCCTTGATCTCTAAAAACATTTATTTAACACCCATCCATTCCTCGCAAGAAATTATTGTAGTAACAAGATTTTTTTTTCTATCGATATCATAAATGGTTCATCACTGGCGGTCGTGAGAGGCGCACCGATGTGGCCTACATATTATAACTAACCGTGCACATGAGAGCTCTATGTGGCGCAACTTTACCTACCATGTTACTGGAAGCATCACTAACCAAGCCACATGCTTCATCCTTATCTATTTTCCAAACAGAGCGAAGCTGGAGATGTCGTACCACTATTGGATCCTAAGTACAGGGATCGACCTCCTGTAGACGTATTTGTCTACAACAAGAATGTACCAGAGTTGCATTGTTGTCTCACAGAAGTCAACGTGAAGTGGCAGCTGGTTATTACGTTTGATATTATAGTGAGTAAAATGCTTTATCGCTACCACCACTGGGGGGTGAGTGGAACAGTTGTGTTGCTTTCACCGGTCTTACGTCCCAGTGTCGACACTCAGGAGTATAGATCGCTCGGATGATGATCCGAGCGAGCAAGTGGTTCCCGTTGTCGGCCTCGGAATTAGTTTAAAATAATCTGTAGCTTTATTTGTCCAATTGCACCATGCATAAGCTGTGGAAGTCACTGGTTCTATCAATTGTTAGTCTCTAAAATGCAGTGGGCATAAGTTGGTTATGAATCGAAAGTCCGCGGGTTCAATTCCTGCACTCTGACTAAGTGTTGTGACCACAACTGTTTTTGTGTCTTGGGTATCATCATTATCATCATCACCCACATAACGTCCACTGCTGAACATAGGCTTCTCCTAAAGATTTCCAGACGGACATGTCAAAAGCGGTTTGCATCCAGTGTATTCTTGCGATTTTTATCAAGTTGTCTGTCCACCCTGCAGGTGGACGGCCGATGCGACGCTGCGCTTGCCAGTACGTGGCCTCCACTCGAGAACATTTTTGCCCCATCTCCCGTCAGTTCTTTGAACTATATGCCCACTGCCACTTCAACTTGCTAACCCGCTGGACTACGTCTTGGGTATAGATCTGTATTTTAGTATGGCGTTAGGAGTATTTACTATCAACCCTATATTATATTTATACGTTTTCAATGTTAGCCGTTGGGCACGGGCCACGTCAACTGAGAGGGTTTGGCCTTCATATTTATTATTATATGGCCTGTAATAAATCAGTATCACAGGCCATGTAATGACGATATCTAAATATTGAATAAAGGGTTTAAACTATAAAAGGCCCAACGGAATTGACTTAAACAGCCTGTCACACTCGTGGCT
Organism: Lapara coniferarum; assembly: GCA_949316025.1. NCBI lineage: Eukaryota > Metazoa > Arthropoda > Insecta > Lepidoptera > Sphingidae > Lapara > Lapara coniferarum. The sequence goes on along the minus strand of OX438931.1, from coordinate 24,211,171 downwards.
AATTATTATAAAGTTGAATTAAATTTGTGCGGAGTACTAAAAGGGGCATGTTCCATATTCAAATATTGAGCTAAAGTCACGAGCGGAAGCGATTTTATTTGAGAAAGAAATTTAGACCGTATTAAATCAAGATAATATTTTTATGCCCACTATGTATTTTTTATATATACGCCTTAAATGTCTGCAGCACTATTGAGCTGGATAAACCGGATCGGTACCACTGTCTCAGAAAACTGACGTGAAGTCGAGTATCACGTACTGATAAGTTGTTCCGATTGGTTTTGTTAATTGTTACCGTTTATTGATGTGAACAAGGTGGACTGACGACTTGATAAAAGTCGCAGGAACTAGATGCAGGTCCTTTTTGACAGGTCTGTCTGGAAATCTTTGTATCTGGAATTCTCATGTGGCTGATGAAGATGGACAGACAATACTCATTACAGTTACCAATTACCATCATCTTGTTATTTGGACACTCATACTCACGCGTTTTATCTCCAAGGGGGTAGGCAGAGGTGCAAGTAGTGTACGCACTTTTTACCAAGTGTATCTCATCCCATGATGTCATAGAGGGCGAGCGTATCGCCATATCGAGCTAAAATTTTAGACTGCGGGCTGATACTGAGAAGAAAACCCAAAATCACCTTGTCTGGCACGGCATTTGAACCTGTGACCTCAGATCGAGAGTTGTACTGCGCACGCAATACAACTACGCCAGTAAGGCAGACTTTGATTCTTATCATTTGGTTGTATAAAAACCTTGGAGGTTTCTGGAATAGAAAAAACTCACAAAAGACTGTTTTACTCAGAATCACTTAATAAAACATAAACATTAATCTCAGATGGTTTTAGATGGAATGTTTTAAAATTCAGTAGTTAAACGACAAAAAATAATAATCAAGGCATTGTAAGTTATCCTATTAACTAGCACGCGACAAAAAAATTCAAGAAAACGCAGTAAGAAAAACCCACACGTCACGGAATGACGCCAAAGCTGACACCGATACTCGGCAGTTAATACCACGCCTGATGATCCAGTGATCATATATTTTTAGAGAAAAATGCAATAAAATTTTACTGTTATTGATATACCTTGTCTAGATTAAACTCAGTAGTATACTTCTCAATCTTGTGCATGACGCAAAACGGTATAAAAATGGCTTATTCACTACCAATCAAAATTGATAGTCACTTAAAATTCTTGTAGCTCCTTACGATATTCGTAGGAAGCATTTTAAGCTATATTAGGTTTATTTGATCTACAAATAGATTTTTGGGAAAGTAAAATTACTAATAGAAGACTAGGGTCCAATTTCAGAATTAACGAACGTTAATTAATCGGTCATAAAAATTAACACGATTGTTTAATTATGGGGCGTAGTATAACATAACGCCTCGTTAAGGAAGATAATCACTTGTTAGGCCATGTGGAACCTTCAAAAATCTTAACAGTGCGTTAAGAGAGTTAACAGGCTATTAATGTTACTACCTAGACTGCTGCGGTGGCGTAGTTGTATTACGGTATGACTGCAATGCTGGGTTCGATTCTCGGGTCGGATAAAGTGATATTTTCTCGCCCCCCTGTCACATCGTGGGACGGAATAGGCATAGCTTAAAGTGGGTACACTATTAGCGCCTCTGCCTACCCCTTCAGAGATAAGAGTCGTGAGTGTGTGTGCGTGTGTAATGTTACTAACAGAGCATGGTGAAATTAGGCCTTAATATCTATCTGTAAATGAAATATTATTCAGTAAATTATATATTATATAATTTACTGGTGGTAAGACTCTCATATGTAAGACTCCGTCTGGGTGGGTACCACTGCAATGTCTACTTCTACCGCCAAGCAGCAGTGTGCATGCACTGTTGTGTTTCGGTTTGAAGGACTTTGTAGCCAGTGTAACTACAGGACATAATGAGACTTAACATCTTATGTCTCAGGATGACGAGCGCAGTGGAATGCCACATAGTACTTTGTAACTTAAGGTGCTGGATGGTGTTTCCATTGTTTATGGGTGGTCGTATCGCTTACCATCAGGCGAACGGCATTCTCGTCTCGTCATTCGATGCAATAATAAAAAAATCTAAATGAAGCGCTACGTTTGGTAATTAGTAATGCAGATTTGAAACCTGGATCCTCCTACGGTTGCATAAAAAAGTTCAATAAAAACGCCGATACCGCAAGACCCACTATCAACCGTACCACAAGATAAAGTTATAAATAAGTCTGTAGTAAGTTTTAACAAGGTCGTAACTTATAATTTAAGTATTAAGTTGGTCGTTCGAACGGTAGCGTTCACTTTTGTGAACATAAACGAAACAATAATGGTTAAACAGATTGTCGGCTTTGGGCATGAGGTTGGGCAACGTTTAGATTTGCAAATGTAGTATTTTAGGCCTAGTTTTATTTAGAGGATAGATGAATGCAGCTTAAGGTGTCCTTGTTGTATGTTTTGTTTGTTAGTGTAGCTTTTGCCGCCATGTAGGCTTATTTCCGACATAAACCCAAATCCAAATATAATATAGTATGTGTTAATCAAAGAGACTGTAGCTTTCTTTTATTTAATGAAACTTTCGAGAGGCAAATAATTATTCACTGATGACTCAAATAGAGTCATGATGTGAAGCATAAATGAGCCAGATGGATTCTGCTGATATCATTACAAAATCACTACTATAAAGAAGCATTTCGGTTGTGGCTCATACGGTTTCAAACTATAAGTATGGTATTACAGTGACAAAATACAAATACATTGACTTAAAATTCACAATCTCAAAGCTTCACATCCGTGTTTCAGCCGATATATGGGTCGATAATGTGGCAAGAGGCATAAGAGAAAGGCGTTCACTCGGGTTAAACGCAATATGTAAAGATTAACATCGCTATAAATTCTACGCATTTGTTGGAAGGCAATATCCAAAACGATCGATAGATACCGCGAGCTGTGAGATATGCGAATATCTGCGATAGGATGCCGTTATGCTTATGAACGGTAGCGGGTTGTCAATAGTTTCACTTATTTTTGACCATTCTTTATTTCTCATTACTCGCAGTATTCGCTTATTAGTACTTAAGTTATTTCCTTTGTTAGTCTTTTTGTTCTTCAACTGATTGATAAGTTACAATTGTTACTAGCCGTCTTCAGACTTTTAAAACCAGATAGTGACAATGATTGCAATCTATATGTGGTTATTTAGTGGCGCAGCAGTTGTTTTTTTGTATTGGACATTAAGGCCCATGTAAATAGGAAAATAGTTAAAGGTATTATGTGAGTTATGAATATTATAGTATCATTTAAATTATAGATTATAATAGCCGATAGATATAAATATTGGTATAGTAGCCCAATGTTCGTCTTTGATATAGAACCAATCATGTCTTGTTTTATACAAGTCTATGTGTAGAACTTAAATAACAAACATTTTGCTTCAAGAAAATTTATAGCTCCAATCCGCTCTGCTACGCTCATCACAATGTCCTTTTGCTTACTTTTGCAACGCACCGGTGTACGGTAACAATGACTACCGAATGTATAAATTGACGCGTTATTGTAGCGGCCACGGTGTGAGAATCGATCTGTTAAGGTACTCCGATTGTTGAGATGTAGCGGAGAGTATATGTTCGTTTAGAAAGATTTTATTTCATTTATCTACAATAGGAACTTACAATAGGTATTAACATATTTTCATAATTTAAGTAGTAAATGATGAAAAAGATAATGGACTATTCATGACATTATATTGGAAGATGATCTGGATATACGAATTACGAAGGGAGCGAAGAGCGTTGCCGGTACGGTGTAACATGCTTGTAAGAAGGTTTTTTTTTTTTCTTCAATTCTGGCGATACAAATAAGAGGTTGTGGAGAAAGCGGACTGTGATAAGCATTTTTTTTTATTCTTATACATTTTAGTGTAGTTTCTCGCGGTTCTGTCTAGAATTACAAGTAGAATCTAACATACTGAGATGCTGTAATATAATAATTCAAAATGGTTTAATTATTACACAGGTCAACACGAATTTTGTCTTTGATAAGAGAGCATGAAAGGACATGTCCAAAAACGGGCCTGAAATTCTAACCAAGACAGTTTATAATTATATGTTTGGATAGAACTGATAATAAGCCTTTTGCAATAGATCGTTTAATTTTAAAGACCTCTGATTTTGTGATTTATGTAATTTTGTTTGGCTTGAAAACTACACTTAATATGAACGTTAAAAAAATGTTATTAATGGAGTTTTTTTTAGTTATTATTACTATTATCTGCAATCAGCCTTACGGCTTTAATCAGTTCGTATGTTTAGCATTTATGTAATTAATATTAATGGAGTGTCTAAAAATATTTTTTTAATGGATTTAACCCTTCAAGCTCCCGCTTATATATATAGATATATGGGAAAACCCTATATATATGGACACCGGTGTCCGTCGCGGGGCTTGAGGAGTCAAGTTCCATAATTTGCCACTATAATATCCCTAAAGTTGGAGCCTGTTTAGATTTGGAGGCCCAGCACCCATACAACAAGCGGACATCTCCTTTCGATAGATTTATCGATAGTTAGACACAAAATGTATTGCCCGAAAAAGTTTGCTTTTGTCAAAGCAGAAGAACGGTTGATCAATATTTTAGAAAATCCGTAGCTTTAATTTTTGTCTATTAATAAATCGAAATAAATAAATGTATATATAATTTTTAGCAAATTTTACTAACATATCAAATTATAAGATAGTAGAATAAAGTTTAAAAGTGATTCCTATTACTTTTTATTTCATGTTTATGAGTACTTTTTCTCACTAAACCCTAAATGTAGTCCTCCCATCATATTTTCGAAGTATGGCCCTGATAACGGTGTTCGAAGTCCATGATGTCTTGATGAAAACGTTTTTCTTGTTCTTCTGAATACGCCTCGATTGTTTAATTATTATTTATTATTAATTATTTATTGTATTACTGGGTATTATGTAACCTAATATTTTATGTTTCGGAGGTGACGAACGCAGCAGAGTCGCTGAAAGAAAGAAAAACAAAAAATTACACAGAACCACACATAAAATTGTCATATTAAATTTTACGTTTATCGTTCAACCGCTAAGTACTTAATAAAAGATTTCGACGCGGTACAAAAAAAAAAAAAAAAAAAAATTGTTTTAAGCATACAATTTTTATATGTTGGTACACTATTTAATTTCAACATGAATTTTAATATTATGAAGCCATCTCACAGCATTATATTCAAAGTTCACTCGAAATAATCAAATCCTCTCTGCTTGTAACTTGCACCGCACAGAAAGTGAGATCAGTTTGACCAATCTAAGGCGCAAGTGAACGCAGCCGGCGATATTGTTTTAGGATAAGCTATATTGTGTATTAAATAAGCTATAATATAACAAAATTAGCTGTTACGTTAGCTTAAATGCACATAAATACTAGGCAGTAACGATTTAGGGACTTTCAAGAATCCATTGTTTTCCTATAGATGGTAATGCCTCGATGGCGTAGTTGTATTAAACGGTACGGCTGCAATGCTGAGGTCTTGGGTCGATCGGCGGGTCGGGCAAAATGTTTTTTTTTTCTTTTTATTTTTAAGTACAGCCAGTAGTGGTTACAATAAAACTTATACTAACCATGGACTAATAAGAGTATAGACTGACGATCCCCATACATTGAAGCGTTCACCTGAAAAAGTGCAAAATCCCGGCTTATTGCTAGATGGCGCTGATAAATAGCCTGGAAACTTCAACATCTGCCGGGTTTCAAGAATGTCCCGTTAGGGGGCATTGTACCGTAAAACAAGATAGTTTAGTATTAGAATTGACATACAACAGATGGCAGTAACGTCGCCTGTAGGCTAAGTGCAGGGAGATATAATCTATATACACTGACGTCTATTATACTAGTACGCTGGACTGGACATGCGAATCGCAAAAGTGTGCCTATTTGATTTTCGCCATATTGGCGCTGATAGCAGTAGCGAGTGTCCATGGAACTAACGATAGAGTTGGAACATAGAACAGCTGATATATCGATAATCATACGAAATAGTCGACGGTTTATAAATTGAAAAAAAATAACAATTTCTTATTAACAATTGAAAAAATTACTCAAAAAATTGGTCGAAACAATGATTATAACGGCAATCGGATGTACAGTGTAGTGAAGATTCAGACAAATCTGTCGTTACTTATTCATTGTGGCAATATTAGCAGTTTAACCCACGTTACCACGGAATAAAAAGTAGTCATGTCTTATTCCAAGTTGTAAGCTATTGTCATACCATATATATTATCCGTGAAAAAAGTTATCTTATTTCAGTTTGGAAGTTACCACCACATCAAATTCGTTCAACAATTAGAACGGGAAGCCGTAACAAATAGACATACGTACGTACACATAAATATTATAATGTATTTATGGAAGGGATAAAAAAAAGACAGTGTGACGGTAGATCAAGTTATATTTTATTAAGTCACTGACGTGCCCAAATTACATTACGCGACAATTAATTCGGTATATTGACACCTGTAATATTAAGGGAGTAGTTTTTTGTTGCTGCATATAAACGAAAGTCTATATATTAGTCTATATTATATTTAATTAGAAAGTATGCAATTGGCAGCTTCCAATTATCTTTTAATGGCACAATCATAAAAACTAGGGCATCTTTACAATATGGTACATAAAATACGGTAAATCATTATTTTCAGAAGCGATTCCTAAATCAACATGCCCACGTATTACTCCATCATGACTTCTAGTACAACTTTTTTTCAATCTCATTTCGTTAATCATTAAAGCGCAAATTAATTTCTCGCCTTTTTCTCTAGCTTGCTCACTTTTATACCTCAAGGTATTAAAACTTTCGGTAGTGAAACCTGGGTTTGCATCTTCCGAAATGTACCACGATCGTATAATTCGAGGATGAGGCAAGGCTAAATTATTTTTTTTCGGCCACATGCATATGCCTTTGGCGAATAAAATGTAAAGTAATTTCAAAAGCCCTTAACTCTGGGGAATATTTAGCATGACTAACATTATTTTCTGAATTTCTTGCCATCCTTTTAAATAATTGTGGTTTAAACTCTTAAAATCAATTACCACTAGATTGAACAATAAAATACCAATAACATCTATATTCCTGGATATGTCAAAAGCATTTGATTTTGTAGACCACAGTTTATTAATTTATAAATTAGACAAGTATGGGATTAGAGGAAATGCGCTTGAGTGGTTCAAGAGTTATCTTGGAAATAGGCAGCAATGTGTAGAGATACATAAATTTACACACAATACTAAAACAGTCTTTAGATCACAATACCGGACTAACCACTGCGGTGTTCCACAGGGAAGTATTCTAGGCCCTCTCCTATTCCTACTTTACATAAATGATTTACCTAACATAACTTCTCATAAATGTATACTGTACGCCGATGACACAACACTTTGTATAGAACGCAAACATAAAAATCACACAGACTACGAAAATGACATAAATAAAACACTCAGTAAAACAATATCCTGGTTAAAATACAACAATTTAAATATAAATATCAATAAAACAAAAATGATACAATTTCAAACCTATAATAGCAAATCTTCTGAAATTAAAATTATACACGATAACGATGCTATAGAAGAGGTTGATAGCACTAAATTTCTTGGTATAATTATAGACAAACACTGCAATTGGAAAACACACATAGAAGAACTTTGCAAAAGGATTGACAGATTCGTTTTTGTCTTATACAGAATAAGATGTGTGGCCAGTACAAGCGCGGCTCTCTGTACTTATCATGGATATGTTTCATCTACTCTTAGGTATGGCTTAATAATATGGGGTAATTCTTGTCACTTAATAAGAGCGTTTAGAGCACAAAAGAAATGCATCCGTTCAATATGCGGTGCACATCCGTTTGATAGTTGTGTTGCTTTATTTAAACAGTGTAAAATATTGCCACTTCCTTCGCTATATATATTTGAGATTTGTATCTTTGTACATAGGAATACACAACTGTTTGATATGCATAATGATCTTGTACGTAGACCAAGTCGCAAACATTATAAATTATATGTTCCGAAACAGAGGATACAACTGTTTTCTAATAATGTATACTGTATGGCAATAAGACTCTATAATAAATTACCAGACTATTTCAAATCTCTTAAATTGAATATATTCAAATGTAAATTATTTAAATTTCTTCTAGATAAATGTTATTATTCCGTAAATGATTTCCTAAATGACAACCTAGACTAAAATATTTGTACGCCGAAAACGGCAGAATACTATGAGCTTATCAATAACATGTAACAACATTTTACAGTATTCAACAAATAAACGATTTATTATTATTATTATTATTATTATTAAAATCATTGTACTGACTTAACAAACAAACACAATCATGAGTAACTAATTTTTTTTTCATTTATTACTGTTTTCAAAGAAGAAACTTTAATCTTCAATCTTTTCACATGTTGAGATAAAGTTTTGAGACGAGTCTGAGAACATCGTAAAGCTTTTTGTATTCTTTGCATAACCCTTTTAGATGACCTAGGAGTATTTTCGTAGCGGTGTCATGATTGATATTTTCACAGATTTCGATGTAAGACCGCTTTCTTTCCTGGGTTTCATTTAGTTCCTTGTTGTAGCTTGTGCTGGGTCCTGTTAAGAATATAAAAAAAAAATCAATTTGAATTTCGTTAAGAAACAAAATGTAAGAATGCAGTTTCACATTAATCGAAGCAAGTCAACTATAAGACAGTATAAAGAAAAAAAACTCGTTGAGAAATAATAGTAATAATAATAATAAAAGATTACAAGTAAAACAAAATAATTATAAACAAATTGAAGCTGTTGTTGCCTCAAAAGGTTTACCAAATAAACTTTATTTGCTAAAGGTGTAAATAAAATATAATGTGTAACAATTATAAACCATGTTAATTAATAACAGTTATAAATCAATTATGAACCTGTTAGTTACAAAATGAACTACAGTGAAAAATAGTTACTAAGCTTGTAGTTAGTAATATTTGTAAATAGGTGCATTGACTTTATGTATAAATGAAACACCTTAAACTACCTTTAAAATAATCTAAAAACCTGTAAGTCTTATTTATTTAGTACTGAGTTTTTTGAAAAAAATATGTCATTATACCTGACATTGTTTCTAAATTCATGCCATCAACTTGGTTTTCTCCGCATTTATTATTTATTAAATCAGCTTCTCACTCTCTATTTTCCTCAGGAATAATACCTAAATCTGCAATAATAACATCACCATTGCAAAACGTCTTACAATATACTAAATGCATAAAATGCTCAATAGAATAATGTAAATTATTATACCCACCAGAAAATATAGTGGGTACACTGTCCTTTTTCAATTGGGTTCGTAAAACATGTCTAATAAAACAATCTTCTATAAAATAAAACAATCCTACTAATATTATAAAGGCGAAAGTTTGTAAGAATGTATGGATGTTTGGATGTTTAGATGTTTGGATGTAAGGATGTTTGTTCCTCTTTCACGCAAAAACTACTGTACGGATTTCGATGAAATTTGGCACACGGGTAGATCATGTCCCGGATTAACACATAGGCTACTTTTTATCCCGGAAAAATATAAAGCGGGACTTTTATCCCGGAAAAACTTTTTAAAGCGGGCGGAGCCGCGGGCAAAAGCTAGTCTTCTATAAAATGTTTAGAGCATACATGACTATTTTTATTCGGAAACTAATTTCCAAATTATTATTTTTCAGCCATAGTTTTTGTAGTTGAGCAACCGAGAAATTTATTATATTTAGTTAATTTAATTATAATTAAAAATAAAAGTCAAAAGAAACAATGAAATATATTAATCATTTATTTTTCAAAATTCTCAATTTTGCGACAGCACTAGCTGATTGCTTTTTACTTTTACAGTAAAAATGAATTTTAACGAGAATCATTTTTTTTATTATAAATTCTAAGTGTTCCATACACATACTATTCAGCAAATCTGTGGCCTCGCATTCCAGATATTTTTTGATGGCATTAAAAAGCCGCGAATTAACTGCACCCCTATGGCATATAGCTTCAAAATGACAGTTGAAACAATTCAGAGATAAATTAATTAGTGTCAAAAAGTTATCACTCGGCATTTTCAATTTGATGGACTTACTGTCGTTTGTATATGATTTATTTAATATTAACATTTGCTTTTCGTCTTCTAAATCCACATTTTTAATCAAAGTATCTGCACACATGCCACAATCTTTAAATTTATCAAAGCATGACTTAGCAAGATAACCGGCAAAATATGCTGTAGAACACTCTTCTAATGTGACAGGTTCTGCATTGGAAGTGCAAGACAAAGCAGTGTTTGTAACCTCGTAGTAGGAAGGGCCAGCCATCGTGCTACTGGCGGTACTACTATAGCAGGGCAAGGAGTCGTCGTCCTCTCCGCCACCAGATAGCAATGAGCTCACTGGCCCTTCCGATCTTTGTGCAACAGACGAAGATTGTTCAACGGCTACATCTAGAAATTTTTCACCTTCTTCTTGGCAATTACTATTCGTAGGCAACTTAATTAATGAATTTATAAAATTACTCCTAAAAATTGTTCTTAGAAGCTTCGCTGTTGGGTTTCTATTGCAACCACCCTTTTGTCTAAATTTTGCAAATAAATTTTCAATGACATCTTGGTTTAATTTCTTGGTCATTACGAAAGTAATTGCCTCATCGGTTATTTCTTCCGTATATAATTGCAATGCTGCTTCGCACGATTGAACGATCCCGTCGAAACACGGAGGTCTAACTAGTATCCTTTTACAAACACCTGCTTTGTTTGTTTTAAAAATAATTTTTTGCAGACTTTCGAATGTTTTTTTGCCGTCTGAGATCGCGCGCGTTGCTTCTGTAGCATGCTTACATAATGCATGTTTTTTAGGGTTTTTGTCGAATTTACGACCACTGTTAAGTCCATCAAACATGTCATTTACGATTTCAATAAATTTTGCCGTAGCAATAGCTGTGTCGCTTTTCAACTGTCCAGTAGCTTTCGCAGTTTTAATCGCAGCACTAACAGAATTGCTGAATATCTGAGTTGCGAGGCTTACAGTCATTTTCTGAAATGAGTTCGGGCTTATGTGTCTATCTGTAATTTTTGTAAGAGACCTACTTTTTTTTTATTTTTTATCAATTTCGTATGTAGATACTACGTCTTTGAACGACATTTCTTCATTATTAGATATATAATTGTTATTTAAAAAATTGTTTCTTATGTTTTTTATTAGATGTGGTACATCAAAAAATGCAAAAATTTTTCTCGATTCAACAAAAAAGAAAGGATTTCTGCATGTCACACCCAAACTTTTGAACAATTTTTGGTTGGTGGACATTTGGTCACAGACTACGGCTTTGGGCAAAAGTCCATAGTCAAATAATTTATTTATTGTGGACTTTAATATTCTTTGTAGGATTTCACACTTAACATTTGTTTGTGATAAAAAATATGCTATGGGTATTTTCCAATTTTTGTACAACCCCCTAGCAACAAGCACTAAGGCATATTTGGCAATTAGATGTGTACGCCGACCTCCACCTAAATCTTCAAAACCTTCAATAATATCCAATTTTTTGGAATATTCTAAATTGGCCATAATTGACATTTCGTCAAAACTAACTACGCATGCTTTTTCTTTAAAACTTGAAGTGGCGAACTTTTTTGATATTTGTCGAAAAAGTTGCTCACAAAGCCCGGGACCATAATTTAATTTTGATAGCCATCCTCGTATCGTTGATGGAGCTGCGAGAACTACACCTTGCCTTCTCAAAAAATAATGGATGATGGAGACTTATAAAATAAAGATAGGCAAAAGTTCTTCTCTTCGTTCGTCCACTTATTTTTTTTGTTTGTGTCTCGCATTTGCATAAGTGCCAGTGTCTTGGACACATCGTTAGGAAATTGTCCACTTCGATTAGCCACTCGCTGGGATTTTGCTTGTAGCCTGCGAATACGAACACGTTGAGCATTATTTTTTTTCAAGAGACTTGATGCTGTATCTTTTAATAAATTTTTTTTCGGAGTATCATCGGTGGTTGCTTCAAAAAGACATTTTCTCGAAATCCTTTTCTTTGGGTTTTCAAATGAAGATAACCGAGTTGGTGTGGTCATTAAAGGTCCTTCAGGTATAGACGACGGGGCAGGAGAAGGTGACAGATTCCGTTCTTCTGACAGCTTTTGAGCTCGCCTCTTATAACACTTCACAGGAGTTTTTACCTTTAAAAACTCTGGAGACGAAATCACATCTGCAAAAAAGAGAACTAGGTACAGTCACCAGCATAAAAGTATAGACAACCCAGCAAAACTATCAGATGATTAGCTAATGCTCTGCCTTAGGATAAAAAATTTTTGCACCTGGATACCAGCACCAAAGGATGATGAATGACAACCATACTGCCCCCCAGGGTTGATTGATTTAAATCATGAATCATATCAAGTGATTTAAAAAAAAAATAATGAATAACATCAAACTTGTTTTTTTTTTCATAAAGTTAGCTATAGTTACATTTATTTCTCAAGGGCTAAAGAACCAGTACCATATAGTGGTGTGGGGAGCGTCCAATGACGGGCTTCAGTACATGCTTGGCAGTCACTCAGGACGCTTGTATGTGTTGACATATGTTTAAACATGAATGGTGCTCGCCCAATTCCATTGGGCACTTAGTAGGTAAGATGCCTTTCAATATTCCGAAACAAAAAAAAAACTACACACCTGTTTCCATTTCTCTGCTTACACTTGTAGCAGCTGTTTCCTGCTGATTTTCTGTACACAGATAATGGATTGGAATGGCAGGTCCAATAAGTCTATTCCTTAATCCCTTATGGATGCTGGATTCCGGGAAATGTGCAGAACATATGTAGCGCCCTCTCAGTTCTTCAGGTGTTAACGAATCCAAAAAAATATTTCCTAGAAATAAAAAAGTATGTAATTGTATTAGGAAGAGACTGCCAAAGCACCACCTACCAATCTTTTAGCAAAAAGAGTTTTTAGCAAGAGTTGCTAATAAAGTTACAAACACATAGGATAACTAGCTTGTAGTGGCCAAGTGTTCATAGGAATGTGGTTTTTGATCCTTCTGTGTTGACTCTAGAAGAGTCGACACAATCATTGCGAAGTAATATTTGCCTCATCAAAAGTGAACATCAGCTGAGTTTTGACTGTCTTGAGAGATTAATTTTACCCTGCTTATGCCTGTCGTTCCAATAATAATACTGCTCAGTACGAGAGTCAACGCAGTTTCGGACATTTTATTCACAAACCCGACCGAGCGGCCGGTGGTGTGAAGCTACAATCCTCGGGATTGTGCCTAAACGACTCTAAGACGGCGGAAGGAGTGGGTATCTTCTAGTCTGTATCCCTATACTTCAGTGGTTTTTACATATTGCACCGCCATAATAATATAAAAATAGGCAAACAGAGTGTACCTAGATACTTTATTAAAACAATTTACGTGACTTACCGGAGTTTCGAATCCACAGAATAAGACGATCTCCGTCTAAAACAGGAAAACGGAACATAGAAATATCCAAACTCGTATTATTACAGTTGTAATAGGCGCACTTGGTGTAAGACATCTTCAACAGTAATGAAACAGAAGCTTTTTTCGGAATCCAAATATGTACAAGCAGTGGTCACAGGTTAGGCGTAGTCAAAATCCAGTAGGCAAAAGCAGTGGTCACAGGTTAGGCGTAGGCAAAGTCCAGTTGGCAAAAAAATGTCGTTATAAAGAGTAAATCACGAAATAGTACGAGGCAAGGTATCCGAGAGCAATTACACGAATGAACAAGTAACAAACCAAGCAAATTGAAATTTGAAACTTGAATTCAGTGTTGCCAACAAGATTTTAAAAAATCCGTTATTTTAGTTGTATATTTCCGTGAAAAATCCGTTAAAATTTTTATTCGTCAATAATAGCCCTAAAATGTGTAAAGTCCGATGTACCATGGCGTAGATGTAGCTTTCACAAGGGGGGAGTACGTAGCGTGGTTCTTTACGCCTAAATGACTTACCTTTCAACAAAAGAGTCACGTATACCACCCCCACCCCTTCCTATACATTTGAGAAATGTAAAACGCATATTTCGCTGAAGGTATGTTTTGTCCCGTTCAATATTCCGTCAGCCGCTTGAATAAATTTTTCCGTTTTCAAAGTATCCAAATCCTTTAGTAATGACGGGAAATCCGTAAAGTTGGCAACACTGCTTGAGTTGCATTTTACCATAGACCAATACTCTTATTGGTTTATGGTTTCACGCAAACTCGTCATATATTTTTCAGTACATCACCAATTAATTTATTTTTTTATAAATATTTAATATCCTTTTTGGTATAAATAAGATATATTTAAATTGTCTGTAAATACTCAAAAATGTAGTAGTCTGTGAGCTAAACAGTTTATAGCGCCATCTAGGCGTAATAATAACTATCGGATAAACCGATAGTTGTTTATTTTATCCATCCTCTCATTTGCGCCATTGAAATAACCATTTCAAATGATTTTATGGATCTTAGTGCCATCTAGTTGAATTCAATGTACTAAACAGCGAAGTACGCTTCAATGTATGGGGATCGTTAGTCTATACTCTTATTAGTCCATGTACTAACGAGACATAAGAGATATTTTACAAAAAAATATATAAATGTACCACTTGTTTAAGGCAGTCGCAACATACCATTCGTGATACAAGCATTGAATAATATTGAAATTTTCTATTCAGTATCAGCCGGAGTCTGTAATTTGTGTCCGATATGGTGATAGGCTCGCCCCCTATCACATTATGGGACGGTATAACGGTGAAAAGTGGGTGCACTAATTGCGGCTTTGCCTACCCCTTCGGGATAAAAGCCGTGAGTGTGTGTGTGTTAGTGGTGATGATCATTTAGGTACTATCAAGTGATGGTCTAGAAAGTGTGGCTCGCTCAGTACCTCTTGAAATGCTAAACCAAGATAAAATCTTCAAAAACCTATAAAAGATATTTTCCATGGTACATTTTTGTTTTAAAAACACGTAAAAGCGTTCGTTTCGTTTTTCGGGTGTTTAAAACGAAAAACAGTAAACTGTCTTCGGCGATATCATCTCTACCTAAGTTAATACATAAAGTATTACTCATGTCTATGTGACGACTTGTCTTTATAGCTTCGTAATATTTACTGCCGTGTACTTTACATAGATTCTCCAAATTCCAAAAATATAACAAATCTATCTTACTTCTTGCTAATATTATAAATGCGAAAATGTTTGTACGTTTGTTATAGTCCGTCCAACCATTTATTTAACTTTTGACAGTTCGGTTTCTAATCAATTGGGGATGTACTAATGCGTTACCGATTCGATTTCTTGTAGCAATCGATTTAATTTATGGAAAAATTTTGATCGATTAAAGACATAGAAATGTTATTTTTGCTCAACATTTTGTATTGTTTTATAAACTTGCCTAAGCGTTTTAATGTGTATATTTCCTGTTTATTAATTTACTCTGTAGGTATATATTCTACTAGTTTTTGCCCACGGCTTCGCCCGCGTTAATAAGTTTTTCCGGGCTAAAAGTACATAAAAACCTTCCCGTTGAATCACTCTATGACTATGACGTTGATACAGCTCTTAACAAATAATGTATTAATTTCGCCAAATTTGATTACCATGAAAACGATTCTAGTGAGTTAATCTTAAAAGATAGACATATACTGTCCTAGACATTTTTTAGATCATTTCAAGAGGAATAATTCTTTCCTACATATATTTTTGGTATCTTGAACCGTTTTCGCAGCGCTCGCAATGGAAGCCGTCAAGGATGAATAATTTTCCCCGTTTTTTTTCACATTTTCCATTATTTCTTCGCTCCTAATAGTTGCATCGTGATGTTATATAGCCTAAAGCCTTCCTCAATAAATGGTCTATTCAACACAAAAAGAATTTTTCAAATCGAACCAGTAGTTCCTGAGATTAGCGCGTTCAAACAAACAAACAAACAAACTCTTCAGCTTTATAATATTAGTATAGATATCCAATATCATTTTGTCAAAATTTAACTTGAATAGTTTATTTTATCGGTTATTATATACTTACGCATATATAAAAAGATTTTTAAATTTACACTGCGACATTTTATTTTTCAGTGTAAAAAGTTTGAGTTATTTTTGTAACACAATCAGTGGGCTTAACGGATATCGATTGATAATTAATATCGGAGCTGAACAGCAAGTCCCTTCACTATGGAAAACCAAAACTGGCATCCATAAAGTATTCTTCAAAAACCTATAAAAAATAGTATTTTATGAATTATTATAGGCAATTCTTTCATAATAGTGTGCAACTTAGTATTTTGTTTCGATTCCTTGTCAAGAATTATAAAATTTCATAGGCGTGCATATGTCAAAAGTTAAATAAATGGTTGGACGGACTTAAGAAGTAAACATATAAACGGATTTACGTGAAATTTGGCACACGGATAGATCATGTCCTGGATTAACACATATGCTTTTTATCCCAGTAATTTGTTACAATTGGAAATGATGGATATTTTTAATCTGAGTCTATAAGCAGATGGCGCTCGCGTCGTGTGATTTAGGAACTTGTAGCGGAAAAGGCTTTTCACGCGGGTGAAACCGCGAACAATACCTGGTTTCCAATAATTATTAGTCCATACAACGGTAGGTAGAAATGACAGTACGAACTGAGGGTGGTGTATCGCACGGCCCATCAATTCGCCAATTATACGAACACAGATCGACGCGACTGACAGCGCTCGGTGCTTGTTAGACGGACGGACATTGTGTCGATTGTTATTTATAGCTACGCTGGATGTGTTACTAAATGTTGAGAAATTTACGGTAGCGCACTGCGATATGTTTCCGTGCGATTATTTTGTAGCATAAGTATGATTTTTTTTTAGTGGTAGGTGTGCAAAGGTCACGTAGGTCACTTGATTGTAAAATAATCGTCGCTCATTAAGATTATTCGTACGAGAGGATCAAACCGTTGAAGCTAAGAGTAGGCTGTTTTATCGAAGGTGCCCAAATATAATTGTTAACAAAATGTATGAAAACCTATTCAAAACACGATTATTTTTAAAAAAATTCACGTTTGATTTACAGTGACTTCTGTCTCTATGGCTTGTTTGGTTATAATAGAGCGAAGGTCTTTCACATATTTTTTACTGTATATAAACTGGGTAGCTAATAGAAGGCTGAAATATCTATATTAATAACAATCGACGACAAATTAAAGTTTAATTTTATTTAGTCATAAATAAACGCAGCCGCATCCAGTAAAACGGCGCGGGACCCGTAAAATTATGGTCATTAGAAAGGAGTGCAATAGTCTGACAATACCCGCCGGTCCAATGCCCTTCGATGCGAGATAGCCAGACCACCGGTCTGCAAGCGTATACGGATTTGGGTATTGACTAGTGACGTTGGGTGGCCTGACCCCCTGTTTACGTATGTTATTACCAGACAATATAGCTCGGAGTTTTTAGTGATGTGATTTATGACTTTGTCTTTACCATAACAATAAATAACATTCAAAGAAGTTTATGAAGAATTGCGTCCATTTTTATTATGTAATAAATCTGGCATACTTCCTGTTAAGAAACACAAATATTATTTTTCGTTGGTCAAAATTATCTTCGGAAAATTGTATACTAAACATTATGACAAAGAGACTGCTGTGCCACGAAAAAAAATTACATAGACAACCATTGCATCCATTGAAGATGATTTATCTTAGGTTGCAAGTATAAAAATGTCGGGCACAAATGAATTATCTCAAAGTGACGTAGAGCACGAGCTGAGTTAAATATTTTTTCAGCTATTTCTAAAAATACTTTCATATTTCCACATATGGCATTGGCAGGTACGATGATGATTATTTCTGTTTCGTACAAAATAAACCTAAAACCATCCCCTTAAAAGACCTATTCCCAAATGAAGCCCACAGCTTACTAATTTGATGTTGTTTTCCACTGGGAACGACATCGCTCACCGAGCATTTCAATGCATGCAAATTCGGCGCATGCCGTGGGAAACTAGGCCGGCTGCTGTCTCGTGTACATTCACCCAGCATGACAGATGTAGTGTCGTCTAGTGATTGTTAACACTTGAGGCTCTTTAGTAATGTAAAGTTATTGCGAAAAATACTTTACATACAAAACCGCGAAATATTGATTAAAAAGAAACGTGTATTACAGTTAATATTTTATTCGCCATTTTTATTAGTACAAAGCATTTATTACATAGCAAAACTAGATAAACGTGTGAGATAATTGATTATTCAACAACATTTGATTACCATTCACATTTCGAACATCTAGGACTCTTATGTTGGTTAAGGCAAGAGCCCAGATACAAAGGGCTGTATTGATAGGCTATATACCTATATTGAGGTATAATTTGTTAGCCCATGGTTAAGAGCTTAAGTATTTGAACGCAATAAATATTTGATGAATTAATGTCGAGACGAAATTGTACATGGATAATAATATAAGCATCACATGGCCATCCACTTGTTTAAGAAAACAAAAGTTTAGAACCACTGCGCTGCTGTACCACAATTTATTGTAAAAGGGAAAAGCTTATTTAAATTGGATGAAAGGCGCATCTTTTTATCTGTCCTCGGCTTGCATGTTCAATTCAACTTTCTTAAATCTAGGGTCCGGGAACCTGGCTGAGTGTTTTAAAAAGAAATTCCGAATTAAACCTTCCTCCTTATAATTAAATGTTTACCTATTATATCTGTTACTTTTTTTTTTCGAAATCTACACTAATTTCTTGCTTTTATGTAAATTATTGTAATTCGTATATTTATATCGACATTGACTATAGATTTTCGGTGTAATAAACAACTTACTTACAAGAAATTAAATCTAACCTCACTAATGATATTTTAGCAGGCACCAAAGAAGATATCGTATGATGATCCTCACATGTGTGCAGTTGCTTTATTCTTTTTATGTAGCTTCGTCCACTCATCCACCCGTGAAATATGACCTAAATTACCTCTATATCAGGCTGTTTAGACTACCCACCTACCAAGGGTATTTATATAGTACCTGCGATCACAAACTTCTTTAACATGGTCGTGTAAATAATACATGGCGATTAAATCAATTCACGGCAAAATTGTTGTTTAAGTGACCGCACGCGATGCGGATTATAACGAGGGCCTCGTGTTAACCCTTTGTGAACCTAGTTGTATCTAAGAGACCGCTCATGACAGTTCTTTTTTGTTTGTTTCACAATTTATAAGGGCACTATAAACTTATTCTACTGGTTGCTAGAAAAATAACTACTGTTATATCTCCTGAAAGAATATAGTTATTTACAATTATGTAATGTAGCGACGATAGCCTAGTTGGGAATGGAACGGTCTACCGAGACATTGTCCGCAGGTTCAAACCCAAGGCACACACCTCTGACTTTTCGAAGTTATGTGTGTATTGTTTATCAATTATCGTTCGCTTTAACGGTGAAGGAAAACATCATGAGGAAACCTACATACCTGAAAATTCTATAAGAATTTCGAGGGTATGTGAAGTCTGCCAACCCGCATTAGGCCAGCGTGGTGGACTAAGGCCTGAACCCTCTCAGTAATAGAGGAGGCCCGTGCTCAGCAGTGGGCAATATATAATACAGGGCTGATTGCATTGCATTGCAATGTACAATGTTATAGAAAATTATAGGCTCAGAATGGAATAGCATAAGAATCAATAGGTTTTTCTATCTGTTTTTAAACATTCGTGTACTAGTGGTGGGTGTGTTTCGATTTGAAAATGTTAAAACTGGTATTATTACTGATATTTCGCCTGAAGACGATGAACGAACGAACGAAGATGGCATAGGTAACACAGTGTTATGCATTACTGCTTCGTAAGTAGAAGTTCTGCATAATGGCCTTGGTGTTTGTAGACAGTCTTGGCGATAACCATGGCAGGCAAACTACGTGCTCAAACAGTAAAATATGTCTTTTATATGTATTTTTTGTTTGTAAGGAATAGTTTAGGCTTACATAGTAAATACAAGGCTGTGTAAACTTTTAAGAAAAAAGCTTTTATTTTTATAATACATTGCATTTTTTTTAAACCCGCGACCCGCGCCAAATGGAGACGGCCGCGTTCCCTATTAACCGATCCAGAAGACGAAATCACTCTGGCCATCTGCCGTAAGAACGAGTTCTTGAAACTCCAACACTCCACAAGACCGCAGTTCCGTCCTCGCCGCGTTCCCCGTCGCCTCACGACCCCCCTAGCAGTTCCGGCTCGCGTGCCGATGACAAAACAATCTAATAGGATTAGACCTAAAAACAATCTTTCCCTAATCGTTGATGTCTCATCCTCTCTCAGTGGCCGTCCTGAGCTGAGGTTCGTAACCCGTTAGTGGGTTGCCCTCAGCATGGTCGCTAAAATTCAAAGGGTTGCGAGCACCTTCAGTGTTCACCCTAAAGACCGATGTGGCCAGAAAATCCGACTCGTGTCAGGCTACTGGCAGTAGGGTCATTAACAAAAAAATAAAAACACGCGAAGAACACTGTTAACTTACGGTTGCACGTAATAATTAACAATCTAACGGTTATGTAACACTGGAAACTGTTAATTATCGTTTCGCGTTAATGTGTTGTTTTATATTTATGTTCATCCGTCAAAAATCTTATAAGGTATGTGATTAATATGATTTCTGGCTATTTAAAATATAATCGTACTCGTCGCGAATGTGCAACATCCTGCGATTTCGCCTATTGGGTTTAATACGAGGAATTGGATGGAGTATCGTGTTAAGTATTCTTTTCTATGCAACTGAATGTTGAGATAATAACGTCACACGTTTGCTAGGGTTTTCTATGTATACATCTATTGATGTAACAATACCACTCAGGATTATAAGAAAGCTTCACGTGACACTCCACTGCGCCCGTCTTATCCACCACCCTGATTGCTTACCACTGTTTGTTGGCAGACATAACCAAAGTTAAAAGCTGTAGTACCGACGTAAAAAAAATATCTCCAATGCTCTCATTGGTCATTATTCTACCTACCACTTAGAATAGTAGAATACAATTTTAGGTGCCATTATATCTCTGCGTGGGTCCACCTGAACGTAAATTATTTGATTCTTTTATTTGTTTATTTTATTCCTTCTATTACCAAGACGAACTGTATTACACAGATTATAGAGATGCTTGTATGAAGATACTAGATTTTGCCAGCGGCTCCGCCCGCGTTAAAAAGATTTTCCGAGATAAAAGTCCCGCTTTTTATTTTTCCGGGACAAAATGTAGCCTGTGTTAATCCAGAACAATATCTACCCGTGTGCCAAATTTAATTGAAATCCGTTCAGTAGTTTTTGCGTGAAAGAGTAACAAACATCCACACATCCAGACATCCAGAAATCCATACATACTAACAAACTTTCGCCTTTATAATATTAGTAGAATTCAGTAAAACAAATGTTATTATATAAAAAAAAATACTAATATCCTACCAGATAATTATCACGCTCGAACAACGCATAGTGCCAAAAAAGTGCAGAGACGGGAAGCGCCTGATTGTTTCTTCGGAACCTGCGTGTGCGCAATGAAGATAAAGAGGTGCTAGTTGCTACGTGATTGCTCTATGTTTTATTATTAAATGTAATTAAATCGAGCTCGTTAACGCAGCAGTTCAGAGATATAAAGATAGATGTGGATATCTTCATGATCCCCAAACTGGTCTGAGAGTTGTTTTAAATTACTTTATTGACTGAAAATACTTTCACCTGAATGAGTTACAAATGTTTGTCTTACGATGTATAAATATGGGTACGACACATATAAATTTTTTATTAGTTGTGTCGGCTCAATTGGACAAGCACCTGGTAATTCAGTAGCGATCGACCGAACACCGACGCGGCCCACGCCCAGTGTAACTGATTAATGTTCATAATAAACTACTATTGGATGTATAAAAAGCGAGAATGGAATTGTTCGTTAGTTTACTTAAAACTTGCTTTTTGCTTGCTACTCCGCTCGTGTTAAACTCTATTTTGGGAAACTTTCACATAGCCTTTTCCAGCCTACATGTTGATCCAAAATTCGTTCAGTGAATTTACGAACATTTTAAACATATAATTTATATTATTTATTTTGGTCACATACATATATGTGTAAAAGTAGACTTAATATTCGATGGGCCACTCTACTCTTTTGGCTCTTCCTGCCCTTTCCCTATTCTAATGTAGTATCGCCGCAACACACATTTTCAGACATGCTACAAAAACAATTTTAGTTTAATTTTCCGAATGGCCACCTACCAGACTACCTGAGGACAATCCATTTCTGGTGAAATCTTTCACATCCTACTAATATAATTTGAAATGTTTTTAAAGATGTGTGAATAATTATAATTAGCACATTAAGCATATCATACTGACGGTGTTACAAGCTGTCTTTCTTTATATTGGCCCTACAGCCAGACGCGAGTCGGCTTTCTGACCACACCGGACTTTAGGGTGAACGCTTTAGGCGCTCGCAACCCTTTAAATTAAGTGACCATGCTGAGGGCAACCCACTAACGAGTTACCAACCTCGGCTCAGGATGGTCACTGAAAGAGGATGAGATATCAATAATTAGTGGGGAATATTGGTGCTTAACCTAACCCTATCCATTTATTTCATCGGCACGCGAGCCGGAACTGTTAGGGGGGTCGGAGGGGCGACGGAGAACGCAGCGAGGTCCTCGACGGCGAGGACAGAACTGCGGTCGTGTAGATTGTACGAGTTTTAAAAACTCGTTCTTACTACGGATGGCCAGAGTGATGTCCTCTGGATCGGTTACGTACAAATAATTATTCATATGTAGTAGGTTTCGAACTCACATTCATAAGATCGGCACATATCGAAGTGCCTCCAGGCCAATTTGACAATTAGCGTCGGGTTTCTATAATATAGAGATACTATACTGGTCGCGAAACCTTCTAACTAACAAATACATATTCAAACTATCGAATCACATAAACTTTGAATAGTACTGCGCTTCTAAACCTGAGATATTAAATCTGGATTTATAGTACCTACCTATTAATTACACGCATTGAATGTTCTACAAACCGCAACACAACAGTCTAGCACACTGCTTCTTCTGGACAGAAATTTGCAGGTGAGAAGCCTACCGTTGCAAATAAAAACCTTAAATCCACTCCAGTGCATTCTACCATCTGTATCATGGTGAGTGCTCTGAAGAATTGTTTAACCTTATCCCCTCCTCTCCTTTCCTAAACAGAACCACGCGTGCTGGCTTGCGGAACCACAGCTTAGTGGTCTGTTCCATCCCGGCTCGAACCAAAAGGTTCAGTAATTCATATTTCTGCCGCACCATTAAGCTGTGGAACAGTTTGCCAGCGTACGTGTTCCCTCCTTCCTACGACTTAGGGTCCTTCAAGCGGGGCGTGAAGAAGCAATTAAGCAGGCCGGCATAATTGTGCCGACCGACCAGGGATGTTTATCTCTTGCCGGTCGACATAACTTTTTGGGTTTCACTACATTTACCATCAGATGCAGTGAAGCCACTTTGTCGAGCCTTCGATAAAAAAAAAATGCTCGTACCCCAGTTGTATACGTACAGATCGGACGGTTTGAAGATAGACCCGACACCCGCCTACATAAGTCGCCAGTCGTCACTCTCTAGTCCCCAGAAACAAATGATTTGGCGCCACCCGTGATCAACTTCAAGCCGACCGCTATAACTAAGCAGCCGTTCTGCATATGAAAAGCCCACCGTCTAATAAAATAATCAACATAAGTCGACACCAGTGGACAGCGGCCGTGTAACTCGGTAGCGGTGCCACGCCCGGCCTCGCGGTCACCATTATAATAAACGTTCTTTACTTTGTAATGATTTACAATATGAGCCGGTTAATAAATAAACCGTTATGTTGAAAGCTTGACATATGAGGGATTGATATATGAGTGAGTGAGTGAGTGAGAGATTTTTTATTCTCAGTCTACTAGTACATTGTAGTCTAAATTGTATCGATGAGAAATTGGGGATGTGTGCTACAAAATGTACAATGGCTGACCCCCTGTAGTACTTAGAAGTCCCTATGATGGTATTTTTAATGTTGTTTAAGGACCTGAAATCAATCTCGGTGATATGATATAATAATATTCCCAAACAACATGATGTTTACTGATATATTTAAATACTTGCTTTTGATCGCGGCTCCGCCCACGTGAAAATGTTTTCCCGGTATATAAGTCGCGCTTTATATTTTCCTGGGATAAAAAGTAGCCGATATCCTTTTTCAGGCTCTAGACTATCTGTGTACCAAATTTCATTTAATTCGGTTCAGTAGTTATGGCGTGAAAGCGCGACAGACAGACAGTTACTTTCTCATTTATAATATACTAGCTTTTGCCAGCGGCTTCGCCCGCGATGCGAAAGTCCCGGAAAAAGTTATTTTTCCTGGATAAAAGTACACATAAACCTTCCTCTTGAAATCACTCTATCTATTGAAAAAACCGCATCAAAATCCGTTGCGTAGTTTTAAAGATCTAAGCATACACAGGGACAGACAGCGGGAAGCGACTTTGTTTTATACTATGTAGTGAAGTAAGGAATGTACTCTACTGTTACTTACCTTCATTTGTTCACTCAGTAAGGATTTTTTACGATGCTATTTTATTTCAGCACAGCAGTTACCCCTCTGAACCTAATGGCAGCCGGGGTGGGGTCTAGATAGAATCTCGACTGATGAGAGATTATTGCCCCTTGTCAGTCGACACAATTATGCCGGCCTGTTGGAGCCGGATGTATACAGGCTGATCCCAGAACGCGACACACGTGGGCACTATGATGGATATCCAGGCAGATACATATTTCCTACCACCATCTTATACAAGTTTTTCTCGCGGGGAAAAAACGCGTTAACGCTACAACCAGTGGGGGATCAGTGGAACGGTTATGTTGGTTTCATCGGTCTTGCGGCCCAATGTCGACTCTTTTTTTTTTTTATAATGGCCATCTTCGACGCATTAGGGACGGCTGCGGGCTTCCTCCGAGTCACGTCTAAGTTGTTGTCCGCAACCGCCCCTGAATGTCGACTCTTGGAAGTATAGCATCACCCGAGCGAGCATTGGACCGAGTCCCTAACCCCATGTTTATGCCTTTGGCGCCCGTGACATCACAAAACGGCCCAACGGAAGATCAGCACTGGTTTTTTACCAGCTTATGCTGAGTTGGGTCGTTTTTGTAACGAGCAAATTTTAATTTAAGTACTTATATGATTAACTTGTATATTGATGGTTACAAATAAATATTTTTCTTTCTTTCTTTCTTTTCTTTCTTTCTTTCCTATGTAGTATGGTGGCCTTCGATGCATACGGGACGGCCCCGGGGTATCTTATAAATGTCTGCCTGCCTTTTCCAGTCGCAAGTGTATCTATGTAAAAAATATTTTTCTACTAAACCCGGGTTTACTCTAAGGCCTAAGCTTATACATCACAATAATTGCTCGGTTCAAGTTTTTATTGATCCGTTAACTGTTCACTTAATTTCGCTTTGCAGTTTGCCGCTGAATGTTCTCTTTGCAAGAATATTATATGTCAACGTGTTTTTATAAAATGTGACGTTTGACACTAAATAAATAACCTCTTGTAGCAAAGTTATATATAAAAATAAGAGCCACTTTTTTCGCAATGATCATCAGAGAGTCGGTAGAATTTGACTGTTTGCCTGATTAGATGCTTAGGATTTTGTAAGATTAGGCGTCCCCGCTTCCCTTAAGCGGGGACGCCTAATCTGATTCTGCTAATGTCAAAATACACCAAAATCATTGCATCAGATTTGACCTTGTAATTCGTCTCTTGGAACGAGCCATTTTCACTAATTGTCACTATAATATCCTTTTGTGCCCGATATAGCGATAGGCTCGCCCCCTATCACATAACGGAATACGCACGGCGAAAAGTAGGTGCACTAGTTGCGCCTCACCTACCCCTTTGGGGATATAAGGCGTGAGTGTGTGTGTATGTAATATCCTGTGATATACATAATTTATGATGGTTTCTGAGCAGTTAACTCCTAGACAATGCTTATGAAATGTCCTTTTTATAAAAATGAAAGACAGTGCGAGCAGTTCGCTTGTCCGATTTACAATAATACCAGCCCTGTATTATATACTGCTCATTGCTGAGCACGGGCCTCCTCTACTACTGAGAGGGGTTAGGCCTTAGTTCACCACGCTGGCCTAATGCGGGTTGGCAGACTTCACACACCCTCGAAATTCTTATGAAGAATTCTCAGGTATGTGGGTTTCCTCAGGATATTTTCCTTCACCGTTAAAGTGAACAATAATTGATAAACAATACACACGTAACTTTGAAAAGTCAGAAGTGTGTGCCTTGGGTTTTGAACCTCCGGACATTGTCTCGGCAGACCGTTCCATTCCCAATTAGGCTATCGTCCACTTCGATTCACTTCGGTTCCACTTCCGATTTATACCGGGTAAAAACTAGCCGGGCAAAGCCACGATCACACAATAACATTACAATAAATGCAAAGCCTCATTTACATAGAGCAATTTCTAGCAGCGCCCGTGGGATTCTTGACAGATCATAAAGAGATTGGACCCGTCTGTGTAGAAGTTATAGTCTGATAGATATGCTACGTACTTATTAACGTATAGTCAGCAGCATAAATATCTGTACAAAATCAAAATTTCAAATCGCCTATATACGTGTTAAGTTAAACTGAAAAAAAAAATTCTTCGTATGAAGTAAAGCAAATCTCTTTTATTTTATATTTGTGAAGAGAAAAAAAGATTACGCGACTATCCCGCCCTCACACCCACCACTGCAACTCCTGTAAGCCAGGATCAGCAGTGGCACACATTTTATGACACCGAGCGGTGAAGCTCGGCGAGTCTCAGGGAACACTAATTAGTCTTAACCCGCAACGAAGTTAATCAAACAGAAGAATAGGGAGGAGTTAGAAATATATTTTCCACTTCCCTCCATAGCAAAGCGGGAGACAAAATAATGAACTAAAAAAGGTAATTTAACCTTAATTATTTAGAGTTTCACAACTGGAAAAGCCAGATGTAAAGCACCACGGATAAAATTAAAGGGGTCCTACTTGAGCTGTTAAACTTGATTCCAATAGTAGGTATGGCAAAAACGCCGGAAAAAAAGATTAGTAAGAACACAAAAGTATGTTGGCAAATTGAACTATTGAATTTGTTCAGCTGCTTATTCTGGTGACTGTACAACACTTTGAATACTTTGACGGGATATAAAACAATCGAGTGCAGGGGTACTGTTGTGGGGCTCCTTTTTCCGCACTTAGCCCGTATAAAGTCGGGCCGTTGTGCGTGAGTGCAGCGGTAAACAAGTAATAAGGCATAGATAACATTATGTTTTATCTTCGTTCAACAGTCTGACCAAGCGCCATGGCAAAGGAATTCTCGCCCGCGTTAACAGGCAGTAATCGCCTGGCCTAAACAATAGTCGTATAAGAGTCTTTGAAAGATACTACAAAAAACAGTACTCACCTGCGGTTGAACAGTATGGTCCTGACGATAATTGCTCGCAATAATTTCACACGAATATTGCTAGCAAGTTTGTCCTTCTAAATGAGGCTTAATTCTTCGTTCGTTGTTTCCAGGTGGAGCCACACCAACGTCAACGAAATTATTCAGAGAAGAATCCACGTCCACGCACATGCTATTCCAGTAAGTATTAACTTGGAAAAAAAAAACAGTAACTTAATTTCCTTTCATTAGAGGTCGTTAACATATTATTATCTAGTTTAATATTTCAAGTCAGGCTTAATGACTCAATTGCTTGTTGTGTTATAAAAAATCAATAAGCAGAATTAAAAAGAAAATCGTAGTATAGTAGTAGATTATTTACTCTATTCATCATTTTATAGTTGTTTTAGTGTGTATCGAAGATTTAATAAAATAGAGCCTATTTTTAACCCCCGACAAAAAGAGAGGTGTTATAATGTCTCGTAGCTCTCAAATGAATGGGCCAATTTTGACGCGGTTTTTTGTTTGAAAGCTGATCTGATCGAGATGGTTCTTTGCTATAATTTATGAAGATCTGTGTTCAGGCGTTTGAAGATTATCAGCTCATTTCTAACTTTCACAATTCCGATTGATGCAAAAGTTGGTGTACTGTGATTTCGGCAATGTTTTAAAGACATGTTAACCATGAGCCGATGCTGCAGCATCAACTTTTCTGCTGGGTACCCAACTCTTTGCAGATATAGCGTGTGTGGGGTCCTCAGAATGGTCTCAATGAGTAGGTGGTAGGTAGTTGATTATTATTAAGGCCCCATGGTGGAGAACATAGTAATTTAAACAAAAAAAAAATAATAATTAAATTAAAATAACTCGACGCGACGATGCTTGAGTAAAAATATTACTAGGTACTTAAACGACAAACAAAGCATTTTTTTTTTTTACTTTTTGGTGGCTTTTTGTGTCGGGGACTATCTTAATTTAATTTTATTTTTTTAGTAAACTGTATTAATTTACAGATCAATCCATCAAGTACCTAAAATTAAAGTGGGACCAGATCTCCGCAGCGCTAGGAAACCAAGACAACAAGTGAACAGGTAAATTAACTTTAGATAGAGATAGTAAAAATGTGTCGTCTGTTCCGGGACTTAAACTTGAATATCGTTGTTTCAAGCTGTTTTGAGAAAGCTACATAGCTACACAACAGCTACTACAAGTAACATTACTTATATAATTACTAGCGGCCCGCCCTGGCTTCGCTCAGGTAGCAAAGCATATTACATGCTGAAATTTGTTTTTTGTCATACAAAATATTTATGTAATATACACATAAGCCTTTCTCTTGAAACACTCCATCCATTGGTCAAGTTTTACCGGGATAAGAATTATTCTAGGTCCTTCCCAGGGTATTAAGCTATGTCCCTTCCAAATTTCATCGCAATGAGTTTGGCGTGACAGTGACGGCCCCACTCGCGAGAAATAAAAACCGGTATAAAATTCCCGGGTTATGTTCTTCCGGGATAAAAGTAGCCTATGTCCTCCTCAGGATCTCAAACTATCTCCATACTTTCTCATTTATAGACACGCGCCGCCGACCCCCCGGCCGGTACCGCCGCGACCGCTATGTCCCTGCATTTTAAATCTATAATATCTTCGAAAATGTTTATTTAAATTACATGTTGTAAATGGCCATATTGATCTATATTAAATGTACAATTTATTTATGGTACTTAATTGGATAAGGATTAATGCTGTATTGCTTAAAATCGCTTCGTAAATAAGCCATTATTTCTCGTCAGAAGTAAAGGATAAAAAATGGTTATTGTGGGTTATCCCTAAGAGATAGACATATACCATCGCGGACTTTTTTGTAGACCTTTTTTAGGTGTACAAAAGTGTAGTACATTATGTTGATCTATCTCGTAGAGTTTAGCCAGCGTCTGCAATGTAAGCGCAAAAAAATGTGTTTACGACATCACATTAGAAACCTTTTGAATTATCAATGTTCCTCTACTATATTATGCATGTATTATACATATAAACCTTCCTCTCGAATCACTCTATCTATTAAAAAAAACCGCATCAAAATCCGTTGCGTAGTTTTAAAGATTTAAGCATACATAGGGACATGAGGACATAGGGACAGACAGCGGGAAGCGACTTTGTTTTATAATATGTAGTGATAACAGAATATATATTTTATGCCAGCAAATTTAATTAATGTAAAACAAATTGGTAATTTGTTTCAGACTTAAACCACCGACGACACAGATCTCACAGCAACAGACCCCGCAAACGCACCAAACGTCACTCGACCTGTCAAAGAGTTTGACACCTCTGGAAATGTCAAAGTCGTTCCTCCAACCGATACTGCCATTCGCGCTTCCACCCACACACAAACCTACAGACGTCCACATAAAAAACTTTTTATTAAACACTGCACTGCAAAACGCACTGACAGGCTCTCTAAACCAACTGACACAAAGGCGCGCGTTTACCAAGACCGTTACGGAGGAATGTTCGAAAGATTACATTAATAATAACAACGAAGAGATGCAAAATCGTAGGAGACTTCATAAATGCGACGTGGTTGGGTGTCACAAGGTATACACGAAGAGTTCGCACCTGAAGGCACATAAACGGACTCATACGGGTAAGTTTGTATAGCGACATTTAGCGATGACTGGATGAACTAATTGCGGGTGTTTGGTGTTGGCCTGCATTGTTAATTTTTCTCAATAGTAGCACAAACTTATAAAATGAAACACCAATTGAGCCCTATTTTGTATCAGCATATGGAAACAAATTAATATTTAAGAATATTTTTATGTTTTTTTTTTATATTCCAGGTGAAAAACCCTACTCATGCGGCTGGGCGGGTTGCGAGTGGCGGTTCGCGCGGTCAGACGAGCTGACGCGGCACACACGCAAGCACACCGGCCACCGCCCCTTCACCTGCCCGCTGTGCGCGCGCTCCTTCGCGCGCTCCGACCACCTCGGACTGCACATGCGGCGGCATTGAGGTGGGTGGCAATATAACTGACCTGTATAGCCTGACCAGAAAAAAACTGCTTGGGGGCGCCACCTCTGCAAGAAATTAGTTCAATTTTTTACCACTACATGGATAGGTTTTTTATTTTCCTTGTCAGGTTCCAAATATTGATGTAAGGTGTATTCATAATATTTGTAACATATTCTTTCGTATTCGCAGGTACCCCCGGGTTTACTTATCGAGGCTTAAAATCCTCAAAATTATAAACGTAAGGGCATTACACATGTGATTTGTTAATATTTTTGCTCAATATTAATGACAGTATAAATGACAATATTTATTGATAGAGACTTAATGACGCTCAGCTCTCTCCAGGCTAAACTCATTTTTTTTTATTCACTTGTAGATTGTAGATATTTTAGGATGTACTGATTTCTTATTGAAATATAGTCAAGAGAGAGAGAGCTATACAGGCTGTTGGAAAAATATGATATAACTTTTCAAGATTCCAAAAATATAAAAATCATTATCCAGGCACTACATGGCCATTAACATGTATAAAAAATCATAATATAAAAATATGATATAAATTACAATACCAAGTAAATGCACAGTTCATTTTGAAGCTTTTATGTTAAAAAAACTGATAGTTTCTGACTAATTGCATGAGTTTTTAACGAAACGTTGAAATATAATGAAATTTAAATTTGAAGGTTTGCATTACGAAATATAGTTAAAAAGACGAAATCATTTTTTTCCCTTTGTGAATAAGTTAATAATCAGCATTCAACAGGCCACTACTCGACATTGTCATGTATACCACCTTTCTGCAACAACCTATAAACAGTGAGCTTCGCATAAGAAACCGCGTAATTACGATCACACTTTAAAAAACCAATTTGAACCTAAAGCGGTAATAAATTCAGTTCTGTTTTGTAAAATAACGGCCCTAATAATAAGTTTGTACAGGGTGTGTTATAGACGTATAGAACATTGCGATTATGGAGCTCACTTTATCAAGCATGTTTCGCGTCATTAAATTTTGCAACAACTTGGTTTAAGTGAATTTATTATAGATTTAATGTATTTTAAGGTTAGTGTTTATATTTGTCATAGACAGACAATTCACAGATTCTACTTACGCTTTTCAAGTTTCTCTTGTTATGCAAGCTTTTTTGTGATTATGGGAAATATGTTTTTTTTTGTCTCACTCAAAGCCTCTTATCAAACGCTTATGGATTACACGAGCTTGTATCTCTATGACATGAGCTGAGAAAGAGAGAGAAATAGAGCAATGTATTAGCGAGAGAAAGAAATAAGAACTCATTGGCCATGCCGGCAAGTCTGATGGAATAGTTGTATAAAAACTTTTTAAATTCTAAGACTGCCGCACGACAAATTTTCCACGGAGCCCGTAGACAGCGAGTTCTAGCCTTTATGAAGAAATCTAATTTGTAAAAAATAATCAGGAAATATTGTCACTTGCTTATTTTCTATCATCACAATAAAAATAGTTTGTCTAACGTACTTAATTTAAAAATAGAAATTAAAGGCATTAGATAAAATTAAGGCCAGTAATACTAATACATTTATTAAGATTTTTTTTTTTATTAGTTGTAATATTTTTTTTACATTTTAGCGGTAAGTGATGCAATTTAAAATCAAATATCTCATAATTGTTTATGATTTCATAAAAAAATGTGGAAGCCGGTATATAAATAATAAAAAAATTACCGAAGGATAATAAAGACGATTCCAACCATCATTATAACTATAATTTGGTTTGGATGTTCGAGGTTAAAATAAACTAAATGAAAAACATTAATGTCATAATGACAAGTGTAAAATTTTATAAACGTTTTACATTTATTTAATGAAACGTCAGAAATTACTTAAATATGGTACATAAATTAATATCAAATAAATTAAAATACTGTACTTTAAAACAGTAAGTACGTTATTATATTTAATATCTTTATTTCGGGTCTGGATAATATTATGTTTAGGGATCTAATCGAATATATATTTTTGGTAATAATTTGCGCGGTGAGTAGAACCGCGTATTACGAGACCACGATAAGTGAACGATTACTATATTAAGGTATTTTACATATACCGAATGTGTTCAGTTATTTTATGAGATAGTGACATGATTATAAAAATACATAACTTACAAAAAACAACATAATTATTTTGTGATCAACGGTATCTTATAATGGCATTTATAACTACACTGTATTTGTAAAAACCGTTTTATCCATGTTTACCTTAATTTAGCGTGATTTAACCCTCATTCTGAAATATTCAATTCCCTATGGATTTACTTGGTAAAAGTACTCTTGTTTCATCATTTCATCCCGTCACGGGGACATTCTCATCAACTGCGCGCGTTTGACATTTCGATACGTTTCACTGACTGGAACAATTTTTAAATACACGGTAATTTCGACCTTTTATCGTTTAACATTCAGCTCATATCCTCTTACAAGACTGCGATATTAAATTTACTTATGGAATTTTACACTCTACATGGTTGTGATAGAGTTGAAAATAAAATATCACCTCTGTGCCGGTCGGAGCGAGAGGTGTTACGAATTTTTTCGTTACGAAATTTCTGGATTCGGTCTCCACGCTCAAGGCCCGCGATAGAAGCTATGTAATAGCTTAAAAAAGTTTCAAAAAAAATTTGAATTTCATTTTCTGCTTTCTTTCTTAACTGAGTTGTTACTTTACAAGAAAATTAAATAATAATCCTTGTCATTATTTCGTAAAAAAACGTGTTTATGGTATAAAAAAGTAATAAAGAAAATATATAAAAAAGTTCCGAGATATCGAAAAAATATACAGGGCATTCGTTGCAATATTAGTGGTAAAAAAAACTTTTTTGTCCTGTAATATATTTTTGTACTTAATACTAAAGTATTTTATATTGTTATGATTATGGTTGTTTTATTTTAAATGTTTATGGTTTAGTGTCATTTTTTTAATAGCTAGGTTAGGTTAGTTTGAACTATGGGGCCAGTATACCTGAAATTATTAAGTAATATATATTTTTAAGATTTCTTGGGGTGTGTACTGTTTTTTTTTTAATGTATTTTGGAAGCTTCTAGACTCACAATAAGGAATATAAATTATAGAATTATTCGAAATTAATAGTAAAGATGATTTTATACACTATTCTCAGGCAAATCTATTATTTATAGGTGAACTTACTATAAATACGCAAAAGTAGTACATGACTCAAGATATAACGTATTTTATTATAAATCAACGGAAATGTGAAAAAAAATGGTGATTGATTGATCTCAGATTGGTTATTCTATCTCTATGTGTTTATGTAAATTTGATCTCAAAAACTAACATACATACATGATCAGTTTTGTATTAACCGTAAAATGGGTGTATCCCAAAAATTAAAGTAAAAATATTGGCATAGTAGATTTTTTTTTTAAATCTACTTCCCTCCCTGTTTTGCAAAGTTTACTTTTTTTACATACAATGGAACACGAAAAGAATTTAAAAAAGCTAACTTAGGTAATACTTGAAATTGCCTTTGATTTCAAAAATATCTCAACATTAAAAACTTTGTAAAAATTATATGTTGCAAAAAATTATTGATTCATTTTTACGGTCGGTTAGTACACAATTGAGTTTAAACCAGTCTACTTTAAATCTATTGTAAATGTAAGCATTTCGCCGGCCAGTAATACATGCAATGAATGTCGGTTAAGAGGTGTCGCTTGGCATATATTAGTATTAAGTATAAGTCCGAATACACAACATCTTGATTTCCGGGTGTAATTTCCAGGAAAAATGTGACCCACAATTAAAATCGGGTTTATGAGCGCTATGAGTACTTTGTATTTTGAAAATCTTTGGCGCATTAGCTATTATACAGGCAGACGTGGCTCTTACCACGATGCTCTTACTACGGCCGTTTTCATTAAACGAACTCGGTCTTAATATTCGATCCAATCCTGAGAGGAAACCAATAAAAATACGTTATTGGTAAGTATCAAAATACGTCAAAAAAACTTTGTTCTAATTGGTCCATTTTCGCGATGGATCGAAAAAAGCGATTGGGATCGTTTCTTGAAACGGCAATTAGACGAGCGATTCTCGTGAGCTCGACTCATCAAGTTTAATAATATAAAAGGTAAATTCTAGAAAGTGAAATGTATTCTGCGCTGAACGTGTTAGACTGCTTTAGAATCTGAACACAACAGAAATGAGGCCGACGTAAGTCATTTTTTGTGGATTAATTAAGGTATTAATCTTCAGTTGGAACGGACGGAATGGACGGCAAGTCAGCAGCGTTAATTCTGTTGTACTGTACTCTCAATAAGAATGCAAAACCTCAGTAAAAATGAAATACACAGTGCTACGCTGTTGTGATGTCTCTTAACCGACGATTAATATTTAAGACACCTCTTTTTAATAATAACGTAGTTATAGTGTATTGTATAGCGTTCTTTAGATTTTAATGATTGATCTTAATGAGAAAGAGTTGTCGATTTTAGTGATCCTAATGCGTTGGTGATATTGCAAAAAGTGCAAATGTGCGAGAAAATATTATGAAGTCTTAGGTGGTTTTAAATTACTTAAATATTCTTTCTTGATTAAATGAATCTCAAGTGACAAAAACATGAATTATTTTATGTTTACTTACTCAATTCAAACTTTTTTTTAAATATAAAAAGCGATTGCTGAATTTTTACGGATCGATCCTATTCGAAGTGACGCATCTAGTCGACGCCGGACATTAGAACAGCGTACAACGACAAACGTTCGTTCGATTTTCAAATTTGACAGATCATTCATTGTATTCAATTGTGTTACTCCATTATCTACTACCCGGCGTTTAATTAGTGAAAGTCATTTTTGCAATATCACTTATGCCTAGGCCGCACACATCGCGATAACATTCGGGCGATAAACTTCGTCTTCGGTCTACTACGAAGCCTCGCGGCCACATAATGCGCGATGTGAATTTTATCGCGATGTACGAGCGATGTATAAACGCAAAAGACAAAATGGACGCCGCGGTTGTTCTGTATTTTATGGCAGCAAATAATTATTTTTTTATGGTCAGCTTCGCTTGAATTCCATAAAATCAGCTCAGACTCTAATTCGCAATAAATTCTAAAATTTTATCGTTACTCCAATCCATGTTTCGCTTCAGCTATACTATTCACTGCAGTTTAACTTAACACGTCCGCCACGCACCATAGCTGGCGGCCGACTGAAGTGTGGCCGCGCAAGCGAAGTTCATCGCGATAAAACGCTTTGATCTGTGAGAATTTACCGACAGCGGAGCGAAGTTCTCGCAGCTACGTACGAAGCACCGAAGTATACGCAATTACTTGGCTACACACATCGGGATAACGCGAATCTTCGGGTTATCGCGATGTGTGCGGCCTAGGCTTTATGATTGTAATGAAATCGGACAATATGGTGCTGGATGAGCTAAGTATAATGTTACGAATTATAATGATTCCTATTTTACAGAGAGAGTTTAAGTTCACGTTTGTACCTATTTCGTGTTTTTATGTGGCAATAAAGTGTTAAAAGTTTGTGTGTTTTGTTTTCTTTTAGTTACCGCAATGAAACAATTATAATAAGTGATGGATATTTTTGCAGTTTAGAAATGCGCATCAATTAAAGTAATATATTGAGTACTTAATGTAGGCTATACTTTTAATTTGATTTATAATTAAAATAATATGCTTTTCAGACTTTTTCGATGAAATCCTCTACTAGATCTGTCATAGTCTGTCGGCTATTTATAAAACGAAATCAGAAATGTCGAAATGACAGTAAAATTGTGAAATAAAAAATGTAAAATACAAAAAAAATATTTAAATATAGACATGGCGTAAGTATTTAGAAATTAATTCATGTCAAATTCTTTAGGAAGACCTTGTTCTTGTCTATAGCTAATATCAAGAATCAGTGGTAGTCTTAACGAACGCGAGGGTCTAGGCAGTACATCTTTGCGAGACCTTTTTACCCGGTTGATTCTTTGTGAACTATCAATTGCTTTCACGGTGAAGGAAAAACATCCTGAAGAAACCTACATACTTGAGAAGTTCTCTATAAGAATATCGAAGATAGGTATGTGAAGTCTGCCAACCCGCACTAGGCCTGCGTGGTGGACTACACTCAGTTGTAGAGGAGGCCCGTGCTCAGCAGTGGGCAGTGTATAATACAGGGCTGGTACGGTTGCAAGGAGAGTTATGTTTTTCGGTTCGTGTCCCTTGCAATCGCGATGGCCTAGGCGGTTGCTCCGTTCGTCACCTACTAAGGCCACTGTCAATTGAATGTTCTTCCATGAGTGTCAGTTGGTGTTGATTCCATCATAACGGACGTAATTTGTGATTTGTTCCGGAAAAAATATTACCCAGTTACATGGGACTTTCAGGCGCCTGAAACTCCAAGCTAAAGTAAAAAGCATTATATAATAAGCTTGTTGAACAAGTAGATTGTTCGTTTTTTTTTTTTTTTTTTTTTTTTGTCCCTGACTAAACTCTTGTTAGCCTGACGAGGGTCGGCTTATACAAGAACACCGGTCTTGTGGGTGAGCGCAGAAGGCGCTCGCAACCCTTAAATTTAAGCGACCACGCTGAGGGCGACCCACTAATGGGTCACGACCTCGGCTCAGGGCGGCCACTGAGAGGATAAGACATCAACGTTTGGGGAATATGGTTTTTAACCTAATCCTATTTTACGTGTTGATTGTAGTCTTCGGCACGCGGGCCGGAACTGCTACGAGAGGGCAGGGTTATGGGGAACGCGACGAGGTCCTCGACGGCGAGGACGGTACAGCGGTCTTGTGGAGTGTATGAGCTTTAAATGCTCGTTCTTTTCGCGTAAAGCTAGAGTGATTTCGTCCTCTGGATCGGTCAGGACTGATCGCGGTCGTCTCCATTTGGCGCGGTCAAATGGAGTATATATAGACGCTTTACGGATAAGCGTGTTCGGGTGGTTTACCGCCCTGTCGAAATAGCGTCTGCTGGCGCACTGCATAAAGTGCCTGATGGTCGGCATATTGGTGCCCACGTGGAGGTTGCGATTGCGAACGTACCACGGGGCACCAAGTGCATGTCGTAAGAATCGATTTTGAAGCACCTGCATTCGCTGAAGGCGACCGGGCGGTAAATGACCGAATACGGGCGACGCGTATGTCATTATCGGACGGATGCATGTTTTAAAGATCCTAATCTTGTTGCGGATTGACATCTTACTATTTTTGTTTAGGAGCCAGTGAAGCTGGCTCATCGCGAATG
Source organism: Lapara coniferarum (assembly GCA_949316025.1). NCBI lineage: Eukaryota > Metazoa > Arthropoda > Insecta > Lepidoptera > Sphingidae > Lapara > Lapara coniferarum. The sequence goes on along the minus strand of OX438931.1, from coordinate 24,173,356 downwards.
CGGCTCGCGCGCGTACCGCATTTACGTGTGGGATGAAGGTCAACCTCTGATCAAGGGTTACTCCTAAATATTTGGCTTGGCCCTTCCAGGGGATAACCTGGTCGGACATGCGGACTGAAAAGTGAGGGATGTGGACTTTCCTTTTCCGAGTGAAAAGGATGGCCTGACTTTTGGTGGGATTGACGGTGATTCGCCATTTGCGGAACCACTCGCCGAGTTCGTCAGCGGCGGTTTGCAAAGTGCGCACCACTTTGTCGGGGTCTATACGTGAAGCGTAGATTGCGGTATCATCCGCGAATAGTGCCAGATGGGCGTTTTGTGGTCTAGGGATGTCGCTTGTGTACAGCGAGAATAGAAAAGGGGACAGGGCGGAGCCTTGCGGGACTCCGGCCGTTATGGTGTGTCGGGAAGAGAGAGTTCCCTCCACGCGATATCTGAAACCGCGATTCGACAGGAAATCTCGTATGATGTGCACGAGTTGTGTGGGCACGTTGAGAGTGTACAGCTTGAAAAGCAAGCCGTTGTGCCACACCCTGTCGAATGCTTTTTCGATATCGAAGAAAATAGCACCGGTAGGCATTCCTTTACGGAATTGTTCGTGGACGTACTCCGTGATGCGGAGCACCTGATTGACACAACTGTGTCTAGCGCGAAAGCTAAACTGTTCTGGAGGGATCAAATTTTGATTAAAAGCTACTATTTTAAGGCGGTCGAGGACGATCCGCTCGTAGATTTTGCCCAGAGTACTGAGCAGACTGATGGGCCTATAAGAGGAGGGTTCGAAAGCGGGTTTCCCCGGCTTGTGGATTCCTATCACAACTGCCTCTTTCCAGACCTCTGGGAAGATGCAGTTACGAAACGCGGCGTCATAAATGGATGTTAGGATTTGAACTAGATGCTCCGGGAGCATCTTAATCATACGAGTAGGGATTAGATCGCCCCCGGGGGCTTTCCTACGTTTGAGTGCCTTGATCAGAGTGGTGACTTCTTCGATCGTCACCGGCGCAAGGGGATCGGGCGGCGGGTCGACGTCCGGGTCGACGTTATCGTATAACAGTCGCGGTATAGAGACTGGCGGTGGCTGGACCGCGTTCCTATCTTCGACGAAGGTGTCAACCGCAACAAGAATGTCGTCATCTACGGGTACAGAGGTGAGCGAGCATTGAGACTCCAGGCTGCCGGCCAGTAGTTCCGCTTTCTCGTCGTCATCAAACGCCGGGCGTTGATTCGGACGATTGAGCGGAGGCATGGAGGCCACATCGTTTCTCTTGAAGGAACGAACCAGTTGCCAAAAGGCGGTATGTGTCGGATCGATATCGGCAAGGCGAGTGTCCCACCTCGAATCGACGACCTCTTTTATGCGACGCTTAACCTCACGTTGGAGGTAGCGCGCAAGATGTCGTCGTTCCGGGACGGGTCTCGTCGCGCAGGCTTTGAGCGTAGCGTTACGCAACCTCACCCACCACCGAACGTCTTCGGGAAGTTGCCAGTGACTGTGAACAGTCTCTGGCACCCTCTCGGAGCTTTCGCTCAAAACGTTCTGAAGGTGGTCGGTGAAGACGCGTATCGCGCTGGTTGTTTCCTCAGGAGTCACGATGTTGGTCGGGATCGCGGAAAGATCAGTGGATGAGGTGTCCGCGAGCTTGGTGCCTAAAAGACGCCAATTCGTTTTCACCTTCATCGGAATATTAGGACCTGTGTCAGTTGGACTGTTTTCGGGGACTAGATCGAGGATCACAGGTCTGTGGTCAGAGTCTAACTCTTGTAGCACCTGCATGGAACGCACGCTAAGGCTTACGTTCCGTACAAGTGCCACGTCGAGTATGTCCGGTCGGTGGTCGTCGTTGTAACTATAATGGGTTGGTTCTGAGGGAACCAATAGGCTTATATTGATTGTGTCAAGACAACTCTCTAGGACTGCACCTCGCTCGTTGGTCGAGTTGCAGTTCCAGAGGGTGTTCTTGGCATTGAGGTCTCCCGCCAAAATGACGGAATCTCCCCGATCAAATAGTGTTTCTAGTTCGTTGGAGTGAAGCTCCTTAGTGGGCGAGAGATAGGCCGATATGATGGTGATCGGCGGGTGTCCGGTCATGGCTAGCCTGCAGACCGAAGCCTCAATGTTGCTCAAGCTTATCGGTGATTCTAATGGAATACAATGAAGGGACCTTTTGTAATAAATGAGAGTGCCTCCTAAACGGCCACTGGTACGATCATTTCGCACCAGTTTGAAGTTTGGGATGTTGGGATCGCGGTGAGAGGGCTTAAGGAACGTTTCCTGGATGAGGAAAACGTCAATTTGGTTGTCGCGGACAAAAGAAGAAATTTCGGCTTTTTGGTCCCGAATGCCGTTACAATTGAAAAACCCCACTCTGAGGGAGCGAGGTTTTGTCCGCTGGGGGAGTTGTCTGGCGTTGGTAGCCATTTATGAAATTAAAGAGGGGAGACGCACAGCGTTAACTGTAGCCTCGAAGATTTGTTGCTGGATCAGAGCGATCTCAGCGATTAAAAGGGGGTCTTCTACTCCCGTACGGGTGAGTAGACGGGAACGCTCGAAAAGTTTCCCGTGGAGAATCATTATCTCCGGGGAGCCTAATAGTGAGGCGACTGAGGAAGAGGCGTCGCTTGCCTTCGCCGCCACCGTCGCCGACTGAGAAGGGGTGGGAGGGGTGGTGGGTTTGGGTTTGGGTTTGGGCTGGGCTGCCTTTGAAGAAGGAGCCACAGCTGGGGGAGGAGAGGGTCGAGTAGAGGCCGGGGGAGCGGGAGTGACTCCGCTGGGGGCCTGTGAGATGGGTTCAGCGCGCGCCGTGGGAGGAAACCACGGGTTGCGCACTGGCGCAGGTGCCAGTTTGAATGTGGTGGCCTGAGGGGCCGAGGGAGCCGCAGCTTTAGGAGCTTTGGCAACTCTTTTGGGGGCGCGAGGGCACCCGCGATAATTCGCTGGATGGCCGGTTTGCCGGCAGTTGGTGCACGAAGGCGGCTCCGTGCACTGAGAGCGGTCCTTAGGACGGGGGCACTCGGATGTGCCGTGTTCGCCGAGGCACTTGACGCACCTGGCGGGGAGGCGACAGCCACGAGAATTGTGGCCGTATTTCTGGCAGTTGTGACACTGCCCTATCTGGGTCGATTTGTGTGGGGCTTCGACGGTGAAGCCGCCTAGCCCCGAGATATCTTTTATCTCAAAAAGTCTTTTGACGTCGGAAGGGGACTGGAGGATGGCGAGAACCATCTCGTATTGTATTCCCGGCCGGGAGGCGCGGGACTGTCTGTGCATCCTGTGCACTTCTAAGGTGACTATGCCTTTTTCTTCAAGGCCTTCTTTGACCTCGAGAGGGGACATTTGCGTGGGGATTCCGCGAATGACGTAGCGGAAACGCCGCTCGTCGGGCAATGAGTATGTAAAATAGTGCCATTTTTTGGCATCCAAAAACTTTGTGAGGGCTCTATGGTCCGCGATTGAAGAGGGCTGTAATGCCAGAAGTTTGTGGATTTTATTCCACGAATTAGAGGCGATGTTAATGCGCTGTTTGCGCAGTTCTTCAAATATGTCCCGAATGGACATATTTGAGGGGATTTGGAGGTTCAACCTCGGGGGTTTTTTAGGCCCCTTTGGTTGAGTCGGCGGCGGTGGCGGCGTTGACGCAGACGCGGACGCGGTTGGCGCTGAAGGCGCGGAAAGCGCAGAAGGCGCGGATGGGGAGGCTGGTGCGGGAGCAGCGACGCTTCTCTGCTTCTTCCTCCGGCTGTTCTTCACCGTGGTGAAGCCTTCCTCGTCGCGTTCCGACGAAGATGACTCCTCCCCGGATTCGCAGGCGGAGGAAGAGGCCGAGATCGGCCGTTTTTTCGGGTTATTGGCTTCGGGTTGGCTGGGGGACGTGTCCATTTCCTCTTCAGACTCCGCGGAGCCGCCCGAGGTTTCGGTGGTCTCCGTTGAGGTCGTAGCCTCGGACGACTCCGAGGTGTCTGAGGACGCAGACGGTTCCCTGGCTTCCCTAGCCATTGAGATAATTTCTTGTCGGACCGCGTTGTCCGACCGGAACATCTCCCTCACTACTCTCATTATTTCCTCCTTGGAAATAATGGGAGCGGCGAAGGGGGTGCTAACTAAGTTTGGTTGAGCGGCGACGACAGGCCGCTCGGGAGCCAAATTCATAGGCCCAGAATCAGCCATTTTGGCGGCTGAGTCCGAGCCTATGATAATAATTAATTAGGGGCCGCGTGTGTGTTCACTAACCCCGGGTGTGCACCGCCTGTAAAGAACACACAGAAGAAACCAGGCGGGTTCACACAAACGAAACGAGCGCGGATCGCGACGCGGTATGGGACGCGATGAACTAAGTCCCCGGGTAGGAACGCCCGGGGGTGAGTGAGTGCGTGTCCCTCCCCGCCGGGTATAGGCGAGGGGGGGTGTACTTAGAATTAGGTGTGCCCTAAGCTTGTATCCCTTTTGCCAGTCTTATTGTGCAAAAGGGTTCCTAACAGTCCGTGTACCGTAAACGGTATTGGCCGGAGGCCGCACGCTCAACCGATACACGGGATGGATTTTAAGGAAAGGGTAGGGTTGGGAAGGTGATATACGGGAGAGACTGCGGTGTGCCTCCGCAGCCTCCGGATCCGTACCCGTCGGCTTTGCCTTGCCCTGAAGGGGCGCAGCGCGTGGCCGGTGCCGCGGCTCGGCTTGTTAGCACCGTTAGGTTTCCGCCGAGCCAATACCCTGAAGGGGCCAAACGTCGATAAGAAACAAATTGGGCTAAACCCTGTCCTGAAAAGGACGCGGCTTGGCCCGAAATAGGCTAACAAAATAGCAAAGGGTTGCCCCTTTGCTACCTGTGTAACCTTGACGGCAGCGAGGTCGAGCAGCGCTGCGGACGCACCGAGCAGGTACTCGGGCGGAACAATGAAAGTTGTAGCGAGCGCTACAACAAACAATAGGTCCGTCCGAGACGGCTGCTCAGAGCGGAATGAGATTGTTCGTTTTTAATTCGACGATAGAGTAACTTCTTGACTTTTTCAAGTTGCGGTGTGTGCGAGCATTGCCAGGGCCCGGTGAGTCGCGGCGACAGCATCTCCATAAGGGAAGGGTACAGTTACCACAAGGAATGTCACAAATGCTGTTAGTACTAGATAAGATAACTAATCTCTGGTATAGGTCCCACTATAGCAATTTAAGGCTTCTTGATTTTGATGAGAATACGTGCTCGATAGATAGATATTTGTATCCGTTGTAGACGTGCTAAAACATGCGTAGGCGGTCCCTTTCAGCAATACACATTTCATACTCATCAACCATCATTGCGATTAACTATAAGATACAATATACTTTATAGAGTATAACTATACTGTACATCTCAGTGTGTTCTCTTCAGACGTGTGCAGCGAAACAGATCTAAAGAACGCAGAGGTCTTTAAAGGGGTAATATTCTGCTCGAGCTGCTCTCAACGCATCTTCCAAGGTTGTTCCACGGCGCGGCAGACCAAGGTCGCGCGACCTAAGAGGTCAAGTTCAAGGTTATTATGTTTTTATGCCTATCGCCTACTAACAGCTGTGTACCTAGTAGGTAGGGCCCCTGGTTAGAATACTGATCTAGATAACTTATCTTTAGTTAAAAAACACATGCATTTCAAAATTATGTCCGTTAAGTTTTTTGTACTGATACCTTGAGTGACATATTCGAATTTGGATATAATATTATTATAACAATATCTATAATTTAAGGGACAGTATGATATCTCGATTTTTTTTTTTTTTTTTGAAAATGAAAAATGTTTATTTCGTTACACAATAGGCAAAAAACATTACGGTAAGGTTGGGGCCTCCTAGTAGGCATAAAAAATGCCTGTATCAGGAGATCCCGCTCTCTCATAACAAAATTTAGTACCTAATACATTGTTTTACCAAAATAAACTAAGACTTAATATAAAGTAATTACATAAACAGGTCGTGTATATGTGTGTGTGTGTGTGTGTGTATGTGTGTGTGTACGTGTGTGTACATTTGCGTGTGTATGTGAGTGTATGTGCGTTCGTGTAGCTATAATATATAATGATATTATGCTTGTGAATTTATTTTATGTTAGTATTTAATACATTAGTTATAACATGACTAAATAAATATTAAATTCTAGATAAAGACAACTAGAACCCTAAAATGTCTATAAGTAGTCTTATACTATACCATACTATAATACCCTATACCTTCTCTCTTATCACTTATACACATTGATGCATTGAAAATCCCTTATACCCTACATGTTTCTCATAAAAAACAAGTGATTTGCATATTTTAATACCGAAAATAATCATAATTCAAAGAGCGCAGCGCAGGATGCGACGGTCTCCGAGATCTCACCGCGAGAGATTGACAGGCGTTATAGAGCTGGCGGGGATGGTTGGGTCCACAGGATCGGAGAGCAAGAGTCTCTCCGATGACCCCAAGAAAGCTGTCAAAGGGTGAGGATGGTATTAATGAAATTAAGGCCATTATTAGTGTGGGTAGAAAACTAATAAACTGTTACTGAAATCCGTGTGCATGTCGAGCTTCATAAGTAGTTTTGTGTCTATACACATTACACACACTCACGCCCTTCATCCCAGAAGGGGTAGGCAGAGGTGAAACCAGTGCGCCCACTTTTGGCCGTTACTCCGTCCTATGATAGGGGGCGAGCCCATCGCCATATCAAGCACAAATTCCAAACTCCGGGCTAATACTGAATAGAAAAATTCAATATCATTTTGCCGGACCTGGGGATCGAACCCGAGACCTTAGCATTGCAGTCGTGAAACTAATTATGCTGTGTATTTTTGTAGAAAAATTGAATTATCAACGGAACTTGCCTTACAAGTCGGGAAGGAGATGTGTAAGGTTGGTATCTTATATTGTGTCGTATAGTCGTGTACTCACGATTCGTTTTCAAATATTATGACGATATCATAATGGAAAATAAAAAGTACAGAGTTCTATGTTTATTTTTGTACAGTTAGCAGCATAAATATCTCGACGGTCCCATAGAACAAAGTCGTATATTCAAAATGTTAGCTTTTCAGTAGAGCGCTTTGAAAGTCATGTTAATTGTGAAAATCACAAGTTATACATGAAGGAAACATTATATTCTAAAGGGTTCAGTAACAACTTTGAACCTAATGTGTGAAAATAGCACTAATTCGCATATGAATAAAAACTTACGACTTCCAAAGCGCTCTACTGAAAAGCTAACATTTTGCATATATACAACTTTGTTTTATGGGACCGTCGATCTATACAATATCAAAATTTCAAATCGCTTATATACGCGTTAAGTTGAATTGTTTTTTTTTTCTGTCTTCGTATGAAGTAAAGCAAATCTCTTTTATTTTATTTATGTGAAGAGAAAGAAAAGATTAGTAAGAACACAAAAGTATGTAGGCAAATTGAAATTGTGAATTTGCTCAGCTACTTATGCTGGTGACTGTACAGAATTCCTACTATTGTATATAAGATACTAGCTTTTGCCCACGGCTTCGCCCGCGTTAATAAGACTTTCCGGGCTAAAAGTACATAAAAACCTTCCCGTTGAATCACTCTATCACTATGACGTTGATACAACTCTTAACAAATAATGCATTAATTTCGACCAAATTTGATTACCATAAAAACGGTTCTAGAGAGTTAATCTTAAAAGATAGACATATACTGTCGCGGACATTTTTTTAAATCATTTTAAGAGGAATAATTCTTTCATACATATATTTTTGATATCTTGAATGGTTTTCGCAGCGCACGCAATGGAAGCCCTCAAGAATAAATAATTTTCCCCGTTTTTTTCACATTTTCCATTATTTCTTCGCCCTTAATAGTTGCATCGTGATGTAATATAGCCTAAAGCCTTCCTCGATGAATGGTCTATTCAACACAAAAATAATTTTCAAATCGAACCAGTAGTTCCTGAGATTAGCGCGTTCAAACAAACAAACAAACAAACTCTTCAGCTTTATAATATTAGTATAGATTAACAGCGTTAATGCAATTGAAGAGCGCTATCTTTAATAAATGAACTGAGCAATATGTGATTTTCTTTCAGACCACGGAGAACATGAAGAAAGAAAGCATTGGTGAGAATACATTTTTATAATTGCATCTTTTGTGAATGATAGATTGAAATGGATTCCACTAATTCAGAATTTAGAAATATACATATTATTATTTTGTACCGCAGAAATTGGTACGACAACAGACGTCACTCAAGTATTGTTGACGCAAATCGAATGTACCGAAATTATGTAAGTGAAAACGTTTCCATAACTTATTATCAATATTGATAATGATTCCTTAGATTTACGCGAACGTTACATTGAAATTATCGCGGTTTTTATTTTGTTTTCCTCCCGACTTCTCGAAGGATTTGCAGCACTTCGCGGCCGCGGGGCGCATTAATATTGATATTTACTTCAAACTGATTTCTCTTTTTACACAGAAAACCGCCTCCGATTCAACGACATTCGAACAAGATCAGAAAAGAAAAGCCTGTAAGTACTAATTGTCATTGTTACGCACATTTCATATCAATGGAACACAAGTTTTTGGGTTATAATTATGTTAAAAAACTTCAAACGTTTCTATATATAATATGTGCCCGATTGTAACCTGTTTTGTGTGTAATAAATAAAATGAAAATGGAGATGATATTTATGAAAACCTAGATGTAGCACGCGGATTCGCCCGTGTGGGAAACTTTCCTCCTACAAAAGCTCCTACTGTAGCGATTAATAGTCCCAGCTTTATGAAGCCAGCGCCGTCTATTTAAAAATTCAAGTATTTGCTACGGGACCGAATCACCGGGATAAAAGTAGCCTATAGTAGGATATCCGGGACATGGTCTATACGAACGCTACATTTCATCTAAATTTGTTTAGCGGTTTCTGCATTTACTTCTAACAAACGTCCAAACATTTTCACAAATATTGGCATTTATAATATTAGTAAGAGTATAAGAAGATTTAAATATGAGTAACATAATGTTATCAGTTAGTCTAACTTTTCAGAAAAAAACTACCTGCAGCGACCTCAGAATCGCAGGTCAGTACTTTAATTACAAAATCATTTTATTAAAAATCTTAACAATTACATAAATAAATTATATTTCAGAACTCGGTGCCTCCACTGAAATAGCCAATATGGCGCTGAGGAAAAAATCTGAAATGCCAGTCATTATAAAATCTGAGTAAGTATTATTTCATGCAAATATCGTCTTCCCATCCACCTTACTTAATCTAAATCTTATTTTTGTGACTATTTTTTTTTTCCTAGGAACTCAGACTCATTTGGATTAGTAAAAGATGCTTATGTATTTGCTAGTAAGGCAACGTTGAGACAATTGACAATAATGTGTCTACTACTGCACTCCTCATTGAGGGGCATGCATACTATTAGAGCCGTTTCCAATAAACGATCTCAATCGCTTTTTGCAATCCATCGCAAAATTTAACCAATCAGTGGGCTTAGAATGTGGCCAAAAACGCAACTCGTAAGACAATGTTTAATTTTGACATTTGTGATTGATCGAGAGGCCAATACGTCAGTCACGTGTTAGTCTCTCAACCAATCCCAATAAAACGAAACGAAGTCGTGTCTGGTTTTTTGCCACATTCTAAGCCCACGAATGTTTCTTTGTCGTGTTTATAAATGACTTATTTTTATATTTACTCTCGGGATCGGATCAAAGATAAACTGTGTTGGTTTATTGAAAACGGCCATTCATAGTTGCACATTTATTTTTAAGTAGATTGCTACGATTTTTATTTGGTTATAAGATTAATTTACACCCCCAGAGCACCTCTTACGTCGCTTTACGATGCTTAAACATGTGCACATAACTTTTCAGATCTCGACTACACCGCGAAGAATCCATCAGCTTGTCCATGTTGAAGCAAGAATCAGGTTTATATTTCAATTACAATTATTAACTAAACTGGCTGACTGACTGCCTCGGTGGCGTAGTCGTATTGCGTACGGTTTACGAGTACGATTTGCGCGCTGAGGTCCTGGGTTCGATTCCCGGGTCGAGCCAAAAAATATTGTGACTGGGTTTTTCCATCTTAAAAATTACTCAGTCGCGGCTCGGAGTCAGGAAGTTGGCGGTGTGATACCCCCGTGCCTCGGAAAGCACGTAAAGCCGTTGGTCCTGCGCCTGATCTCTCTCCGGTCATGTCAGATTGCCGTCTCATCGGACTATGAGAGTGAAGCAATAGCGAGTGCACGTGTGTATTGCGCACACACTTGTGCACTATAATATCTCCTGCGTACCTGGCTGATCTCCGTTGAGATTGGCCGCCGTGGCCGAAACTGGCTAGGAGGATTTCATTAACTAAACCTATATCAGGGGTTGATCTCGTTTTTCGCCTCGGCACATGGCGATGCAATTTAATTATAATTATCTTTATATTCAGATATATCGGGTGACGTTAACGAAGAATCGACTGGGTCTGCGTACAGCACGCTTCGGGATTCATCTATAAGGTATGGTAATATTATGAGGTTGGGTTCTAGAATGGTCAAACTAAATTTTATACAAAATGTTTATCTCCCAAAATAATTATATGTACATAGTATGACGTCATTTGCCTCTTCAGATATAAATGGTACACAAATATATTTCGTCAGTTATAGCTATCAGCAAACAACTTGATCCATCGTTTGTGGCCGTCCGCGGGGAAGCGCACGCGGGGCCACTGCGTATCGACCGAACGATTGGAAGATCGGGGGGCTTAGAATGTGAAAAAAAAAACACGATGCGTCTCCGTTTCGTTTTATTGTGATTGGTTGAGAGACTGACGTATCGGTATTTTGATGTTTGTGATTGATCGAGAGACCGGTACGGCAGTCTCTCAACCAATCACAATAAAAGGAAGCGGAGACGCATCATATTTTTTTTTTACATTCTAAGACCCCCAGAGTGCTTAGAATGTGGGAAAAAACACGACACGTCTCCGTTTCGTTTTGTTCGGATTGGTTGAGAGACTAGCACGTGACTGACGTATTGGACTCTCGATCAATCACAAACGTCAAAATTAAACATCAACTTACGAGTTGCGATTTTGGAGATATTCTAAGGGGGCAGGCAATTTTTGCCTTCCGCACTCCCTCGAGCCCCGCCTACTGAGTCAAGTTATTTGAAAGCATCTGTATGTTAAAATACCTAATAGACCTAAGTCATGTGTAATAGAGGCGAGACTTTTGCATTTACCAGTCTCAATTCCAGACTTCGTTGTGATACAAAAACCCCAATACCAAATTGAGTATGCAATATAAAATGTTTATTTATTTACAGACCACTCATGGACAGACACATCGGTAGCATTCTAAAGCTGCCTTACAAATGCTGTAAGTAATATTCCACCAAAAAAATCATGTAAAACGTTGCAAAGACGAGATCATATGGTTTACACTGTCAAAAAGTAATGAGATCTCATGTAGAGCTAAGCTTCTAATTCTACACGCTCTAATACTATAAGCTCTAATTTCTTAAACTCTACTACATCTTAGCCAAAATGGCTTGGCCATTTCGCTCAGCGTTTTAATAATAGTGAATTTCTGCACGAAATACATGTATCTTAGAAATTCGATTATTTATTATTGTTTGTTTCGAAACAAATAAATATTATTGTGTGAATTACGTAAGCTGCGGCCGGAGGTCCCAAAAAAAAAGAATTTACTTAAAATTAATTTATTTAAATATAAACTTAAATGACAAATTCACCCAATATTGGAAACGAAAGTGTACTTATTCTACTGTAGTCATCGCTTATAAAGTGTGCCGATGTGGAGTTCCACACGGTATATCTTGTTTCTTGGTAACCAACAGCGCTCGGTGGTCTGCAGAGTCGCGGGTGTTGCAACACGCTGTTGATGATGGGGTGAATCAGCTTGTACCTACTTCGTGGGTGGCTACCTACTTTGTTAGGGGCGGTTGCGGACGACAACTTAGACGTGAGTCGGAGGAAACCCGCAGCCGTCCCTAATGCGCCGAAGATGGCCACCGCGGAGTTTTAGTTGGTATACCGTGCGGTGTACATAGGTTAGGGACTCGGCCCGGCGGTCGCCCGACGTTTTCCATCTTTCCGGGCGGCTCAACGTCGGGTCGTAAGGCACGGTGAACCCAACATAACCGCTCAGTCGTTCCCCTTGAACACTGGGCGGTAGTAATAAGTCACTTTGTACGCGTCAACAAAAAAAAACCTACAAAAGTGTAAAGTGTAAAGTCATAAGCAGCTGAACTAATCCAAAACTTCAAATCACATCTACACTTTCGTGTTCTTACTAATTTTTGTGTTCTCTTCACAATATAATAAAATAAAGGCGATTAAAATTACTTCCCACAACGAAAAACAAAATCAATTAAACTTAACGCGTGGAAGTGAATTGAAATTTGTTCAGCTATTTATGTGGCCGACGGTACCTCTATCCATAGATGCGTTACTCTTGTCACATTTCCGAACAAGTTTATATTGTTTCAGTTAAAAAGAACATATTGAATAGAAGTTCTTTGATCAGCGTCCTCATATCAAACAGTTCGAGTGAACAGGAAAAGATGTGGGTGTCCATACAGTGAATTTTAACTATCATATAAAATTGCTTAACCCCCTAGTATAGATAATTTCATCCACAACGACGCGTGCTACCAATTTTTGATCGCGAATTTCAGGGTTAAGAAGACTTTGATTATTCATTATAGAATGCGTATGCACTCATAAGTATTTAGTGTGTATTTATAAAACTAAAACACCGGCGAAAGGTTGCCCACTTGGACTGTAAGCGATTAAGAAAATTAATGGCGCGCGTCATCTTAAATAAATTTATCTCTATATGGAACAAGTACAACATAGCTTTTTACGCCCCCACTTTACTTGGGACCTTGCATATCACTAATTGCATTTTTTTTACTGGAAATCATTTAGCAATCCAGAAAATAAAATAAATAATTATAATAGATGGCGAAATATGGGAGTAATGCATCTCTGTACCGATTGAATTTTGAAATTTATTTACAGGCAAATGGCGAATAAGTTAAAAATTCTATTTCGAGAGGAAATAACCGATCATCAACGTAAGTGACACCCTGTAACGTTTACGTCTTTCTTCTTACGCATGCATTTTTCTATATTCCTCACCCAAATACGTAAAATGTATTCTATATAAAGTTGACTAACAAGAGAAGTTGCTAGTCGCGACTATGCCGTCCTGTCGTATAACCGCTGGAATTATGCCGGCATGTCTATATAGGTACCGATTTATCTACAAAAACTAGTTGTCTTGAAAAATAGATTTTGTTTTTAGGTCGTGGGATGAAAAGATTATATTCGACTATAAATAGACGAAAAACACCTTACAGAATGGGATGGTAAGTCACGAAATTGTATTACTATCAAAATAATCAGTGGGGCTAGGACGTGAAAAAAAGCACAATGCGTCTCCGCTTCGTTTTATTGTGATTGGTTGAGTGACTGACGTATCGTTATTTTGATGTTTGTGATTGATCGAGAGACCGACACGATAGTCTCTCAACCAATCACAATAAAACGAAGCGGAGACGCATCGTGTTTTTTTTTCACGTCCTAGCCCCACTGATCATTAAAGAAAACGATAATTTTAAAAAATATAGTGCACCAAAAACTACACGGATTAAATGTGTTGCAACGCGACTAGTTAACATGCACTGTTTCCAATGACGACGTCATGGATAAAGCGAAGTGGAATATAAAGATGAAGACGACTGACCCCACCATCATGTGTGATGAATAGGAAGAGAGAAAAATTGTTATTTGCTACTTAGTAAAAATGTCAGCGGGTCAACTGTTGTTTCATGTTGTAGCCAGTAACTACTGTAATTACTGTGCATTATGAGATTTAACCCGTATGATTGCGATAGGTATTTTGATTTTCTTACTGATTATTGAAATTTGTTTTCAGGTTAAATTTATTTATGAAGATATCTCATACTATCGTGTAAGTGATTAATTACTAAGACAAGAAAGTTAGCAGCATCTACTATGTAGTATCTAATAATATAGTCGTTTTAACATTGCATTACTAAATGAAACTACATACGTATCTTCTTGGAAATTACAGTACAATAAGGTACGAACAAAATAAATATCAATCAGAAGTACTTTTAATTTTAACGCCACTACTACTACTCTAAGAGAATTCGTCGAAGCGGCACCATCACATGTTCAGTCAGTAATACAGTCACGCACACGCAATATTCGCACGAGATTAAAAAGATATCAAAAAATGAGAGAAGTAATCAGGAATTATGGTGAAAAAAATTGTTATTCATGGATGATTATATGGATCAAACACGAATATGTGGTTTCATTTATTATGCTAAAATGACCCTGTATAAACTACAAATATTTCTAATTTACATATTTATCATTGTTCACAGGCCGAATGAAACGAAACATAACAAAAGGTACATAGATATCCATGGAAAACATTTACAAGACCTCTTTACAGTAGCGTAGCGTGGTTTAAGAGGGGGGGGGGGGGGGGGTCCGCCCCGGGCGGCACTTTTAGGAAGGCGGCAAAATACATAAAATATAACGTTTTTTTTTGGGTTTGCCCCGGATGGCAGGAACTCACGCTTGCCACTGCCTCTTTGGCTCTAAAGATTTAAAAGCAGTGATTAACTAGCAGCGAAAGTCGCGCACTCAATGTCGTGATTGATAAAAGATCTAACTCCTCTCGTTTGTAGAAGAGGTTATTGTCCAATCAGAGGAGAGTCAGTTTATAACATTATTTTCGTGGCTTATTCAAAGTTAACGTTAAAAGAATACACTTTGAGCTTAAAACTCCTCCTTTTTAGGAATAAAAAAGAGCAAGTGTAAAATATCTGTTTTAGAGAATACATGTACTAGATTTCTAATTATTGTTTTCGGTTACTCGTTATTGTTTCTAGATGCAAACACTTCAGGAGGTCTCACAGCTACCGTTGCATGAGGGCGAAGGTCATGCGACTCGCCGGACCCACCAAAAGCGAGTAAGTACATTTGTAGGCAGCGGCTTGTCTGTAACCCGCATTGCCGAGTCTTTGAGTAGCGGTGGCTGCTTACCATCAGGCGGGCCGTTAGCTCGTCTGCCTATACTGGCAACAAAAAATAATTGTACTCTAGATAGCGACCACCTTACAAAACAGGTAAAACTCACCATAATGGCCCACGTAAGTGTGTCCGTTCCACGATTCGCCAGTGTATATTCAGTACAAACAAACAGGCATAATAGGGTAGTTGACTACATTTTTTTGATACATTTATCAAAAATGAACGCCATTCAAAATCTACAGGAAAAACAATTTAAAAATTTGGTGCAATAATAAGTAAGTTATAAGGCTTTGAAATTTGGTAAAAGGGTAGCTGTTGAATCACAGTAATACAACACTGTGACGTCACCGAGAGTCGCCGGCCATAACGCTGCGTACGTGCGAAAGTGATAGCGTGATACCTCCGCCACGCTCCCACTTTTGCTCAAAACAATATTTCAAATATGAATAACTGCTTTATTTCACAACTAATTTTGATGCTGATTTCACAGAATTTTCGCATTATTTTTGTTACATATAAAGTAATGTACAAAATAGAACATAGAACACTACCCTATTGTATCTACTGGTGAGGGTTAACTATCTCACGTCAGTCGACATTATCTCGAGAGTCCAGATTCCACCTACCATCAAAATCAGGGAATCACTTTGCTGTAATAAAAAAATATTGCATGAAAAAACATATTACTAACTATGCCCCTCAAAGGAATGCGAATTGACATGATTATTCTGAAGTTCTATCTATCCATCGAAAACTCTAAAATAAGTCAATGAAGGATATTCCATGTGAAGTGAGAATGGATCCCGTATTATATGGTTTTAAGAAAACTTTTGTATTTTGAGAACTGTTCTATGTGTTTATAGATTGGCCGAGTTTAGAGAAAAGGTCAAGAAAGCTATGGCACCAAACTTCGTTAAGAACCTCGTAGCTTATAGTAAGTGATGAAATAATTACTTTTGTCACTGTTTTCTTTACTTCAAATAATACATATTACCATACCACACCATACCATAGTATTACCATACTAGCTTTTGCCCGCGGCTCCGCCCGCATTAAAAAGTTTTTCCGGGATAAAAGTCCCGGTTTATATTTCCCCGGGATAAAAAGTAGCCTATGTGTTAATCCAAGACATGATCTACCCGTGTGTTAAATTTCATCGAAATCCGTTCAGTAGTTTTTGCGTGAAAGAGGAACAAACATCCATACATCCATACATTCTTACAAACTTTCGCCTTTATAATATTAGTAGGATATATTCTGCCCATTGTTGAGCATGGGCCTGCTCTATCACAAAAAGTTTTAAGACTTGGTCCCCCACGCTGGCCTAGTGCGGATTGGCAGACTTCACATACCTTCTAAATTCTATAAGAAGCATTCTCAAAATCACAAATAGTTTGAAACAATTTCTGGTTCAGTTAATCACTATTCAAATGTTCAAGACCCACAATACAATTTCAGACAAGAGATACGCCATAATGATGTCGAAGGCTTGCGGCAGTGACGCGCACGACGGCGAGTCAATCAGGAAACATCTGCAGAAACTGGTCAAATAACCAATACACATTGCAATATAGCTGTTGTTTTATTTAGAAAGAAAGAACGGGACATGCGAAAGGAGATCGTTAATAATAATTTGGTGCCAAAGTTTCTTTTTACGTTGAAATCCTATTCCCTCCGTAGATAATGTAAGCAGTGACAGTACTCGCAGAGTTGAAACGATAGGTTATAGCGGACATTTTATCATATCCATGATGGTCGCTATGCTGCTGGGTATAAAATACATTAAGTACCGTGCTACTAGCAGTCAAATACAACCACTTTGCTGATGGATGAGTATACTAAACTTCTATTTCGCACTGAAGTTGCAGCGGCTGCGTGCTGTCATGGACTAATAAGATAGTCTATGGTGCTGTGTAGGTTGTACATGATCGGTGAGTGCGCATACGCCATCATCCTTGACGCAAACTTCAGAGCGTAAAAACTGTACCCAACATCAAGGCAGCAAAAGTTCAACTAGTTGAGATGTCAGATGTAAAACACATAATAATTGAAAATATCTTATTTTATTTCATTTGAAAATGCATTTTTTTCGAGTATTATAGTATAGATAATTAATTGGCGTAGCTAATCATTTGCCGAAAATAAGATGACTTCTGTGTGCTTACTGATATCAAAATTTGGTTCGTTTAAAAATATAGCAGTAGTAGTCTGCCTCAAAGTCATTGGTGTGAGCACGGAGCTCCCGGCCCCCCCTTCTATATACACCGATAGTCAATTCCTCATCTATTTCATCTTATACATACGTGATCAGCGTCAAATGAATGTATACGTTGACAAGAAGACATTCCATATTAATAAGTCTAATCCATACATTTGGTCCAAGTATACATGCAGTTGAAGATGACTGTACCTAAGCCTGAGAGCTAAGGTCCTTACGAATCTTAATAATACTTCTATTCTTCTATCTATAACATATCAGTCTCCTCTTCTTCTGAGTCGGAGTCTATTCTCTTGGACCTGCACCTGGCGAAGGTGCCTCGCCTCCACAGCAGGACTATCAGTAGCACTATCGGGAAAGTCACGAATATACCTGAAACGGGAATAATAGGTCTTACAAGGCGTTATTTAATGATTTCTGTAGTTTATCTCGTCTTTTCTTCGACGCATGCGAGATGGTGACCAAAAATACTTGCTTTTTTGGTATTCGGGTTGCTTTAAAAAAATACTTTCCTCGCGGCTTCACTCGCGTGAACCAGTTTTTCCGGAATAAAAAGCCTATGTCCTGCCCAGGGTTTCTTACCGTCTCCATACCAAATTTCATCGAAATCCTTTCGGAGTTTATCGCAGTCAGACACAGAGACGCGGCAGGGACTTTATAACAAATAGGAATGTTTGACCGCTGAAATAGACAAATCTGTATTATCTGCCCAGGCCAAAAAGCTACGATTGACTCACATGGACTCCCGTATACAAGAGACATATCTCTCAAACTCGAATTATTTTGATTTGTGCTTGTTGGAAAGGTTTTTGACTGATAACATATTACTTTGAATGTTATTATTACCTATCATAACTCCAAGTAGAATCGCCATATCGGGCGCAGGCAGTATATTCAACTCCTGTCCTAGACACGAGAGAACTTTGGATGCGTTGTTTAGTTGCATAAATGAAACGCCCTTCATCTCTTTGGGCTTCTTGCAGCTAAAACGATAATTTGTATCAATTATAATTGTTCAACTACTTTTAACTTAAGGGTAGGTAACTCCGAAAACAAATACAACTACTGTATTAAGTTATTTATAAGTATACGTCGTGGCGCTACGTAAATATTTGTTCATTAATATTTGCCTAAAGTTAATTAATTGTAGGGACATTGAACATTGGGCTAGAAGCATTAGAGCTTAAAACGATTTTAGTCCAGTCTTTGCCGTTCTTCTGCCAAGTTGTAAAATACTCAAAGTATACAGGCTCGTATACCCAAAGAAATTAGTTTTGATGTAAACACGCATAAGACCGCTCTAAGGAGTATTTTATTACACTTACTAATTCCACACTTTCAACCCTTTTAAGAATAACTGCCTTTCATTTAGGTTTAAAACTGATTAAGAAGAAAGATAAAGACAAAGTTTTCTTGTTCAGAAATTACTCACATCATATTCCTCAAGGTACCGTTTGATGGAGAAGACCTGATCAGGGGTACCAAGACGTCAACTATCCACTGGTTATTACAGTCGCATATGTAAGCGTTGTTGCTAAAATCACACATGGAGAGGAGGTCCCAATGCTCCAAGTATCCTGAGTAGATTCTAGATAAATTATTATTGTTAAGGTATAGCTGGAAAAGATGATATAAAGCTTAAGTCTAATTCAACAAAGAAATTCAAAGCATCATCATATTTATTTTTGTCCCCCACTCAATGGTGACCACTTGTCTTTCGAAAATGAGAATATTTTGAGCTGCAAGTCAGCAGAATTCTATTGACTCGTGAAATGTGATCTTTTGGTGAACATTATAGTTGTGCAGTAGAATGACGCTTGTATACTTACCTCTCGTAGTGGAGGCCACATCTCCTGCTCGGTGTGCTCATCAGTCCACAGTAGGAATCCATCCTCAATCTCAGTTAGCCTTGGATTGAAGGACAGGTCCAGAACTTCGAGGTTCGAGAGCCCACTGAGAGCTCCATCTGTTATGGTGTGCAGCTTAGCTAATCGATTTAGATGTAACTCTTTTAACTTACTAAGACTTGATATGGGGCTGGAACAAAAGCACTTCCTTATCTTTCTTTTATTTATTTTATAAGGTTACAAAAATTAAGTATCAAATGAATGAAATGGGCTTATTAGATCTTAGCATTAGCTATAAATGCACTTTGTTATTCGAAGGTATAAAACCCTACTGTCCAGTATATTAAGTTACTACACAACATCCATATTCAAACAGAATAATCCACAATGTTCAGCAACCATAGGCGTGCCTCTCTCGTCATAGATTATATATTATTCGACCCCTCCATACGTTGTGTACGTTGGCTTATCCCAGAACTGCCCTTAAATAAGGAATATGGCAGGATTTTAACTGCGTATTCATATTTTTTTTATTCAACTTACTTAGTCTCATCAAATATTTCCACGGGATTTCGTCCGAAATCCAAATACTCCAGACTTATAGCTTCTCCTAATGATACAGGCACCGTAGTGAATTTGTTATTGCTCAGATCCAAGCGTTTTAACTGACGTTGTCTCCTGAATATTCCAGATGGAAGTGTTTCTAGCTTGCAGTCATTTAGCCTCAATTCCTGGAATAATCATGTTGCGAAAAACAGAATCAGTTTTGACTAACGGCCAAATTAATAACGCCCATATTATTGCATATTGCCTTTTTCATATTGTTCTTTTTTATTATTAATTAATATATATTTTTTCAGAACGACAGGCTGAATTTATGTAGACGGTAGTGATAGATAGACACACACACACACACACACTCACGCCTGTTATCCCCGAAGGGGTAGGCAGAGGCGCAACTAGTGCACCCACTTTTCGCCGTTATTCCGTCCCATGATGTGATAGGGGGCGAGCCTATCGCCATATCGGGCACAAATTCCAGACTCCAAGCTGATACTGAATAGAAAAACCCAATATCACTTTGCCCGACCCGGGGATCGAACCCGAGACCTCAGCTTTGCAGTCGTACTGTAATACAACTACGCCACGGAGGCAGGCAGGAGGTAGTGATAGAATTTGTATGAAATCCGCGGCGAACGTTGCGCTACACGGTAGTCGTCAAGCTGCTACGCAAATCGTATGCGTCGTTTAGTGATGAGCACCGTAAATTGCTTGTGCAGGTAGTCCACGGGCGTAGCTATAGCTTCCACATGGGGGGCGCGGGGGGGGGGGGGTCGACGATATAAGCATTTTAGTGGCATGGGTTCTTGCCTTGCATGACACCGAGTTTTAGAAGCTAGAAGGGGGGGGGGGAGGGCGGAGCCCTAAAATAACAGCGGTCAGTGGCGTAGCGTAGTTTATTGTAAGCTAAGGGGGGGTCCGGACCCCCTGAAACACCTGAAACCCTCCCCCCTTATATACGCCCATAGCAGGTACCTATTTGTTTTACGCATTTCAGCGCTTCACTGCTTATTTTTCTTACCGACCATTTTTATTGGCCTAATATTATGTCTATGAAAATGTAAAATGAAAGATAGGTACAACAATTCTGTGATGATAAATTATTTTCGAAATAAATATTGGACACTGACGACAATTAGTACTACCTACACAATATTTCCAAAAGGGTCGAAGTTACGCACAAATACCAACAGCTTATATAGTTTATTAGTTTTTGCCCACGGCTCCGCCCGCGTTAATAAGTTTTTCCGGGCTAAAAGTACATAAAAACCTTCCCGTTGAATCACTCTAACTATTAAAAAAACCGCAACAAAATCGTTTGCGCACTTTTAAAGATCTAAGCATCCATAGGCACAGACAGCGGGAAGCGATTTTGTTTTATACTATGTAGTGATAGTGAAGTACTTAATTAAAAATATTTTATTTGAAAATACCCTTAGATTCTCCAAATCAGTGATAGTTCCCATCGTCACCTGATCAATGTAGCCCAATGGATTACCACTCAAGTCCAACGTAGTAAGATCCGACATGAAGGCAAAGATGTCTTGAGCCAGAGAATGAATGTCGTTTTTAGCGAGGCTTAGATACCGAAGTTTAAAAAATGGTGAAATGCCCATTTTCGGATGTATAATGCCCTGGAAATATAATAAAAATACCTCGGTTTGATTAATTCGCTGAATTTATTTTCTTATGTCCATTATGTGATACGATAAGCTGAAGCTATTGATAAACTGAGTATAGACCAGCAAGTTCTTGCAGCAATATAATGCCCAATAACTTCCAGATGCTCTTACATTAGCAGATTACACATGGGACTGGCAGCAAGTGTAACATGCCTAATTTTTTTCGGAGGTCAGCTTCCCGTGACTGTATACCTACTCAATCTTATATCATTATTCATTTTGATTAACTCACCAAAAAAGCTCGTTTGTTAACCGAAGAAGTGGTCAGCATATTCGCACTCAGATCCAAACTCACTAACTCCTTCAAATAGCTAAAGGTAGCTGCCTCAATGCTTTCGATCTTACAGTTGGAGATATTGAGGAATTTTAGAGTTGTTACATTCGAGATACGCGTGAGGGATGTCCATGGATTCTGGCTTAGATCAACGGATAATGGATTGAAATCTATGAGGCCTAAAATAATAAAGAGGGTTCATACAATCAAGTTTTATTATCTGGACTTCAGAACCTGGAAGTAGAAAAGCTTTAAGTGTGTTTCAACAGTTTTATTTTTAACCGACTTAAAAAGGAGTTTCTGTATTCGTGTTATTTTTTTAAACAAAGTATAGGCCACTTTAAAGTGTCGATGACTGGAGAAAAATTAGACAAGAATATTGGATAAACCAAAAATTATGTCTTACCGTCCCAGTCTGTCATTTCGAATGGAGTTCCTAAATTCTTATTACTACAATTCACGTCCCGGTCGCTGCATGCACAAACCTCACAAATTACATTTTCAATAACTTCTACTTCTAGTGGCTCTACTACTTTTGTCTCTTCTGTAGAAATGTTATTATTTTGTATAGAAATACTTGCATCCGTTGATTTATGAGTAACTTCTAAATCCGGTTCGTCATTAGTTTCCTTCGCGGGTTTAATTACTGTAGTTATGGGATCTATTGATCTCTCAACTGCTGTAGTAGTAGTTTCAGGTACTTCTATAGTAGTTACTGTCAAATCTTCTGTTTTGTCTGTTGCTTGATTTACTTCTGTAATATCTTCAACTGTTTTTGAAGATACTCCGAATATCAATTGAGCTTCATTTAAGTCTTTAGTTACTGCAGGCACATTATTTGAATCCGTAGTTATTTCTGATTCTGAAAGTATTGTAAAACTAGCTTTTGCCCGCGGCTCCGCCCGCGTTAAAAAGTTTTTCCGGGATAAAAGTCCCGCTTTATGTTTTCCCGGGATAAAAAGTAGCCTATGTGTTAATCCAGGACATGATGTACCCGTGTGCCAAATTTCATCGAAATCCGTTCAGTAGTTTTTGCGTGAAAGAGGAACAAACATCCAAACATCCATACATCCAAACATCCATACATTCTTACAAACTTTCGCCTTTATAATATTAATAATAATAATAATAATAATAGGATTGTTTTGTTTAAGTATTGTACTTATTACTTCTAACGGTTTCGTCGTCGTCTTCTATAGGTACTGTTGAGAATTTCGGTTGCTACTGTTGTTGTAGTCTGTTTTGTTTATATTAACATGGTAATATTTACCGTCATTGTCTCTTAAATTGTATTAGATGCTCCAGAGTTGTACACGTATTTAGCTACTTCTATTAGTGTAGTTCAACTTAATAATTAGAATGTATATGAAGCAAGTATATTACGCAACTTTATAATCTTTCGTCGCGCACCTTTAACTTATTAATCTAAATTCTTAATCTCGGCATTAACAAAATTAACTAGTGAAGAATGTTTATTCCATATAGTCAGACCTTATATAACTTAAAAAGATTAATTAAAAATAATTTAACGTTAAGACTCAATATCCAAGGTTAAATAATAATTAACATGTTGACAACTTACCACTATTTACAATGCACAAATAACAAAATGCAAGAGAAAAGTATATTAAAATCTTCATTATATTAATCAATATTATCATATCAACACTCCAGGCCTTCCAGTTTAAGTTCCATCAACAGCCTAGCATTCTCATATTGATTCTGATAAAGCACAAATCACATATTAAGACACATTCAAAGCAAGAATTTTGCATCTCAAAATCACAATTCACAGTAACTATCTCAGTTATTTAAAGATTTAAACAGATAATACATATACTAAGGATTTAAATGTCAGATTTCACTCATTTAACAAAACTTCCTCGTGGTATTTGTGGGTTTCTGCATCTACACTTCATACGCTCACAAGACTTTTTACGTTGAATGATAAATATTTATTTAATATTTTATAATATTGTCATAGATAAGGAGTGATTGGAATGTAGAGGCGACATTGGTATTACAGTAATTTATTCTAAAAATAACCTTTTCAACATCTAAAATATCTTAAAGTAGTATTACTCGCGTCTCCGCCTGTGTGAAAAAGTTTTTCCTGTATAAAAATATTTTCCCTGGATAAAAAGTAGCCTATAGCACTCAAGAGTAATGAAGCTTCCTGCTAGTAAAAGAATTTTCAGAATCGGTTCAGTAGTTCCTGAGATTCAACCAAACTCTTCAGCTTTATAACATTAAGTACCTAGATATAAATAAGATGAAATTAAAAATACTATCCTAAAGTCTTTCTCTTCTTAACTGTAAGCATGTATTTATTGCTATAAAAGATATGCTGGGTGTAATAGGTACTATTCAGGAAAAGAATTTAAAATCCCTTCTTTCACATATCTTTAATCTATAGGTACGCTATCTTATCAGTCGATAAGGTTCGCTGTTTATACCGGTTGACATATTGCATCGGTGTTAATCTTGTTTTAGATTTACGATCACGCTCCTTTTTCTAGTGAGACCATTCGCAAATTTTATAATCACTAGATCTCTCTTGATTATTACTCTACAACTTTAATTATCATTTGTTTTTATAAAGTTCTTCTTAACAATGCTACAGCTTTGATATCGGTATCGAAAATGTGTTAAATTGTTAAGTTTTAAACAGAGGTAGATAATTTTGCTATGTCGTCTATTTCCAGACTCCAGAGTTATGTTTAGGTAGTACATGTGGAATGGTTCATGTTTTAGACTACACTTATTCGTAATAATTCATTTGATTCAGAATATGATCAGTAAACCACACAATAAAAAATCTTTCGTATGCAAATCTGCTAGTATATTATAGCTTTAACCAAGAGTCAATGCACTGTTGTTCTCCAGTTTTAGGTAATCATATTGTAGTCAACGTAATTACGGGACTTTATGAGACTTAACTGATTTCACAATGTACCTGATTATACGGTAGTTCACTAGTTTTTATTAACACATTTATCAAAAACTAGCTTTTGCCCGCGGCTCCACCCGCGTTAAAAAGTTTTTCCGGGATAAAAGTCCCGCTTTTTTATTTTTCCAGGATAAAATGTAGCCTATGTGTTAATCCAGGACATGATCTACCCGTATACCAAATTTCATCGAAATCCATTCAGTAGTTTTTGCGTGAAAGAGGAACAAACATCCATACATCCCGACATTCTTACAAACTTTCGCCTTTATAATATTAGTAGGATGTATGCCATCCAAAGTTTAACAGAAAAAGATTTTTTGAATTGGCGCAATAATAAGCAGGCTATAATGCTTTGAGATTTGGTGGAAGGGTTAATTGTTAAATAACAGTGACGTCACCGGGTGTTACCAGCCATAACTTTGTGTACGTGCGAAAGAGATCGCGCGATATCCCCACCACGCCCCCACTTTTGCTCACAACATTTGAAATGTGAATAACTGCTTTATTTTCCAACAAAATTTGATGCTTATTTCACAGAAGAAATTCTTTTTCGTATTATTGTCGGTTATATATAAAACAATATACAAAATAGAACATATGACACTACCTATTCGGAATCCATGACGACTTTTTCGTATAGATTCATTATGACAACTATAAAAAAGTGTGGAAGAGGCAAGGATAATAAATTCACGTGAAATTACCTTACTTAAAACAATAACTTTATTACAAAAATAAACTTAAAGCTAAACACATTAGAAGTAGTTGTCTTCAGCGGGCGCCCGCTTATAGAAGGCCCTGGACGCCTCCGAGGGTCCGCGGAGCCCCAGCCAGCCGCAGTACCCCCGACGCCATAACAAAACGAGAGACAGCATAATCGGCACGGCTAACAGCACTCCTGCAATAACAATCCGATATATAAATTACAAACGTACATACATTAATGTTTATAGAATATTAAGTATGTCTCCGTAACTATATTGCATCGAATATTTACTTAATTCAAAATTAGGACATCCTAGATATCAGTCCAAATTAAAATATGTACACTAAAACGCGACTTAAGAAAGAGTTCATCTTGTATCACTTTTATAAATTATAGCCTTCTTTTAAATTCATACGATAATTTTAAAGCAAAATAATTAATTGTTTTCTCAAAATTTGTCTTACCAATGAGTGTTCCGAGGAGGATAGCCCCGTCCTTCTCAGGTCGGTGTCCGTACTTGTCCACGCACCGCATGTGACGGTGAATGTCGTGCAGGTGCTTCATAGTGTAGCCTCGCATCTCTATCGGCTCTTGGCAGCTGTGGAAATATTGAGTTCGGTTTAACGCCATCTAGCGATTATTTTGTTTTGTTTTCATTTCTTTTTTACTGGCAAATACAAAAAAGTCAATTTAATGATAAAATTATAATTGATAGCTTTGATACATGGAGATAAAAGAACTTAATAATAATTCGATGCTATGATATCAATATGATCAGTCATTCGATCAGGTTACAATCTAACACAAATTCATTATACGATTTCAACTGCACGAATGAGTGATTAAAAAAAGACTTTCACAGTTATCTTCTGTTTGTAGAACTTAGTACCGGAAGACTAGGGCCTTGAATTAGCTCTTAAAGAATCAAGTTAGCTAAAAAAACACATTCCTACCATGGAGATTTTTCATGCCTAAAGTTTCAGCGCTTGCATTGACTCCTCAAGCCCCGCGACGGACACCGGTGTCCATATATATAGGGTTTTCCCATACATCTATATATTATATAAGCGGGGCTTGAAGGGTTAATAAAATGCTACTTACACCATCAATGAAGAGTTGCTCCCCTTCTCGTCGGCATACGGCACAAGCACGTCCACCATCCACTGCGTGGAACAGTCACACAGGTAAGGGTTGTCTGACACGTCCAACTTCTCCAAGAGATCCCAGCGAGAGAGCACCCTCGCGTCCACCTCTGATAGGTTGTTTGATTTGATGTAGAGCTAGAAAAAGTTAAACGTAACACTGAGTACACTGTAGCATATAAACGTGGTCGGATTATCACTGAAAAACTAAGCAGACATTCCTATAGAGACAGAACTATCTTACGTACGGTTACTGTGTATACAATATACATATACATGAGTATTTATTTCCAAGGGGTGAGCAGAGACGACTGTAATGGGCACATGCTTCAGACTTCATATACATTACAAGATATGATAAGTGTACGTGCGTACTTATTACTTTATTGGGAATAATTATTATAATACCGGACTACTTTGTATGTTTTACGCTTCAACATCATGGTGGCAATAAGTTCGGAGACCATTCGGAGTACTAATTCACTACCTATAACTGATATCTTTGTGTCTTTAGTATTTACTTGAGCTTTATTACCTACAATGAACATTATTTCTTACCTCCTTAATAAGTGGCCAGTCGTAAGTTTCTCCGATATCGTCAGGCCTTGCCAGCGCCTTAGGGTCGATGAACTCCAGCGAGGGATTGTAGCTGAGATGCAGCCTCACCAGGTTCTCGAGACCTGAGAGCGCGCCGGCACCGATGCGACGCAGGGACTTCATGTTACACATGTGCAGCTCTTGGAGTTTGCGGAGGCGAGGGAAGCCGCTGCCAATGATAAGAAACTGGTTATTTTGGTGCTAAATCATTCGTAGAAAATGAGAATTTGCTAGGAGATGTTTTTCGTTTCAGCATGAATGGTTCTGCACAACTGCTTTCCGAGAGGAGTTAATTTTTGACGGGATTTATATAATGTTTAACATTTTATAGTTTCAAATAAATTATTTCATTTCACTGGTAATATGCTGGTCCGCAAGTAAGTACAGTCAGCAGGATAAGTAGCTGAACAAAATCAAAATCCCAAATCGCCTACATACGCGTTAAGTTAAAGTGAAACATTTTTTTCTTCGTTTGAAGTAAAGTAAATCTCTTATTTTATTTTTGCGAAGAGAAAAAAAAGATTCGTAAGAACACGAAGGTATGTAAGCAATTTGAAATTTTGAATTTGTACAGATATTGAATGCTGACTGACTGTACTATACGGTCATAATAACTACCAGTAACAATTCGCACGGTGAGTGACCGCCAGAACTACAAACCATTGGGTAAGTAGTCATTTTGCCGTTCCAGTAAAAAATCGTATCGCAATACAACTTACGGATTTTCCTCAGAATCCATATTGAGTTCTACAATCGGGTTTTGGTTCAAGTTCAGGTAGATCAGGTTCTTTGTCTCCTCTAACTCTTGAGGCACTGCGGTGAGCCGGTTGTCGCTGATGTCCAACCGTTCCAGGAACCTTGGCGTGTGCAGAAACTTCTCTGGGATCTCTGTGAGCTGGCAGGAGCGCATGCGGAGGACCTAGAAGCAATACATCGATACACACAGTTATACTATACCTAGATGGTTCCGCCTAGAGAAGGATTCAATACCGGTTACAATCAAGGTAAAGAAATGCTGGTTTTAGTAGTCTTATTTCAAAGAGAAAACAAATTCCCAATGTTCATCAGCTATTTCTTTAAACTTTTTGTAAAACTGGTGGTAGGACTCTCATGTGTAAGAGTTCGTCTGGGTACCTACCACCGCAATGTCTATTTCTACCGCCAAGCAGAAGTGTGCATGCACTGTTGTGTTTCGGTTTGAAGGGCATTGTAGCCAGTGTCAGGACATAATGAGACTTAACATATTATTTCTAAGGATGACGAACGCAGTGGAATGTCACACAGTACTTTGTAACTCAAGGTGCTGGATGGTGTTTCGACTGTTTATGGGTGGTCGTATCGCTTACCATCAGGCGAACGGCATGCTCGTCTCGTCATTAGATGCAATACGCCATCTATCATCAGATAGCAAAATTATGACACTTCATAGTTTATTCTACGCTCTAAGAGATGTCACTCACCTTCATCATAGGCAAACTGGAGATAGCAATAAGAGTCACGTGGTCGATAGTCGTGAGAGGGTTCCCACTGAGGTCCAACTCCTCAAGTTCCGGGAGATGCTCGAACAAGTCCTGGTTGAGGGAATGTAGGTCGTTGTATGCGAGGCTCAGCACTCGCATTGCGCTGAGTGGTTCATATTCTTCCGGTGAGAAACGACCCTGTGGATATAAAAAATATTTTCTTATCTATTATTTGGTATTTGTACGAGCTAAAACAATATTAAATTATCGCAATCGAATAGACCGCAAACCTTTATTGTTATGAATAAAAATTATATGATGGTCTAGCCTCCAAAATTTTGGGGTTTTAGATTAGTTTTTAACGTATCGCATGACTCATACAGTATCTTGCAGATATCTTATCATGGTGCTGGGCTTCGACTACGTTTATATACTGGTTGATGCATACACTCCTTTCTATCTCCTTTATCAGACATAGAATCATCATACATAACCAGTATACCTAAAATCGTACCTCAAAAGCATGCGGGCTGAGCTTAGCAGACGTGAGCTGGTTATGGCTCAGGTCTAGGACCCTCATCTCCTGCAGGTCCCTGAAGCTGGCCTTCTCGATTGTGTCTATGCTGCATCTCGATAGATTGAGGACCTCGATGGGCAGGTCTCCAATCACAGTAACGTTAGAGAACGCATTCTCGCTCAAATCTACTACTTTCGGTTTGAGATCTGTGAGCGCTGTAACAGAGAAGATTTAAGTTTAATAAGACTCATTAAAACATAAAGATTTCTTAATTACTTACATGCGATGGCGACAATATCTGTTAAGTCAGAAGCGATAGGTGGTTACTATTGCAACCATATTTTAACGGTTATTTTACGTTACTACAAGTAGACCTGATCTATGATCTTAAAGTAATCTTGATATTAATTGGAATGGTTAAAAATATAATTCCAAAATCATAACTTACCATTCCAGTCATCTAAGCTGAAAAACTTAGTTAAACCCTGATCAAAGCAATTCACTTTATCCTCTTTGCAAATACATTGTCTGCAGATGCCCGAGTCCTTGGCAACACTATTTGGTGGCGCTACTGTGGTGGCTGAAAATCGAAATTATGTTTGTACTATTTGACGATAGATGTCGCAGTCTGCCATTTTTAGACTGATTAATAGTAAATATTAGTGTGAAATATAAATGAATAAGGGTTATTAATATAAGGCTTTAATCTTAATTAACAGACCCTCAAAGTTGACTTGTGACTGAATTAGTAGAGGAAATCTATTAACAGATTCTCTGTTATCTAATTCCAAAAATGAGACAAAACTATTCACAGTAGCCGCTTAGACTAACAAGAAGTCGTTAATAAAAAATATAGGTTATTACCTTCATCGCAGCTGATCCCAACGACCAAAAGTGCCACAAATAACGCAGTTTGACACATTCTCCTAAAAGTAGAGCAATGAGTAACAACATACTATGAAATGTTATCAACGCGATAAGATTGTGTGGTGTATTGGAACAAAAACATTGATTTCAGATATCTTTTGTAAAGGGACAAGAGATTCCCTTAAAAAAATATAGGTATATAGGTAAGAATATGTACCTACATTATTTTAAGGATATAAATGACCGAGCATAAATAAAACTGAGATACCTCAAATATTTATTATACCTGTTATATAAAAATGGCAAATCGTGGGATTATTTTAGACAAAAAAAAAACTTTTACATTATAAATTATCATACGTCACTTATATATTCTCTATGGACTTATGTGCCCTGGATTAACTTACACTCTTACTAATTTAAATTGCTAACTAACGAATGTTCTTAGATAACTACACTTTCGTCCTAAATGCCTATAATATTTTACGTATAAAGAAAACTAAAACTCTATTTTTCCAAATATCTATGAACAATCTCGGACTGATACGAGCTAGCACAAAACATTTCACACCTGTTATATTTGAAATACGTTTCCGTTAACCGAATTTTTAAGCAATTGTAGCGATTTTTTTATTTGATCTGATAAAACATGATAATATTCAACGAATGCTATAATTTTTTTAATCTCATTTCCATTAGATATATTTTAAAAGTAAGGAGTACCTAAGTACTAATATAAATAGGTACTCATTTTATGATAAATTACTGATGCCAAGCTATATTCACCTGCACGTTGATTTCATTGACTATTTGAGAAAATCTTGGCGACCCACTAGCCCGAATTAAAGGACGTCAGATTTGATCGACCCCGAATCGCTTAAAGTTGAAGAAAGCCCTGCCCACAAAATAACAAACACAATACTCATAACGCATAGGATACCTGCTTTTTCCAAAAAATTCAGTTCTATCAATTATCTACTATGAAATCACGTATTTATTAAGATATTGTGGAAATGTGGGCTACTAGCTTTTGCCCGCAGCTCTGCCCGGGTGAAAAGGTTTTCCCAGTATAAAAGTCCCGCTTTATATTTTCCCGGGATAAAAGTATAACCTATGTTACTCGCTATAATGTAGCTTTATATTGGTGAAAGATTTTTAAAATCGGTCTAGTTTTTGACATTATCCACTTCACAAACCAACAAAACATCTGATCTTTCCTCTTTATAATATTAGTATAGATTACAAGATAATGTATCAATCGACCGTACAGAATCTCTCAATGAATTAATGAGAAATTTTCATGTTTTGGAACTTAATATTAGGAATGGATGAGACTTACACATCGAAACTGCGTTGTATTATATTATTACAAGTCATAGGAAATAGTTATCCTTACCGCTGGTATGGGTATATTTAAGGTTTAAAAACACGGAGAGGAACAAAACGCAGGAACTCTAAAACAATCGTCCTATCTACAAACATGCGGTAGAATGAGTAGAATGCAGCCACACCTTGATTAAATCGACTTTTACAGAGATACAAAGTGATCCACTGTGCTTTAATCAGAACATATATGAACCTTGAAATCGTAATTTGATACTTATAGCTTTAATGTTATACAATCAATAATTTCAGAAGCAACATTAAAATTAACTAAAACCGTAGTTGTCACTTAAAACATGAAAAAAAAAACTTGGAAATAAGTGCGTTTTTGTTCCAATACCTAAGTATGAAAAAAATATAATTTACTTAAAAATAAAGGAATCTTTTGAATTTGATTAATGTTTGCACTTTTTAAATATGATTATTGTCTGATAAGTCTTGAATTTACCTTTTGTATGTTTAACACATCACAACAACACACTATGTTGAATACTGATCCTTGTAGCACAATAAAATGGCGGCCCTTCTATCTTATCATTGTTATCTGTGTTTATCACTTGACTCTCCAAAAGAACATAGTAAGCGACTTTTTATGGCTCGTAAACATCAATGTAAATTAATGAACACTACAAAATCAAATAAAATTCCTTTACTACGATAATTAACATGCTTGCCTATAGTCTTTTCTTATAGCAATATAGGCAATCGATAGGTATTTAGTGCCTTCAAACATTAAGTGGTCTCTAGACTCCATTGCTTATAAATACTCACAATACTAAAAATGTCGTGGATGCATTCATAAATTACTGGTGGTAGGTCTCTCATACGTAAGGGTTCGTCTGGGTGGGTACCACCGCAATGTCTATTTCTACCGCCAAATAGCAGTGTGCATGCACTGTTGTGTTTCGGTTTGAAGGACATTGTAAGATGTTAGGTCTCATTAGACCTAACATCTTATGTCTCAGGATGACGAGCGCAGTTGAATGCCACACAGTACTTTGTAACCCAATGTGCTGGATGGTGTTGCTACTGTTTATGGGTGGTCGTATCGCTTACCACCAGGCGAACGGCATGTTCGTCTCGTCATTCAATGAAATAAAAAAAATACTAACGTTGTGGATGCGGTGCGATGCCGGCTTTAAAACAAAGTAATAGGTATTAAGCAAGTAATTTGGTGTTAAAGCCTCCTCAAATCTGACCAAACGAAATTGAATAGCATGCTGTCCCTTACAAGACAGAAAATATAATTCCCTCTATCCTTCTATTTGATTAACTTCGTTGCGGGTTAAGGATAAGTAGTGTTGCCAGAGACACCCCGAGCTTCAATACACGGTGTCATATGCGTGCCACTGCCGATCTTGGCTAATAGGACTTGCAGCGGTGGGTGTGAGGGCGGGGTAGTCTCGTGTTATTTACAAGTCAATAGCCCAATTATGCTATAGACAGATATATAGAGCATCACTACTACTTGGTAATTATTCCGTTTGCGCATGGACCCTTCCATGCCACCTACTAAACAATAGGTAGATGATATGACAGAACCAGTAAACATAATAATCTTAAAAATGATAAAAATCAGTCTACTACGTACCACGTTTTACTATTAAGGCATCGTTTATCTAACTAAGTCTGATAGCATTATGATTTCAATGCACGTCATATGATTGAAATAAATTGTGAATCAATACGTATTTCTAATAATCACATAAACCGGAACACTAAATTTCCGGCTAGTGTAGGTACTTAGGATATTCCGGAAATGGTAGCTTGTTCACTGACTACTCACGAAACTTACTCATTTTCTTTTACTTGTCTCTGTCTCTCTAAAGGAAGGCAATGCAAACTTTTGTAGACATGTTACAATATGACTGACATGGTCTACATGGTCTTCTTCGGACCGGCCGCCTAAAAGCGAAACACAAAGCTTTGCGCGATCTGAAAATCGAGCCCCAAACCTCTAGGTCCACTGCCTATCTAAGCTGCCACTAGAGTAAAGCGTAGAGATATATATTACTAACTGTAATGACGCTAAAAATTAAATATATTATTACAGTACTGCATAGTGTGCTGTTATCTGATATGGAAAAAAGGTCAAGCAACGAATAAATTGGCTGGAAACAAGTCAAAATTATTGCCTCTACTATCAACCAAATCCATTTACCTGCATTCATAGCCTATGCATTGCCAATGGACCGAAAATGGAATGGGTTTTAAGCGTGTTTAAGAAGCAGGAAAGTATTTTATGTCGATGTCCTCGTTTATGTCATGAGATCTAAGTATTTGCAGATTTTGTATACCCATATTATCATTAACATAAAATCAACATATCCTTATCTTAACATGATAACCGACACAAATATTTTACTGCCAAATAAATACCAATGCAAATCTAAATCTTTTTCTAAAAGATTCAATTTTCAATACTCAATAAAAAATTGCAAGAACCCACATCACTCGTAATATGGGTCAAATAAGAGCTCATGTTTAACTGGATACACATTTCACATCGCACATAAATATATGAATATACTAAAACCCGTCACATAATATACAAAATTAATAGAACAAAAGTTCGGCTTATATTGGTTAATATAATCTTTCATTAGCGTCACGTAAATCCATTATAAAAAAAACTCGTCATTGTCCATGTGATCCTATGAATGAGGGACCAATTTACGTTGGATATTCGCTAACAAGTCCCATAGGACAGAAACCCGATGCGCGCCATCTAGCGTCAAGTAGGATAATCGCCAGTTAATTGACATTAAGCAGACGTTGACGACAAAATGGCGGGAGTTGTCGAGTTGTAAAGAAAATAGAATGTTATTAATTGACATTTGGCATTACAGGATTATTTCTGACCTTTGTTTCAATTTTTAATTTTCATGATTTCATTCGTCGTCCATTCTGCTAGAGGCATTATTCATCCCTCAAATTCGTCAATTTCAGTCGATTTCAGTGCAACGAACGATAAAAGAAGAGGAAATGCAGGACCTCCACCAAGTAAAAATCTCACCTAAAACACAAATCCCAACATTTTTCACCTGTCTAATTTTCATTTTATGAAACTAAGTAGTTGAATACACACTATCAAAACAAGATACAAACCAAAAGCCGGCAAAATTATCTTAAAAAATTAGCAGCTATGGGCTTAGATTGTGACAAAAAACACGACACGAATCGCATTTCGTTTTATTGGGATTGGTTGAGAGACTAACACGTGACTGATATATTGGTCTCTCGATTAATCACAAATAACAAAATTAAACGACATTGTTTTACGAGTTGCGTCTTTTTCTCACATTCTAAGACCACTGTACTACATACTATTTGAATTATCTATGCAATTTTTCCAAAGCTCTTCCGTAATCTTAAAAAAACTCAGTAAGCCACGCGCTAAAACGTATGGGGAAATAGTTTTTATGCGTAAAGAGCGTCTTGTTAAGATAGATAGAGTGTGCTTACGACAATGCCTGTCGCGAGCCCGATATGTAACGCGATACTTGCACGTCACACCCTAAATTCAGGGCTACCACTAACTTTTATTTGTAGAGTCACTGCCAATAATGAATTACCTTAGCGTTCAGGAAAGCAAGTACTTAGTAGAGTACAAGAAAATTTATCCAAAGTGTCAGGTGCGTGGAAAACGACGTAATAATAATGAAAATACTTAAAATTATAGAAAATGTAAACAGACAAATTTAAATGAGATTTATGATACTGAGAGAGTTATTGAGTATTAGTAGACTTATATAGAATTTTATACATTTTTTCTATGATTTACAATTATTTTTGTACTCTTTTAACATCAAGTGACAACCCTAATCTAGCTCGTTATCCGCCCGTCAACAGAGCGGCGTCGGGCGCTGCTTTACAACTTTACTACGCTCCCGTCCAACATAATAACTATAATCTATTGGCATTCATTATAGAAACATGACTTTAAATTCAGTCTTTATCTTAGTAGTGGTATTTAAACGCGAGTCGAGACAATTAAGTCACTCGCTTGTTCAAACCAAATCAAATCAATTTATATCACAATAATTGTTAAATACTTAGCTTAACAAAGAAAAATACATAATCGTCGACTCTGCAGGGCACGGCAACATAGAAGAGAGGGACTAACTTTTTCTTAAATAAAAATTGTTGTGTATAGTATTTTTTTTTTTATTTATTAGTGTTCATAACATTAGCGCAGCACTTTTTAACAGCAGGACCTTCCTGAACTTCGGATATCAAATATTAAAGTTCACTACACAGTGCCCGTCTTCTGAAGACATCAGGTGTAAGGTCCTTTGCATCACGAAACACTAAATGTTATTCTCGTAATAAGTAATTAGGGTACATTGTTTTTTAACTTCAATTCGACAATTGCAGTATTTCGCACGGCGTTTTCGCGAAATGGAGTATGTCGTTGTACCCAGACATAGGATCCCAAAGAAGAGCATAGCTTCAACGAGACTTTGTGCGGGACCAAAAAAGTGTTTTCAATTTCAACAATTTCATATGTAGGTACCTAAGATGCTTTTTGTTTAACAGGGTGGAGACCTAAAGGGCGCATTTAGGTCTCAGCGAGAGACCTCGCGCGTTGGCCCGCTTCACCTCCTTCTGAAGCGAACGCAGAAAAGAGTATTAACCCTACTCGATATTTCATTCATAAATGGTTTTTTACTAGGCTTATAACTGGCCATGGGGTAACAACGACTGACATTATAAATAAACGGGGTAATCGAAAGGTTAAGCGACGGCGAGGGATTTTGTGACCTTTAGCCTAATTGGAACGCGTTTAGTGATATTAACTCTTAACGTGCTGTAAACCCCGTTCTATTACTAAACTATTAAAATTGGATACAGTTATATTGCAGCCAGTTTACAGACTGCATACTTAAGTTATCGTGACTTTGTAGTCTTATCGGTATATTATGTGCCTACTATATTTTGAGCAGGACAATTTGCAACTCTCTCGCTTTGAATCAAACAGATATTGCCACCTTAATTTAACGGTCACGGCCAAAGTCACTACAAGGAATTCTTTTTTTATATAAGTACACACACACACACTCACGCCTTTTATCCCCGAAGGGGTTGACAAAGGAGCAACTAGTGCACCCACTTTCCGCCGTGCCTATTCCGTCCCATGATGTGATATGGGGCGAGCCTATCGCCATATCGTACACAAATACCAGACTCCGGGCTGATACTGAATTTAAAAACCAATATCACTTTGCTCAACCCGGGAATCAAACCCAATACCTCAGCATTGCAGTCATACCGTAATACAACTACGCCACCAATGCAGTTAGTTAAATAAGTACAATGTTTTCATATTAATATTATTAGTTGACCTCTGATACACAGGATTAGACTTTACTGGCTAAAGGAATAAAGTCGAAATGAAAATAACATATCAGCAACATAGACTTAAGTACATATAGCATTCTATTATTGAAAAAATCTTTTAAATCAGTAAGTAACTAAAGATTATCCCTAAAATGCAAACAAATACTTCTTATTTAATAGTAGATACCTTATTTAACCAACAAAAGCAATTTCTTGGTGAGATATATTGTCGGTCGCAATTATCTCTATTGTGGCACCCTTCAGTTATAACAGACATGTCAAAACTATTACACGTTTAATTTCATTTATTATTGTCTATTAGGGGCTTTGAGTTGGGTTTCTGTGGGGTTTGAATCTCCGAGAGATACGGTAGATTAAATCTGCAAGTAATTTAGCGTCTCGCTATATGAATAATTCGGAAAAGTCAGTAACTATATTAAATACCCAATAATTTTTTTTCTATCAAAACATATATTTAGTTGGGATATAAAACTTAATTAAAAGTCAGACAAACTCTTGAAAAGCGAGATCAATTTTACCTTTCATAATAAAATTATCTTTATCTTGCGTTTTTGCTTCGAAGAGTTACCAACTACGCTTACCTACAATTTGATAATTATTTCCATCTCATGATCGGTGGTAAGCAATCTGAAAGAGAAAAGTCATTAACACTTATGCTTAACTCGGGAATTGAATCGACGACTTCACCGGCTTCTCAGTTTAAACAATCAGTACCTAAACCAATTAGGTAATTTGAATTAAACTTTAGTAGACTTTCTCAAACGCACTTTTTCATCAAATATAATCAAATCAGAAGCAAGTTGTAATAAAGTTTGCACAATGAAGTATAGTCTAAAATGCCACACCTCATCTGTCGTCAAAAAAGGCACCTTTGTGAGTGCTATTCATCGGTAAAGGGGACCGGACGGAGCATTCTAGAGAGAAACAAGATTTTTTTGATATTTGACTTGACAGAGTTTTGTGCAATGAAAAATAAATGATATAAATTAATGTCATATATTATTAGAAAATATAAATTTTAAGTCTGCTTTCCGAACTAGCGGTTCGGAAAGCAGTTTCCAACCATAGAAGACCGTACGAGTAGCTCTAGTGTTGCCTTTTTCAAATTGACTTACTAATACCAAAAATAATAAGGTAGTGTACTTAGTCTAGTGGTAGCGTAAATGACCTGCGGCCAGAAGGTTGTGGGTTTGGTTTCGAGAACGGAGGACTTCAACTTCCATTTTATGTGCATTTTCTTAATATAATCAGTCTGAGACTGAATGTCTGAAGAATTAAGGCTAAAAAAGTGGCCTGTTATTAATTAAATTTTGCTTAATACTTTTCGGAGCTCGTCAAACTCCTTTACTCTATCTCGTCCCGGTAAATCGTATAAGAAAAAACCTCATAATATAGTCTGATCCGGAAACCCGGCCCAGGATCTTCGGATCTCTGGTCCATATACGTTACCCCAAATAAGGAGGCGAAAATGAGTATTATTTTATAAAAAATGCAAAGTCACTCTAGTATAAACCCATCCATTCCTAATCAAATCACTCCAATATTGAAGCTTCTGTGAAATTAAAAGAGTTGTGTACCTTTCCAATCGCCCCTCTAGCCCCGCCAAATTTAATATACCCTGTGCCATTTTACCCCATATCTTTTCTATGCCATTTTACACCTTGGTCCAATGAAATAAGGATCTATAAAACCACCCCTCAGCTCAATTGACACTGGTTGATATACCGGGTTATTACTTATTACAAGGTTGGTATGCTTTGATCCATTTATTGTCTGAAGGCGTTATTATCCGTAAAAGGTAATCAGTGCGAATTTTCAGATTAAAGGACCCCTATTGGGGTATTTTGGCACTTATGTTTGCACCTGTCAAGTGGCATATGACGTTATGAAGTATCCATTTGGTGTAATTAGCATAGAAAGGTGAGATTAGCTACGACATGTAAAGTTCTTTTTATTTACTGACAGCATAACATAATTACTAATTAGGTAAGTATGATTGCAAAGAAAAGGGCAATCATAACTAATAATATCTACTTAAATATAATTTACCTGACAATTTAGAATGAGTCAATGTGAGAAAATATGAGTAATAGTGGATGCTTTGCTGTATTTGAAGAGAAGGAATATGCAAGTGGATTTATTATGCGCCGAGCAATGTTATTTATTGACTACAAGAAAGTAGAAACCTAGCAGCAAAACTGCTACCCCTAACTAGTTTTAGCAGTGGCACTATACCGATCGCAATTGACCCTTTTTTTGCTGTCAAACTAAAAACTGATACCTTAACCGTTCTTATAGTTAACCACCAATTACATGATTTTTAATAATTTCAATTTAAAACACAAATTAAATCAATCAAAATAAATAACACGGGATGTAACAAATAAAATGTACCCCATCGCACGTATGCTTGTAATGGGGGCAAACAATACGCGAATTAAGGGCAAATTGTGCGTGCGCCTGAGAACGTCGTAACGAGGTTACGTCGACGGCCGGCGCGTAAACTTTGTTACGGCTACCTATATAATATAGTCTCACTTGGGGCATAATCAACGCGAGATGATTGTCGATTTAGATTTAAGAATTTAGTATTTATGGTTTATTAATTCTAATATAACGCGTTTTCCTTTTATAGGGCAGATATACATTATCACATTCCCATTTCATTAGGTTCCATGTAAAAAGGAGTGAATGGAGCCTCGCTTCGCTCGTGGTAGTATTATTATTTTGTGTCCGCTCAGACAGCAACCTAAAGATAAAGTGTTAATATAACCCGCCATGGTGGCCTGTAAGTTTACCGCGTTCTAGGATCAGCTTGTGCATATGTTCAAACAGGCCGTCATTGTCGACTTATTAATATAATACTGATATTATACACACACACACACTCACGACCGTTATCCCCGAAGGGGTAGGCAGAGGCGCAACTAGTGCACCCACTTTTCGCCGTTATTCCGTCCCATGATGTGATAGGGGGCGAGCCTATCGCCATATCGGGCACAAATTCCAGACTCCGAGCTGATACTGAGTAGAAAAACTCAATATCACTTTGCCCGACCCGGGGATCGAACCCGGGACCTCAGCTTTGCAGTCGTACTGTAAAACACCTACGCCACCGAGGCATTCAGTATACTACAGTAGGGACATGTTTATCCATTAATATCAGTATCGTCATCCAACACACTATCTGGACTCCACTTACCATCCAGTGCATTCGGGTTACTTAGCCGTGCCAGTATAAAAAAGGCCTATTGCCAACTTCAATTACCCAATTTGGTGCTAGTACACTTCCTTAAGATAAAACGCCCATTTTTCATATTTTACCAATCAGGTACGATAGTTTCGGAGATGTACAAAGCAAACAGCAGATAACTCTTATCGTTTACTTTAGTTGTAAGTTGCACGTTGGTGACATTCATACTTCGCTGACTGTACCAGACTCCAGCCTCATACTAAGCAGAATAACGGCATCACATTAATCGTCAAGCAGCAGTGTGTATGCGCTGTTGTGTTTCGGTCAGAAGGACATTGTAGCCAGCGTAACTACTGGACATAATGAGACTTAACATCTTATGTCTCATACTTTGTAACTCACGGTGCTGAATGGTGTTGCTACTGTTTATGGGTGATTTTATCGCTTACGATCAGGCGAACATGCTCGTCTCGTCATTCAATGCAACAAAAAAGGCTATTGTTAATAAACTAGAGTTTGCTCTCAGTTTGGCCCGCATGAACGCCCATTCTCATAGGTATTAAAATTTAAAAGGAATATAAGCCTCTATGTAAGCTTTTCCGGGATAAAAATAGCATATTACTTGATCCAGGATATGGTTTACCTTCAATACTCCGGGGCCGTCTCGTATGCGCCAAAGAAGGCCACATTGGGCCCTAAGACCGGTGAAACCAACTCAACTGTTCCAATCACGCCCTTTTGGTGGTAGAGATAATGCGTTTTTCACTCGCAAGAAAAACGAAAGGCTTGGTATACCTTATAATTTTTTTTTATCGCAATCCATATAGCGTGACCCGGGTATCGAATCGAAGACATCTCTGTCTTAATAATACTAGTCCTGTATAATATAATACCTACTGCTGGGCACGAGATTTCTCTTTCTCTTTGAGAAACTAAATAGGCCGTAGTCCACCACGCTGGCTTAGTGTGGGTTGGCTGACTTTCATACGTACCTACCTTCGAAATTTTTATGGACAAGCTTCAGGTATCTATGTAGATTTTCTCGCGATGAGTTCCTTTACTGCTAAAGCACATGGTATTTGATGAATAATACACAAGTAACTTCGAAAAATCACAGGTGTGTGCTTTGGGTTTTGGACCTGCGGGCATTCGTCTCAGACTTCTGATCCATAGCCAGCTAGCTTATCGTGTATTATCAGGTGTTTGTAAGGAAGAACATCGTAACCGATATTTCGGACTTTTGGCTAAAACGTCTCTTGTCTTTATTAATTCTAAAAGATTTGAAGCATATTTCCAGTACTTTTATAGAATAGTTATTCTTGTAAAAAAAATAGGTACCTACTGCAAATATATCACAAATATTTTAGAATTAATATGGAAAAAAGCTGCTCTATATGTTCTTTTCAAAAGGGCTCCATATATTCGCCGACTAGAACCGACTTTGGATGCTTAAATAAAATAACGTATGAATAGTTTAATCTTTAATTAACTCATTTTCTAAGTCATCGTCACTTTACAATAATTTGTTACTAAAAATCAATTCTAGTACATACTGTTACTGAATATGGCGGATTACAACTAAATTATAATTAAAATATACAATATTTTCTTATATTACTGTATTGCAAGTAGTCCCGGCTTAAAAATAAATATAATAACTCAAATACTAATAATACATCAATATAAACTCGCGCTTCTATGTATGAATGGGTAGGTAGAGAGTTCTCAGAACTATTTATGAGATTCAAATAATAACGTGTTATCTGTAACGAATACGTAATTTACATTATTTTAGATTGTTCTATCTGAAGATCGATTTCAATACGGTCGGTCGTGTCACTTCTAAAAAATATAGTATCATAGGTAATTTACTAATGTTTTGTTCAAATAAATTCAGATACAAATATGCCTGATTTTTTTAAAGTAGCTAAAGAAAAAAATGAGGAAAGAAAAATTTATTCGCACATTATACTGGGACACACACAAACAATTAACAAAAATAAGTAATATTACATAAAGGATGCGGGCAACGTGCATCCCAGGTTACAGTCGAAAAAGAACCAGTTCAGCATAAAATGCCAGGCAAGGTATGCCTTGCGCTAGTTTGCAACTGAAACCTCACTTAGTCGATAGTGACTCACGGATGATTTGTATAAGACGAATTAGAATAAATATTTAAATAAATTAATAAAAAATAAACCGACTTCAAAACCACTACAAATCAAAAAATAATTAAAATTTGTATTCGCTTAGTATATACGTATATTTGGAGTAGATGCCTAATTTAAATTGCCAGCTAAGCTAAAGAAATACACAAACAAATATACGAAAATATTGTTCAATTTAAATTAGGCACCGACTCCAAATATACGTATATACTAAGCGAATACAAATTTTAATTATTTTTTTGATTTGTAGTGGTTTTGAAGTCGGTTTATTTTTTATTAAAAAGTTTTTATTTATTGCTTTTTAATTACTTAATTATAGAATAGTGTAAACAATACATCATAGATATACGATTGCAGCATTCGCGAGTCATCTGCTGTTAGTTATTGAAGAGTTCCATTGTGTATCTCCGAAGATCTTCATAAATTATATACTAAAACTTTCCCTAAAAAATATATCGAAAATCGCATTCAAATCGGATCAGTAGTTTTTGAGAAACTCGCGGCCATACAAATTTACATACATACATACATACATACAAACATACATACATACATACTGTAAGGATCCTTCGGGTATTAAAATAAGTGGACTGTATTACTTAAGACGCTGGTATATTCTCATCAGCAATAATTATAAAAATGACAATAATGAACCGCGGACGGT
This sequence comes from Lapara coniferarum, assembly GCA_949316025.1. Classification (NCBI taxonomy): domain Eukaryota; kingdom Metazoa; phylum Arthropoda; class Insecta; order Lepidoptera; family Sphingidae; genus Lapara; species Lapara coniferarum. The sequence goes on along the minus strand of OX438931.1, from coordinate 24,130,694 downwards.
GAAATTCCAAAGGCAAGTGTCGTTCCTCTTGCCGCCAGCGCCGTCCCCTCTCCGGCGCCCTCCACGCCGACCCCTCTCCGGCGCCCTCCACGCCGCACCGCCCCCGCGGCCAGCGCGGCCCGTGCGGAAATATGTGAACGTTGTCTTAACATACTCCCCGGGTTGAAGTGCGATACTTCAAAGATCTGGAAGTAAACATATATTATTAAAAGCCCTACGAATGGTGCCTCGTTTGGTCTTCAATTCAGCGACTCTAGTGACGCCGTCGCTGCCTGGGTACACTTGCGTGATTCTTCCTAAACACCAGAGCTGTGGTGGAAGACCCTTTTCTCTGACGAGGACCAAAGCGCCGAGTTTGAGTTCTTGATTCGAAGATTGCCACTTTAATTTTTGTTGCATAAGAGTGACGTACTCTACTGAGAATCTCTTCCAAAAATGCTGCCTCATTAACTCGATCCTTTTGAATCGCTCTAACCGATTGATATTCTTGGTGTCTATCTGTGGATGTGGAATGGTCATGAGTGAACGTCCAATTAAAAAATGAGCAGGAGTTAAAGCGGTAAAATCGGAAGGATCAGTGGAAAATGGTGTGAGGGGACGGGAGTTCAAAACAGCTTCAATAAGGGCGAGGCAAGTAGACATTTCCTCATATGTTAGATGAGCAAGTTCCAAAATGCGTTTAAGGTGATGCTTGGTCGAGCGCACGGCAGCTTCCGCTAACCCGTTAAAATGAGGGATGTAAGCTGGAACAAATTTAAAATTTATACCCTCTTGGGCAATTTTACCTTCGAGGTCAGACTCTACAAAAAAATTGGCTAGTTCGTTACAAGTGCCGACGAAGTTAGTGCCGTTATCAGAGGTGATACTATTGGGTTTGCCACGACGTGACACGAAACGATTTAAAGCGGCTATGTACGCTTCGCTAGATAAAGCCGTGACGAGTTCAATATGACAAGCCTTGATCGAATTGCAAACAAAGATTGCCAAAAAAGACTTAATGAGTTTGCAACCTCTACCTTTTCGATCTGCGATCAACACTGGACCAGCATAGTCGACACTACAATTAAGAAAAGGAAACTCTAGTTCCGTACGAGATGCTGGTAATTGACCCATAATGGGTTGAACACTATTGGTATTAAATCTAAAGCATCGCACGCATCGCCTAACTAATGCTTTCGCAAGATTTTTGCCACCAATTGGCCAATAGGTCTGTCTAATATTACCTAACAAAAGTTGAGGTGGTGCATGTAAATATTTAATATGAAAATGTTCAAAAAGAATTTTTGTGAAATGATGTTTACTGCATAACAAAATCGGGTGCTTTGTGTCGTAGCTGTATGGGGAATTGTTAAGTCTTCCACCAACTCTGATTATATTGTTTGAATCCAAAAATGGACTCAAAGCACTTAAGCGATTTTTGTTAGGCAGTATCTTCCCGGCTTTCAAAATGGCATATTCATCAGGAAAGCTGTCTAACTGAGATAGATGAATAATTAAATTTAGCGACCTTGTAAGCTCTTCCACAGAAAGATAACCAGTCAGTCTGTTCGTACGATTTCGGCAGTTGTAGACAAACCTTTGTTAATATGCTATTATATGTTGTAAATTAGTTAATTTAGATTTATTTTTTATTAAATTAGTTATTAAGTTAGCATTAAAAGATACATCAAGCGCTAAAGAACAAGTAATCAACTCCGGTAGATCCTGTCTCGTTTGTGTTGGGCATTTTTGGCCACGAAGTTTCATGATTCGACAAGAAATTGGGTCCTGACCACCACAGAGTTGAACTACTAATGTGATCAGCCCTCAGCCCTCGAGATACAAGATCTGCTGGATTGTCTTTCGACGGTACGCAGCTCCACGTGTGACCCTCCGTGCTCTCTTTAATTTCATGGACACGGTTACGAACAAAACTTTTTAATTTAGTTGATGGTGTGAATAACCACCCTAACACTATCATTGAGTCACACCAAAACCTAAATTTATCAATTTGTAAAGTTAACGATTTCAATACTTTATTACACAATCTTGCAGCCAACAGGGCTCCACACAACTCAAGACGCGGAATCGTTGTTGGTTTAATAGGCGCTACTCTACTTTTAGAAGTCAAAAGATGTACCTTTATAGTGCCTGATTTCTCCACAGAGCGACAGTAAATGCATACCCCATACGCCCGCTCGGAAGCGTCCGAAAAAATATGAATTTCATGTGTAATAGAGTTATCTGCAAGAAACCATCGGGGAATTTTCAAATTATTAAGGAATGGTAAGCTATTAGTAAAGTCGAACCACAGTTGCTTCACTTCCTCAGAAACTTCCTCATCCCATGCACGTTGTTCTATCCACAACCGCTGCATTATAATTTTTGCATTGACGACACATGGGCCTACGAGACCTAATGGGTCAAAGATTTGGCTAATAACTGAAAGAATATGCCGTTTCGTAATCTTCTGTCGAAGTTCTGCGTTAATAAAAAAGGTAAAAAGGTCTGAATCACAAATCCAATGTAAGCCTAAAGTTTTTGAAGACACATGGGGTTCGCTATGTGAAATATCTAAAATATTACTTGACTCACAAGAAGATATTTGCTTAAGTATAGATTTATTATTCGATTCAAATTTTCGTAAATTGAATTTTGCTAATTTATAATGTGTTAATGACACCCTTACAAAGTTTAACTGTGTTTGAACCCCCTAAATAATCATCTAAGTAAAAATCTCTTTGAATAGACTGACTAACCTGCCTGTCAACCGCACTGGAAGCCAGGCTCACTAAACACTTAGTGGCTAAATATGGCGCCGATGCCGTGCCATATGTTAGCGTATTCAGTGTATATGTTTTTAACGGATCATTTGAGTTATACCTAAAAACAATCTGTTGAAGGGAGCGTTGCGCGGGATTAAGCTCAATCGCTCTATACATTTTCTCTATGTCTCCGGTCACGACGTACTTATGCTGACGAAAATGCAGTAAAATAGAGTAAAGATCTTCCTGTACAGTAGGACCAACCATTTGGAGGTCATTGAGGGAGAAACCGGAACTAGATTTTGCCGATGCGTCGAAAACTGTACGGAGCTTTGTTGTAAGGCTCGATTCACGGATGACTCCGTGGTGAGGTAAAAAATACTTGATTTGTTGAAGACTTTCAGAGTATGAAGTCTTCGTATTTTCAGTCATATGACCCAAGCTTTCGTACTCTTGCATAAACTCTATGTACCTGGTCTTGAAAGTTGGGTCTCGAAAGAACGTGCGCTCTAAAGATAGAAATCGATGTTTCGCAAGTTGAAAGGAGTCACCCAAAATAGAAGGGTCCTCCTTAAGCGGCATGGTGACGACAAAACGGCCATCATCAGTCCGTGTTGTGTTTTCTAAAAAACTATGCTCACAGGCGTGTTCCTCTGGAGACATAGAGTACTTGACTGCGACAGTATCAAGTTCCCAAAAACGTGTTAAGTTTGGGTTAGCGTCCTCTGTAATGACACTACATAAGGAAAACGAAGACGGTGTCTTAAGACGGGCAACATACCCAGACACCAACCAACCCAGTTTTGTCTCGTACAACTTGGGTTGATTTTTGCCTAAGTCAATTGAGTTATTACCTAACACTGACCAAAAGACTTCAGCTCCAACTAAGATGTCAATGACTGACGGGATGTTGAACGAAGGGTCAGCTAAACTTATTCCCGTAGGAAGAGGAATATGTTCAATATTTATAAATGTAGTCGGCAAACTCTTTGTTATATGTGGCAAAATAAGGCAGTCGATGTTAAGGCTATAGTTATTGTGAATTGATTTAATAGTAAGGCTGCAAGACTGTGTAATTTGAGAAGTGTTATTATTAATACTTGTCACCGTGGAAAACGCACTACGTCGAAATAGACCCAGCTTACCACAGAGTGATTCAGTTATAAAGTTGGCTGTACTGCCGTTGTCAAGCAGCATCCGAGCTGAGTGCACGACGCCCTTGCCATCTGTTACCTCCACGAGAGCTGTGGAAAGTAAAACATGCGGAGGAGTAGTATACTGTTCACTAGAGTTGGCAAAATTGTTAATATTACTAACTAATGGTAGGGCAGGTTCTGAAACTACTTGTTGCTCATGCAAGTGCAAAAGCGTATTATGTTTTTTCTTGCAATATTTACAAGGAACTAAGTTACAATTATTTTCTGTATGCCCGGCACGCAAACAATTAAGACACACCTTACTGTCTTTTGCCAGTATTCGTACTTCAATAGGCAGAGCTCTGAACGCTTCACAACTAAATAGAAAATGATTTTGTTTGCATAATGGACATAAATTCTTTATTTTATGAAATGAATTAGATTTTTTATAATTACTATTTTTGTTTTCTTGATTATTATTTGTAGCTATTAATAAGTTTGTGTTAGATTTATAGTTATGAGCGTCTGTTTTATTTGTTTTACCTTTACTTTCTTGTAAAGTCTCAAGTAGATCCGCCCTATTGCTAAGAAACGCAATAAATGTTTTTAAAGATGGTGGATCATTGGGTGTATTTCTATGCTCTTCCCATTCCCTATGCGTAACACTGTCAAGTTTCTCGGCCATCATGTGAATAATTAGTGTATCCCAATATTCAGTGGGCTCATCCAAGGTAGATAAGGCACGCAAATTTTTATTAGTGACATCTATGAGTCGACGAATAGATTTACAAGATTCACTACGCATGTGTTCAACGTTAAATAATTCCTTAACATGATTGTTTACAAGCAACCTTTTGTTGTCGTATCTATTACACAATAAATTCCACGCTGATTCGTAGTTCTCGGATGTAAAATCTAAATTGTCTATGATAAGAAGAGCACTACCTTTTAAAGATGCACGGAGGTAATGAAGTTTATTAATATTATCAATATCTTGTCTAGAATGTATAAGCGAAACGAAAGTGTCCCTAAACTCTAGCCAGTGCTGATAGTGACCATAGAATACAGGTATATCTATTTTAGGCAATCTTACACAATTAGATCTAAAAGCACCTGCCTGGGCATCCTCGAAGCTCGTCACGGCAATATCCTGGCGACCAAGCTGTTTCTGGGGCTGTGCGCCAAGCAACACGCGTGCCGCTGCCACAAGTGCATGGTACTGGCCCTCAAACTGCTCGCGTTCCAACATCTGATCGTCGAAGTCGTCCGAAATCATTTCGATGTCACACTGCAATTTATCAAAATCCGAGTACAGCGAATTGAATTTATCAAGGCGATTTTCTAAATCTAGCAATTGTGAAGCACTAGGTTCATCGCAAGTTTTAAATAATTTAATAAAATTATTAAAAATAGTTAATTTAGACTTCATACAACTACGTCTTTTTACTAGTTTTTCAATCTTTTCGTCGGCCATTGTAAGAAAAATTCAAATTTATAACGGTTACGCAAGAAAAAGCAAATAACTTCAATAGAATTAAAGCAATGAAATATAAACGGTCATTAACCGTTAGGCGAGGGCAAAGGAACAGCTGTTCAAGCGGCAATAACCGGTCGTCGGCTATCTACTGATAAGCAACTAGCAAGTATAAAGTACGACAGTACCGTTGAGCGGCCGTTTAAATAGATTTAAAATATATTATGATGCAGCGTATAAGCGAATATATGAATAAATATGCTTTGTGGATGTATAACTAGCATTGATGTAGTGCCAGCAAAGTATGAAATGATTTAGTTAATAATCACTCACAATATTTCAGCTGTTCTGAACGAAATTAATAAAAAATGGGAAAAGAAAAGGAAAAAATTGGAACGACTCACGCAATGATCAAACTGTCCATCCGTAATTCGTTAGAATAATCCCTTTGTTTCTTCGACGATGATGATGATGATGACTTGCACTTTTTGCGGTTCCAACATCCGTTAAGTGGTTGATGATTCTTGACCGTGGCTCGCAGGTGTGTGTGTGGTTAAAAGGCGAAGTCTTCTGGACAGAATATTGATGATTCTGCGTGGGGCTTCTTGAAGACCACAGTTGAACAGCCGCAAGCTCCAAAGCGGTTAAAAACCGTTACTTTTTTAAATTTTGCCGGTGAGAAATCCTAAAGGATCAATGTAAGGATCCTTCGGGTATTAAAATAAGTGGACTGTATTACTTAAGACGCTGGTATATTCTCATCAGCAATAATTATAAAAATGACAATAATGAACCGCGGACGGTGAAATTCCAAAGGCAAGTGTCGTTCCTCTTGCCGCCAGCGCCGTCCCCTCTCCGGCGCCCTCCACGCCGACCCCTCTCCGGCGCCCTCCACGCCGCACCGCCCCCGCGGCCAGCGCGGCCCGTGCGGAAATATGTGAACGTTGTCTTAACACATACATACGGATCGAATACAGAACCTCCTTTTTAAATAGTGGGAAAAGGAATTAAAAAGATACTATAAGTTGTCTAATATGGAATTCGTTTTCCAAAACTATTTATACTATTTTATTTATTTTTTTTGTAAATCAGAACAGCATCACAAAAAACAATCCGCACATTTCAATACTACTATCAAAGATAAATCCATTTCCAGTATAAATCAAAGACTACTTCAACAGAACCTTCTATCTAACCCGTAAGGCCGACGCACATCAAAGTGGTACGTGGTTCGTGCGATGCAAGGCTTTAATAAAATTATCTATAATCTATCGTCAATATAAACCATCCCAACCGCTAATCACGCGTTAATGGTAAGAATATAACAATCAACTCATTTGTAAACAAATTTATTCAGATTGGTTCATTTTTGCTATGGATCCGACTGTAGCGGTAAAGATCGTTTACACTACAGGGTCTTAGCCAAGATTCCTCTCTACAATCGCTTACGTTAATAAAAAACAACAAAAAATGTGGGAAATGATTTATCCTATCGATAATTCTAACGCTAACGCTAAGATTTGTCATGCGTAACGTTAACCAGGGCCGGCTTTAGGGAGGGTGGCCGATCGTCTAGGGCCCAGATCATGGAGACGGCGCCACAGACGGACTAGAATGTTGGGTCCTAAACAAAGGACGCCAGAAAAAGACGCCAAAAAAACTTTACCCGGGGCGCCCGAATAGCTAAACACGGCCCTGACGTTAGCATTAATGATTGTAGAAACCTGTGAGATACGCCGCGCAATGCTATCGCCAAATGCTGCGTTAAAAATCTTGCCAACGGGCTATTATATATACGTTACTTCATCGCACTGCTTTGATGTGTATCGGCCCTTACAGTGTTTAATGAACGCAATGACTAGATTTTTAAAATAACCTAATATACTACATATTATTATAAGTACTTAATTAGCTTATCATTAACTATTGAGCGTAAACAGATTTCCATTAATACGAAAATTACTTGAGAATGAATTGCTTATTATATTAGGTTCTAGATCATTATGGTATGGTAGATACTTAAGTTATAAAATACATTAAAGAAGTCCTATAAAGGTAAGAAAAATTATGTAGTCGAAACTCAATCTAGCTGGTTTCTAATTTATTTAGTCATTTACTTTATCCGTATAATACTGGCATCAATATAAAAAAAATAGAAAATCTTAGATTACAAAACTGTTTCTTTGCCTGGCTTAGTATTTTGGCTTATTTGTAACGCTCCAGACGAAATTCGAGTTTTAGAAAACAAAGCAAATAACTTAAATGTAATGTGTTAAGTATTTTTTTTAAGATCATTGAGCATTTTGAGTGTTCATTTGTGCTTTTGTAAGTAGGTAGGCAAGCATTTTAATAGTTCATTCTCAAGTTATTTCGTTAACGGGTAATATTTACAAGTACCTAAACATGGATATAAAATTAGATCTCCTACAAAATGACTAGGTAATGACTAGGTATATTTTTTTTTATTGTACTTGGTTAAATTATAATGTAGAGACAACATTAGGTACGATATTGTTTTTGTTTATTTTAGAAAGTTTTAATAGTAATCAAATTGAACATAAAGTAATATATCCGTATTTAGAAACGAAAAATAATTACAATTAGCCAAAAAAATATATCGCCCATGTATTGAGCCATTACTTGTGGAATGAGCAATCTATAAAAATAAAGCTTTTTAATTAAATGTGCCCTAAAAAAATATTAAAAAATCCCATTCAAAGTGTGAATCGTCATAAATCAATGTTGGTTTCCCCGAAGGAACAATTGAATGTCATTATAATTATTGTTTTAACTTGTAGTATTTAGTATGTACAATGTATATCTCCAGTATAAGTTATAATTTAATTTATGTATCTGACATAAGTAGCTGCATTGGGGTAATATTGGATCACGGGGTGATCTCGTTCTTTTAAGATTATTACTAAACTATAAAAAAAAGGAAATTGTGTTACGTGAAAAAATAATATTTCAGGCTATGTTGTATATACTGGGAAATGACGGTTTTAACAGTAATCTTGAAACAACTGGATTACCCAGTGATCCGGTATTACGCTAAAGCACCTACATCATTGGACGAAAGAAAATAATATTGTGAACGAAACCTATCTATAGGAGTAAAAAAAATTGAATGAATGAATACTTTCTTGTTAACGACTTTCTTGAAAAATGTAATTACCTAAATGATTAACTTGTGCGCCTGTATGTACACTGTACCTATGTGAAATACATTAATGCTACATGTACACTTGTACCCTAAAATCCTTGTCAAACACTCAATTTTAACTTTATATACTAATATACAGTCCAGGACAACGATTTTTGGATAACGTTATCAAAAATAACTACAATTTTATAATCATACAAAAATTATACCAAATACCAATAATGTCAAGGTAAAAATAGCTCTATCTGCTACACTATACAGGTAGGTATACCACTGAACTCAATTTCATAAAATTTGATATGGAGTAAGCTTGAACCCCAAGACGGAATATAAGCTATTATGTAAATATATGTATCGAAACTGAATCCCACGCGGGCAAAGCAACAATAAATATTTTCTTTATGTATGCTTAAACTTTTTTGACATTTTATCCAAACTTCATGGACCCAGACTATGTTACAATGGCATATCACTAACTTTACGTATTATAGTGTTGAGTATAATTCGATTCTCCGACTATATCGATGTCGCTATCACTGTGCTCTGTGTCCGAATCCGATGTTTGCGTCGTTGACATTCTAGAATCTTCTTGCGTCTGAAAGAAGTATATTTTTATGTTTTGTGCGCCTGATTTAGACCTATATTTTGTTATATACGAAAGGAGATATCCGCTTTTTGTCCATACAAAAAGCGGATATCTCCTAGGCCTCGCACCCATGTACGAGGCCTCAAAATCTAACCAGAATCAAACTTTGTGGATATCAAAGGGGCAGAAATATGGATCTTGAATCCATTACATAAAATTTAGACCCCTACATTTATAACTAACTTTTTTAAAAACGTTCAATTCAACTGTAGTTTTGAAGCAAAATAAAGTTATGTAAATCTAAAATTCGGAGAAAAAAGGCAAAAGCCTAGTTTTTGGGAGTAGGTACTATCCAAATATACATATATCTTGGTTAAAATTTTAATCCCGTTTTTAGACATATCCTTTAAATTGCTATACACAAAATCCACAATGTATATGTATGTGTAAATAATTAGTGGTATCTATAGCTTTTTAGTGACTCGTAAAAAGAGGACTCTACAATGACTGACTGACTCTACATTCGTTGATACCCTCTGTTTGTCATGGCGATTGCAAGCATTGCTGAATATAGATAAAAATAAGTATAGATAAACATTTTGAATTAGAACCGAATTACCTCTTGTAATTCCGTACTTAACTTTATGATAATTTAAGGGTCAATATTGCGTTAACGCCAGACTTGTTCGTAACTTTGTTGATGAAAAAATAAACCTTAAATTACCTTTCGACACTCGACGATGGGTTGCTGGTGTTTGGTGGTAAAATCTACGGGTGTGGTAGCGCCTGCAAATAAAATTACCGTTAGCAAAATGGTAGACAAGTCAAAGCAATCTTGGGCCACAGATGTAGATTTACGTCAAGATGAAGTCAATCTTTATATTTTGTTTCTAATCCTAATCCTATCCTAATCCTAATCCTAATCCTAATCCTAATATCCTAATCCTAATAATATTATAAAGGCGAAAGTTTGTAAGAATGTATGGATGTTTGGATGTATGGATGTTTGTTCCTCTTTCACGCAAAAACTACTGAACGGATTTCGATGAAATTTGGGGCACGGGTAGATCATCTCCTGGATTAACACATAGGCTACTTTTTATCCCGGGAAAACATAAAGCGGGACTTTTATCCCGGAAAAACTTATTAACACGGGCGGAGCCGCGGGCAAGAGCTAGTCCTACTAATATTATAAAGGCGAAAGTTTGTAAGAATGTATGGATGTTTGGATGTTTGGATGTTTGGATGTATGGATGTAAGGATGTTTGTTCCTCTTTCACGCAAAAACTACTGAACGGATTTCGATGAAATTTGGCACACGGGTAGATCATGTCCTGGATTAACACATAGGCTACTTTTTATCCCGGGAAAATATAAACCGGGACTTTTATCCCGGAAAAACTTTTTTATGCGGGCGGAGCCGCGGGCAAAAGCTAGTTTCTAATAATTGTAAGTGTTTGTTGTACGCTATAGTTTCATTGACACAACAGTCTTCGTACACACTTTCGTAAGAAAATGTTGACTACCTGGGGATTATATGTAATTTTTTGATTACATTTAGTTAAATACCTAAACCGATGAAGTTATTTTATTTTATTTTCAAAATAAACCGTGTTGACCGACGCGAAATCGTTTTCTCACAGGAAACTAAGAGAAATTGGCAATTTTAATTCCAATCTTATCTTACTAATATTATAGATGCGAAAGTTTATTAAAATGTTTTCTTGGATGTTTTGATATTTTGGTGTTTTTTATAAGTAAACGCGGAAACAACGTAACGGACATAGAATATGTGTTATTATTTTAAGGTAATGGATATAAATGAAATTTGGCACACGGGTAGGTCATGTCCTGAATTAACATGTTGGTTACTTTTTATCCTTATAATTTGTTCCCATGGAAAGTAATGGGTATTTTTCATCTGATACTTTATGTAGATGGAGTCGGATTCAAACTCAAACTCAAATCATTTATTATGTAATTAGGCCCCTAGGGGCACTTTTACACGTCATTTTTAACAATGTTTTTTTTTTAAACTATATGATTCTACCAGTGCTTCGGAAAAGCCCACTGACCTGAGAAGAAGCACCAAGAAACTCAGCGTGGTTATTTTTTTTCATCTTGTTTTTTTTTAACACATATTTAAATACAAATGTCATTTAACAATATAAATTCATATTATGTAAACATGTGTGAATGCGAGCAACCTATTCCCAAGCATTTGTATCTTCCAAATAATCTCCTATAGTGTAATAGCCTTTTTTGTAAAGTCGTTCTTTGACAGTTGTTTTAAATTTTTTTATTGGAAGATTAACAATATGCATTGGAAGTTTATTGAAGAAGCGTACGCATTGACCAACAAAAGAATTGCTTATTTTATGGATATTTATTCATATTGTGTTTTAGGGTTGTTTGGAGCGGGAACGGCTTTTCACGCGGGCGAAGCTGCGAGAAACACCTAGGAGATCATAAATGTCTTGATCCTGTCTGAGTCTTTCTAATCGTCTATTTATGCGAATTATAGCGTACCTTAACCTCATGTGCCTTGGCAATGGACATCTACGTAACTAGGTTTGATCCCTAAGTTGGGTAACAAACTTTTGCCTAATGCGTTTTTCAAATCAATGTACATAAGTCGCTGGACCCAGTTTGTACAGCGTGACTGCGTCAGCCCCACATATCACTATTACAACTCAGGACGAAAAAAGTTCGGCTTTCCCCTGATTCGCTGGTTAAGACTTGGACCTCTGCCTCCAGGGTAGGTAAGTATACGTATAGAGTGTATATATAATTTACTACATTAGACTTTGAGTCTCTACTATCTAGCAATGCAAAGGAGATGGGATCAACAGGCAAACCTTTTGTTGGTCATACGTGCGCAGCTGATCATAAACGTTTTTAAAACCTATTTGATTTGCGATCGCTGTCCTAACATTCTACGATAATGACATTAAGCGGTGCTCCACATAAATTGTGATTTTTGTTGTGTTATTGTGTAAAAAGCGACCTTATATTCAGCCGTGCACGTGTGGATTTTTTTTTGTTAAATGTGTGCTATCCGTTTCTACCTCGCCCTCGTCAGGATTGGCAGAAAAAAATTTTTGCGCATTATTATCATATCGTGTCCATTGGTTAAATAGTCTAAGACATTAGACCGTAATTTAATTAATAATAAAAAGGTGAAATATATTTCTGGTTTTATTAATTGGTAACTTTTTGTTTGATGCAACACTGGAATCCGCGTATCATTATAAAATTCCCAGAAGGTGCCATCGTTCCACTAATAAATTCATCCCATTTGATAAATATTTATTGCCATTAAAAACAGTGTTGTTACATTGTTTTATATACATACATACATATACACTCACGCCTGTTATCCCCGAAGGGGTAGACAGAGGCGCAACTAGTGCACCCACTTTTCGCCGTTATTCCGTCCCATGATGTGATAGGGGGCGAGCCTATCGCCATATCGGGCACAAATTCCATACTCCGAGCTGATACTGAATAGAAAAACTCAATATCACTTTGCCCGACCCGGGGATCGAACCCGAGACCTCAAGCTTTGCAGTCGTACTGTAATACAACTTCGCCACCGAGGCAGTCTTGTTATTGTTTTATATATTTTTTTAAATTATACATCTGGACCAATACTGTATAGTTATTATTATGCGTTAAGATTGTATTCTGTGCGTGTCTTAAATAAACTAAAAAAATGTACCTACTACTCCACTATTGAGCTCGGATCTCTTCTGAGGATCTCTTCTACTAATAAAAAGGGTTGGCATTTTGCCTGCCGCGCCGGTATTAATGCATATTGGTAGACTTCATATAGATATTATCTTATTTTGAAAATCCTTTAAAGAACATCTAATTATAGCAAAAATGACCATCAGTTATAATAGTGAGCTGGTGTCTACCACCAGTGTACACTGGCTGAAAGCAGTGGTGCGACGTTGCGCAGCGGGCGATCAGGGCGTACCGCACGGTCTCTTTCGAGGCGGCTTGTTTATTGGCCGGATTTCTGCCCTGGGACCTGGACGCCAAATTCCTTGCCGATGCCTTTCATTGGCGGGAGGAGGCGTCCAGTCGCGGGCAACGTCCGGCCCTGAAGGAGGTGGAGGCCAAGAGGGCCTCCCTACGGCGAGCCGCCGTGGAGGAGTGGCGTCTCAGGCTGGAGGCCCCGTCGTCGGGGCTCAGGGTCGTAGAGGCAGTGCGTCCTGTCTTTGCTGATTGGCTGGACAAGCGCCACGGAGCGGCAACGTTCCGTCTGGCGCAGGTGCTCACCGGGCATGGCTGCTTCGGTGAGTTCCTGTTCCGGGTGGTACGGAAGGAGGTGTCGGCCGTGTGTTACCATTGTGACAACTGCCTACTGGACACGGCCCAATATACTTTGGAGTTTTGCCCAGCCTGGGATGAGGAGCGCAGCACTCTCAGAGCAGTCGTTGGAGGAGACCTCTCGCTGCCCGCCGTGGTCGCTTCCATGGTCGGCAGCCAGAGGTACTGGCGTGCGGTGGCCCACTTTTGTGGGGTTGTCCTCTTACAGAAGGAGAGTGCCGAGAGGGATCGGGAGCGTGAAGATCTCTCCCGCCGCCAGAGGAAACGTAGGAGACGCCGAGTGGACGACTGACCGGCGTCTCCCGCCCTGTGGTTTGGGGGCGTTTGAAGAATTCCACCACGGTAGGAGTCGTCGCCTGTCGTAGGAGGCGACTAATAGGGACTACGGGGGTCGGGTCGGTCGGCACGGTTACTGTCCGCCGCGAGATAGTATGCCCCCCCCCCCCCCCCCCACACAAGAGTTGTCGGGCTGCATTAAGCGGCACCGCGCAGGGGCGGTTGCGGAAGACAACTTAGACACTTGAGTCAGAGGAAGCCCGCAGCCGTCCCTAATGCGCCGAAGAGGAAAAAAATTAAAAAAAAAACTTATACTACGTACGTACGGGTAAACTACGTATTACCTATTTATGAATAAAACAAAACACTATCTCACATAACTTCTTAATTACCAACTACAGAACAGTAAATACAGCCTGCTAAAAACAAGTACTTTTGCTTAAGCCTGTTGATCTTTAAAAACATCACCCATAGCATCATCCATAGACATACAATCAATATCTGTGGCGGCTCGTTGCTAGGCAACCAAGACATCCGCCATCTTGCCTCGCTAACTCAATTTGCGAACGTCTTGAGTTGCGGCGCCAAAGCGACGACATTACAAATCGAATTCCGCGCTCCTTGAGGTTTGCTGCGCCAATTAGGCAGTTTCGTGCCCTGCTGCCATTTGGGAGGGGTAAGTGGGGGCTGTACTTAGATGATTCAAGTATTTACTTAAGGTACATTTATATTTTTAGAAAATTAAATAAATGTTCATTCAATTGGATTGAATTTCATTTCAAACGCAACTTTACTGGGAAATTTAGAAAATGATAACATAGGTACTAGGTGTTGCTCCCGGCTTCGCCCGCGGGAAAAGCCTTTCCCGCTACAAAAGTCCCTAAAACACAGTAGGTACGACGTCAGCGCCATCTAGTTACAGAATCCTAAAAAGAATACCCTTTATTTTCCATGGGAGCAAATTAACGGGATAAAAGTAGTCTATCTGTTAATCCAGGACATGACCTACTCGTGTGCCAAAATTCATCCAAATCCCTTTAGTTTTTTCTGTGTTTACTTCTAACAGACATCCAAACATTATCACAAACTTACGCATTTATATTAGTAAGATTGGTCAAAATTTTGTAGGATGTTTTGGAGCATCTAAATATACTACAATACATTATCAACAAATAAAATGTTATTTTTCATACTTTTAATGAATATTTTACGTCAATGCCAAGTATCGATGTCAAGAATTTTATACCCGTAGTTATATTATAAACTTCTTGATCGATGTGCTATAACATAGTCAGATTCCGCTACCAGATGGCAGTGCTTACGACGTGCACGTTCCATAAAATTAGTTTAAATTATTTGAAATTGGAATCCCTTATAATGTTTGAGTAGCTCTAATCTCTAATGATTGATACTCCATAGCTGTCCCACATGCAATAGTCCTTCTGTCAATGACAACATTGCATGGAAGTCATTGATGTATTAAAAACCCTATTTGCACAGGTCCTTGCAAATAAGACATCAATAAGTGTCGTCGATAAATCAAGCTCAAAAACATTGATGTATTAAATACATCAATGATGGAAGTGCACATACCTTATACCTTTTTTATAGTTGTACTTATCTACCGTTAAAGTATAGTGTACGATGGTTCCATAATTTAAGATTAGAACCGTTACCTATGTACAAGCAGCCTGCTCTTCTCGCCTTCTACCAGTTTAAGAAATGATTTTTCTTCTTAAAAAACTGCATAAACCACAACATAACACACTTTTTATTACGACAATACCTCTACAAGCTCAATGTAATGTAATTATTCGAAAACCTAGCGCAAGGCAAAATTATACTCCCTATAATAAGTAAAATCTTGGAAACTGCGAACTATCAAGAAACATTGGGAAAGTTTTCATGCGTTGCACAAACTTCGGCCAAGTTCCCGATAACTGGTTTATTAGCTTCCGGGTACCTGGAATTCCTAAGTTCCCCAACAATATCATGTTAAAATTGGTTATGCGTGTTGAATCAACTGGAGGTCCTTCAAGCGAAGCGTGAAGCGATTAAGTAGGCTGGCATAAATGTGACGATCGGCGACCGTCCGGGGATGTTTTATCTCTTGCCAGCGACCCTTTTTTTGGGCTTATCTTCACTTAAAATCAGATGCAGTGAATCCGCTATGCCGTGCTAGGATAAAAAAAAGTACTTAAACTCTACTTTCTACACACAGATAGAGAGTAAATTCTTTAGGGATTATAACATGATTTGCCCGGGTATGTGTATACAGTCAGTTGTAAAAATTAATCAAAATCTTTTATGCAACATACTTCAAAAAGTGTGTTGCGCGACCCCACAGAGAAGCAGCATAAAGTTATTAACATGAATGAATTATATTATAGTCGCTCGCAACAGTGCGGTTACGGCAAACATCAAAAGAAAATCTGCATATAAGTAGAACTTGCTATACGAATTTCAAAACTATCTAGGAGCTATCCGCATTAAGTCTTACCAATCCCACTAGTTAATAGATGCCCAACAGTGGGATAGTCTACACAGAGCTGGCATTAGTAATCACTGACCTCTTTGTTGCTGCTGTTTCCTCAACTGCTTCTTGTGTTTCATGCGCCGGTTCTGGAACCAGGTCTTGACTTGCGTCTCAGAGAGGTTGAGGGCTCCCGCCAGCTCCACCCGCTCCGGGGTGGACAGGTACCGCTGGGACTCAAAACGCTTCTCTAAACCTGATGGAATTATACAATACAATATATCCATATAACAACCACTCACATGTCTGCTTGCAACTAAAAACGGAAAACGCATCATCCTATCAACAATATCATAGCGATAGGTTCTCGCCCTAAAAGGGCAAAAAGGCAAACTAAAATCAAAGATCTGATTTCAATCTTATACCATACCACGACTGCCTCGGTGGCGTAGTTTTATTATGGTACGACTGCAATGCTGAGGTCTCGGGTTCGATTCCCGGGTCGGGCAAAGTGATATTGAGTTTTTCTATTCAGTATCAGCTCGGAGTCTGGAATTTGTGCCCGATATGGCGATAGGCTCGCCCCCCATCACATCATGGGACGGAATAACGGCGAAAAGTGGGTGCACTAGTTGCGCCTCTGCCTACTCCTTCGGGGATAAAAGGCGTGAGTGTATATGTGTATACCATACCAGCCCTGTATTATATACTGCCCAGTGCTGAGCACGGACCTCCTCTACTACTAAGAGGGTTTAGTCCTTAATCCACCACGCTGGCTTAGTGCGGATTGGTAGACTTCACATACCTTCGAAATTCTTATAAAGAACTTCTTAGGTATGCTCACGATGTTTTTCCTTCACCGTTAAAATGAGCGATAATTCACAAAGAATACAGACATAACTTTTTAGAAAAGTCAGGGGTGCATGCCCTTGAGTAAAGCGGCCTAGTATGAAGTCAGGGGTGCATGCCCTTGAGTAAAGCGGCCTAGTATGAAGTCAGGGGTGCATGCCCTTGAGTAAAGCGGCCTAGTATGAAGTCAGGGGTGCATGCCCTTGAGTAAAGTGGCCTAGTATGAAGTCAGGGGTGCATGCCTTGAGTAAAGCGGCCTAGTATGAAGTCAGGGGTGCATGCCTTGAGTAAAGCGGCCTAGTATGAAGTCAGGGGTGCATGCCTTGAGTAAAGCGGCCTAGTATGAAGTCAGGGGTGCATGCCTTGAGTAAAGCAGCCTAGTATGAAGTCAGGGGTACATGCCCTTGAGTAAAGCGACCTAATTGGGAGTGAAAAAAATAATGTCCGAAGGTTCGATCTTATAGTATATATACGGCAAAATTTTGAGAATGGGATAAATAGTTTCATTCTTTTTAAACTTATAAAATTTACCTACCTAACTCCAGAACCATAATATATTATATACTTTACATGTAGATTTTTTAAATGATCCTAAAATCAAATCTGACGTCAATATATGCTAGTCATACACCACGTAACGTTTGGTAACTGAGGCTTTAAAAGTCAGGAGCCAATTAGTTTTATAACTTGCCTGTGAGTTGCGGGTCGGAGAACACAGTCCTGGCTTTCCTCCGACGGCAGTGCTTTAGCGCCGACAGCGACAGATCCGACGGCGTAAACAGCGCGTGGTACGGTACGCCTGCACACAAACACCTTTAATTAGCTTAGCTGGTAATTTAAATTAGACACCGAATAAAAATATAAAGATACGTTATATGTAAAGTTAAACATGAATATATAGATATACAATATATACGATCGTAGCACTCGGGGGTCATATACTCCTAGTTATTTATTTATTTAAATACCAGTTACAATTCAATTAGGTTACGTTAAGGATTTCCATTGTTCAAAAATCTTCACCAGAACTTATTTTGTTATAGACGAAAATCTTCTCTAAAATAATGAAAATAAATCAAAATCAGAACTTACACACATACACATTATACATAGGTACTGAAGGAGTTGAAAGTTTGTATTTTATCACAAATCGTGTAATATTTACGATACTGACCTATCACATCTGTTAACATTAATTAGAAATCAAAATGCACCCAAGAGATATATATAAAATAATACTCAAAATAAGTAAGCAATTACATAGGTCCCTATTTATTAAGTCCAATGTTTTGTGCCCGTAAGGACTAATTCAAATAGCGTTTCTTAGTGCTCTCCAAACTCCGTCAATGAGTCTATTTAGAGAGGAGATTCCAGAAAAGAACGGACAAGAAACTGGAAATTATGTTGGCACAATTTAATAAACTTGATCATAATATTCAAACCAATTATGTCTTGTCCGTTTTGTTTCAGTCGTGTTCAGGTAAAGTTTAGGCTCTTATCACACTCGCGAATTGCACGGACGAAACAACCCAACCTTAATTCACTACATAATTTTACTACTTAATCATAACACTAAAATCGATTAATAAAAGAACGAACAAGTTCGAGATGAACTCGTGCACCAAGGGTTAATTAATTAAAATAAAATTAATTAATGTAAATTCGGTTTTGTACATATTTACGGTTTTCAGATATTTTCCTTCACATGTGCTGTAAGACCTTGCTTCTTGCCAAATTTCAGAATTCTATTTTAATGGGAAATACTCGTCTATGCTTGTGATTATAAATGTCATTACGACTCATAATAAGTAGCAACACAGAGGTCATCCAGAATGTAACGTTACAAATATTTGTACTTCGTTGTTAGTTAAAGATTGTATGAACTAGTTCCTCGTCTATCTACCCCTTTAGTTATATAGTCGTAGCTCTCTTCATACGAGATACTACCTATATTAGTTAGGTAGGTTTTACCACAATATGCTTTTCTGGCATCAACATTGTGTTTTTTGTTTATTGCATTGAATGACGAGACGAGCATGCCGTTCGCCTGATGTTGTACGACTACTCATAAACAGTAGCAACACCATCCAGCACCTTGAGTTACAAAGTTATGTTGGGCATTCCACTGAGTTCGTCACCCAAAGACGTATCATTATTTACAGAAGTTACACTGGCTACAATGTCCTTCATACCGAAACACAACAGTGCATGCACACTGCTGGGCGGTAGAAATAAATATTGCGGTGGTACCCACTCAGACGGACTCTTACAAATAAGAGACCTACTACTAGTAAGCACTATTCCAGTTTGAAGGACATTGTAACAAATTTAATTACTGGTCTCCTATTACTACTAGCAGTAATACCGTCTGCACATTTTATTTACTAGCTCCCTTACATATAGGCCCAGCATCCCTATCCAGCTGTCAAGTTATTACTAGTAAAGAGGTAAGCGAGATAATAAATAGCGACCGTGCGGTCCATACAAAAATAATAGGTATCTAGTGTCGACGTTTTGGATAACCTCACCACATAGGGTCCACTAGACTTATCATTGAATTTATTAAACATTCAAGAGTTTAAGTCTTTCATAACTTCTCAGTAAATGCTACTAGTTACATAAATGTAAAAGCCGACTAAATACCAAAGTCACAAGAAATAAATGGTAATAAAATTAGTACTATCTACATTAGCTGTCAAGCAAAATTTAACCCGTCAAACCCCGCTTATATATAGATGTACGGGGAAACCCTATATACTCGGACGCCGGCGACCGTAGCGAGACTTCACGAGTCAATTCTAACTAGAGCATAAGTAGCTGATAAAAATCAAATTTCAAATCGCCTATATACGCGTTAAGTTAGAAGTAAAGTATATCTCTTTTACTTTATTTTTGTGAAGAGTAAAAAAAGATTAGTAAGAACACAAAAGTATGTAGGCAATTTGAATTTTTTTTTTGTTCAGCTACTTATGATGCTGACTGTACAGACTTAGACTTTACCTAATGAATAGTCAGTGCTCACCGTTTACGAATCATAACAAAAAGGGATTAAATAGAAAATTGCTAATATCTCAATATTAATCTCTGGTAATCTTTCAGGTGCGAAATGCAGTAAGTAGGTATCCGTTTATCGATAACTTGTGTTAACTTCAGTCATACTTGTTATACTGTTACCTGTAAACGGCACGAAGTGTGTAATAAATAGGTAACAGTCGCGTCTAAACTCTCCTGTTAACCTATATTTAGAAACAGTAAGTGTTCTTAAACATCAGCAAAGAGGTGGCTTACCTTGAGACAAAAAATAAGGAGCTTCCATAGCCTTATATGTATTTGGGGTATGTAAATATGCCCCTAAAGCACCCATAGCCACTTGAAGATACGACCCTTCTCTGGCTTGAGCATGCGGCCTTATATCATTGGGCACGGAGAAAAAAGGTTTGGGTTCGTATTCTAACCTCCTTTCAACCGTCATTGGCGCTTTGAACCTAGTGTCTTGGCCTCTGTACAGTATGTCTTCGATTAAAAAAGAGGTTTTTGAATGCTCCTGCCGGTTGGTGTCTGTTGGTGAATCGCTTCGTGTTTCGTGATCCATTATTGTTGTTTCCTTTGTCTCTTTTAGAAAGGTAATTTTTTTGACTGCATTTTGGCACGCGTATTTTTTGCACTAGTTTTTTGGTTTGAATTTATATACTTGCAATAACACTTAATTGTTTATAAAACTTGTACCTATTGTGTATCTTTTAGTGGACTCGGATTATCAAGTTAATAAATTTTATCGGATTATCAAGTTTTAAGTCACTGAACTCCTGATTTAACACTGTTGAAATATTCTGCCACCAATTCAGTTTAAAACATATTATTCGTTCAAATTATTTTCCATTAAATATTTTAACATAACTCAAAATCACACAATTTGCGCACATTTGCACCCATAATTTGACTTGCATATAATTTCTACAGATTGCCCCAAAAAATCGGAACGTATATATAACGTTAAATGAAAATCGATTATGTGTTAATCGGCAGTTGTTTGGCCCGAAACGAGATGATTTGCCGTGAGCGGCCGACTGACTGAGGGTGGTTACGACCCGCCCCGTGGAGGGGGTGGCTCTACGCCAGATTACGGGATGTCGCCGATGTTAAGGGCGCGTTTGTGTTTGTTGAAATACTCTATCATATCGGGGTAAAAATACGTCGGGTAAAAAATATTGGGGTAATTTGTTTTTATTTCTGTATTAGGTACATATGATAGGGTTAATCTAGTTTTAGGTAGTATAATATTAACACCTGATACAGATTACCTATAAGTAGAAAATAGAATATACAAATTATAAGTAGTTATCATTGATGTATTTAAAACCCATATATCAATGGTAGTTATTAACTTTAAGTTAATTATAATATGACTTAAAATTAATAAGGGGAAAATTTAAGCTCGAAACATAATGCAACTTCATTGTCTTCCTTCCGATGTGTTTAGGTTTGTTTAATTAACAAGATATGCGTATATATCTAAAATATCTATGAAGTATTTTGTTACCTCTGCGCTAGTATGCAGTAAGTAGTATTTACTAGGTTGCCATATTTAAATAATTGTAATAATTATAATTTAATTAACGATAATTTGTAAAACTCTTAGTTCTCAATAAAGTAAAATAAGCTGTAAACAAGATAAAATAAGTAAATAGAATAATAATCTATCAAATGAAACTCAGTAGTCCGTAGTATTTTGAGACAATATCTTTCGGACATATATAATTGTTAAGGCATATCTACAAGTCCCGCTTATATATATAGATGTATGGAAAAACCCTATATATATGGACACCGGTGTCCGTCGCGGGCCTTGACAGACTACGAGGTAGAAACAAAGGCAGACAGCGAATCAAATCTTTACAAATGAAGTATACCTACAAATATTACGATTAAGGTGGACTAACTGAACCTTACCGGAATTCTATTACAAACAATTACCTACCTAATATTATACTAATACCTTTCATCTTTGAAAAAAAACAATTATTCGTTTCTTTACAATATTCTAGTCCTTCTTAAACTATGGAGGAAATAAAGTTTGAAGTCTGATAAAAAAGGAGTTTTAAAAAGATGTTATAACATTACATAGGTTATTATCCTGTCTTTGGTATAAATGAAAGCTTGTAGTGCAGCGAACCAGCTGGCTATGAAAAGAGACATTGCAAGTTCGTTATCAGAGGCTGTAGCCAAGACCCTAACTACAATCGTTAAAAAAATGTATGGAAATTACATCCTATCGATAAGTGTCGGTCGTGATCGGTTTGAAAGGCATTGTAGCCAGTGTAACTACAGGATATAATGAGACTTAACATCTTATGTCTCAGGATGACGAGCGCAGTGGAATGCCACACAGTACTTTGTAAATCAAGGTTCTGGATGGTATTTCTACTGTTTATGGGTGGTCGTATCGCTTACCATCAGGAGAACGGCATGCTCGTCTCATCATTCAATGGTATAAAAAAGTGTATCGCTAAAATGTCATTCTCATACACAACATTAGCGTTAACGATCGTAGAAAGTTATCTTGGCTACGGCCCTTGAAAATTGGTTTGAGTGTAATGAAATTAACCGCCTCGTATTTAATAGCCGCGGCACATGACTCATTCTGTATTATTATTGGGCATAGGTACAGTCAGCTAAATAAGTATCTGAACAAATTTACAATTTCAAATCGACTTTAAACTTTTGCGTCTGTATCAAAATCGTTTTTATTCCCCAAAATAAACTTGAAGGAGTCAACTTTATTTAGATAAAGAAAAAATTATATTTCAATTGCATTTAACGTTTGAAGTTTTTTATATGTTCAGCTATTTTTGTGGCCGACGGTACCTACTCATCTTAGGTATGCTTATGAACGTAAACAGTTGTGTACCTACCTATCTACGTATATTTTATTACACAGGCAGAGTCTTTCTTTTTTTTTGTCCCTGACATTACTCTTTCTAGCCTGACGAGGGTCGGCTTATGAAAGAACACCGGTCTTTTGGGTGAGTGCAGAAGGCGCTCGCAACCCTTAAATTTTAAGCGACCACGCTGAGGGCGACCCACTAACGGGTTACGAACCTCGGCTCAGGACGGCCACTGAGAGGATAAGACATCAACGTTTGGGGAAGATGATTTTTGAAACCTAATCCTATTCATGTGTTAAAGGCAGAGTCTTAGCCTAACTGATTATTAGGCTACTTTTTATCACAGAAAATTGTATGAATTTGAACCTGGAAAGACTTGCACGCGAGTGGAGCTACTAGCAATTATTTCCATAAATATTACAATGAAATAGACAAGGATCCCTCTTTTTACATTGCTTTTCCAAACACAAATTATAAGTAGCTAGTTTCTGAATAAAAATATAAACTGAATGTAAACTCTCAATATCATATACCCACCAAAAAGGCAATAACATAACTACCTAATAATAGACATTAAAATTAAACTATTTTGCGGATTTTATCGCGGTATTTAAATTTTTTAATTTTTATTTTCTCATACTATAGAAAATAAGAGAAAATAAAAATTAAAAAATTAAAAAACCGCGATAAAATCCGCAAAATAGTTTTATTTTAATGTCTAACAGTCGCGTAAATAGAAGAAGTCATTATGCATACCTAATAATAGCTTGAAAAACTCTGCAAATAGCTTTAAAATGATGGAAAATAACTTAAAAGGGGTAGAAATGTACCAACATACCCAAAACGTACGTGGAGGTATAACTTTGTTCATACGGTATCTTTACGGTATACATAATAAGCGAGAGCGTAAGATGCTCTAACGCACAGAGATCATCCTCTGAATACAAAATAGGACGTAGCGCGACAGTACAGTCTTGATACTTGTTATTTTTTGTTGCTCTTTCACCCCTTGTTTTAAAATTACAATGTACTTCTGGGTACTGGAAGCCATTTTGTGGCTGGAATTACCATAAAAACTAAAAGATGGTAATTAATTCATAAAGTTTTAATTTTGCGGTGACTGAAGAAAAATCCATTATCACTTTGCCCGACCCGGGGATCGAACCCAATACCTCGGGATGGCATCGTACCGTAATGTAAATACGTAACCGAGCCTAGAATATTTGGAATATTAAATGAGGCATTACTTCATTAGTTATTGAAGGACTTAGCACTTATCATAAAAAAACTGATAATTATTTAAGCTTGCATCAAATTGAAATGAAATCCTCCTAGCCAGTTTCGGCCACGGCGGCCAATCTCAACGGAGATCAGCCAGGTACGCAGGAGATATTATAGTGCACAAGTGTGTGCGCAATACACAGGTGCACTCGCTATTCCTTCACTCTCATAGTCCGGTGAGACGGCAATCCGACATGACCGGAGAGAGATCAGGCGCAGGACCAACGGTTTTACGTGCTTTCCGAGGCACGGGGGTATCACACCGCCAACTTCCTGACTCCGAGCTGCGACTGAGTAAATTTTAAGATGGAAAAACCCAGTCACAATTTTTTTTGGCTCAACCCGGGATTCGAACCCAGGACCTCAGCGCGCAAATTGTACTCGTAATGCGTACGCAATACCACTACGCCACCGAGGCAGTCAAATTATAGTGAATTTGAAACAAAGAAAAAATCTACTACTCACTGTTCTATTTTCATCTTTGCCAAATTCTTAAAGATAATTTATTATAGTTATATGATTTAAATAAAAAAAAACTGCTTTATTTGCAATCACTATCACACAATAAATATTTGAAAACCCCTATTCGTTTTCCTGAAACAAAAATCATTTGTAATAAAGTATCAAGGCTATCCGCCCTCAAACGTAAAACCCCTCGTCCTCATCCCCTAATCCAGTGGTGGGCGTGTCTTACCCCAATCGGCCAATCAGACGGCGGGAGGCCGCGTACCCCACACTCGGCCAATCCCAGCACGCCAATTACGTATCTGCAGAGATTTGGGGTCACTTTTCGCTATTTGTCTTTTTTAACTGTATCCACGGCTATTTTTGACTAGTGTTATGTTACCTGGCTTTTGATGGGGTTACTAGTGGTTTTTGAAATGATATAAATACGTAGACACATAGTTTTTGTTCCGAAAAGGATAGGCGGTGGTAAAATAAGCGGTTTGATAAGTTATTTTCGTCCTAACAAATAAAGTGAGCTCCTCATTATGAGACGAATTCCCATCCTATGCAATTAATTAACGTGCATTATTTTAGGCAAAATAACTCTTTTGCTTGAACTGGAATCGAACCTGGAACTTCGTGGTTCGAAGCCAAATTTAGAAAATTAAAATATACTATTTCAGTGTTGTATGAGACGTCGGTTCCTGCTAAGTAGTGGTGACACGCTTAATAATATTAAGGTTGTAAAACCTATAAAAAACTAGATTTTCTCCAAAAGTCAAATATTAATATTTCTGTTAAAAATATTAGTGTTCCTGGAGTAGAATCTGAGCCTGGTATCATTACTTGGTGGGATGAAAATCAGATTAGAAAATCATGGATGTTCTGCTATACTATATGCTAACCCTGCCGGAGATACCCATTATATAATTATATAATTTTACTATAGAAACAAAGTAGTAGCTGATGTCCATCTCAAATACTCTATAATATGGTTTACTAACTTTTGCCCGCGGCAAAATGTATTCAGTATTTAAGCCGTGAAAACGTTAAAGGCAGAGTTATTTTTCATATTTAAACTTTACAATGTGGACGATAGCCTAGTTGGGAATGGAACGATCTGCCGAGACAATGTCCGGAGGTTTGAAACCCAAGGCGCACACCTCTGACATTTCGAAGTTACGTGTGCATTGTTTATCAATTATTATCGTTCGCTTTAACGGTGAAGGAAAACATCGTGAGGACACCTGCATACCTTAGAAGTTCTCTATAAGAATTTCGAAGATATGTGAAGTCTACCAACCCGCACTAGGCCACCTTTGTGGACTAAGGCCTAAACCCTCTCAGTAGAAGAGGCCCGTGGCCAGCAGTAGGACAGTATATAATACAGAGCTGGTATTATTATTATAAACTTTAAAAATGCAGCAATGGAAAGCCTCTATGGACGTTTTCCCACGTTCTAAACGTAGAGCTAACTTCAAAGAATAAGCACCTGCCACACTCATTATGTTGGACAACACGACGCGTGATGTATCGCCGATCGGTGGCACTTGACGCGCCGGCATCGCTAATTGCAAGTCTCGGGACGTGGTGAATGGACCCACTCACAGTTTGCCAACACAGATTAGATCGTTGGAGGGGCTTAAGATGTTTTTAAGTAGGAGATGTAAATCTATGTTTGTTTTTATGGAAATTAGCGGTAATATTTTGCTGATTTTGAATCGGGTTAAAATAATCCTACTAATATTATGAACGCGAAAGTTTGTAAGTATGTATGGATGTCTGGATGTATAGAATTTTGTTACTCTTTCACGCAAAATCTACTGAACGGATTTCGATGAAATTTGGCACACGGGTAGATCATGTCCTGGACTAGCGCATAGGTTACATTTTATCCCGGGAAAATATAAAGCAGGACTTTCATCCTGAAAAAACTATTTAACGCGGGCGGAGCTGCGGGCAAAATGTAGTTCGTGATAAATTACTAGCAATTTGTTCTTATCTGCTTCACAGGTTTGAAGTGCATTTAATTTAACAGACAGTTAATGTTGATAATAGGTATTTATTTGCCGTTTATTTTGGATACTGCCTCGGTGGCGTAGTTGTATTACGGTACGACTGCAATGCTGAGCTATCGGGTTTTATCCCCGGGTCGGACAAAGTGTTATTGGGTTTTTCTATTCAGTAACAGCCTAGAGTTTGGAATTTCTGCCTGATATGGCGATAGGGCTCGCCCCCAATCACATCAAGGGACAAGGGTGCACTGGTTTTGCCTCTGCCTACCCCTTTTGGGAAAAGGGCCGTGAGTGTCTATATACGTATGTATACAAAATGTTGAGTCGTGCTATAGACCAATAATCATCTATTAGTGGTGTACTAACATTTTAATGAATAGACTAAGCCGGTAGTACTTCAATAATACAATGTGTGCAATGGCGGTCAACCCAAAGACCCAATATTTTCCTTAATCCTGATTTATCTTACTCTAAGACTAAAACCATCTGTAATTCTCTCGGTATTGTAAGTATTCAAGCTAGAGTACATAATCTTGGAAATCGATTGAAATATTCAACACCAATTGCAAATTTTATGTTGAGATTGAATATAAAAGGTCAAGTCTAACAATTCACCTCGACACTTGAAATGATTACACCAACTTGGTGGGTTGGTGCAAAAATCCGTGGCCCTAATGATGAGAATCTACATTTCAGCTAGTGTAACTACTGGACATAATGAGGCTTAACATCTTACATTTCACGATGACGAGCGCAGTTGAATGTCACACAGTAGGTTCTTTGTAACTCACGGTGCTGGATGGTGTTCCTACTGTTTATGGGTGGTCGTATCGCTTACCATCAGGCGAAAAGAATGCTCGTGTCGTCATTCAATGCAATAAAAAAATATACTTAAGCTTAGTTGTGTACAACAATAGCTACTAATATTGTACACTGGATACAACATCCTAATTCCTAGTATAATTAAATGCAACCCTAAATATAATCCATTCTATTACTTGGCAGTACCATAGTACACGTCTAATAAAATAACTCCAATAATAAACTCTCCGAAAGTGAAAAATCAAAGCGCCCTCTCTCCCCAAATTAATAGATTCAATTTAGCTTGTCAAAACAGAGCCCTCGGCTCCATATTGGTGGCACGCGCCTTTTGAAAAAGAAAGAATGTAGCAAATTGTACGTCAAATCAATTTGTTTCTTAGAATTAGTGGATTTAATAAAGTATTATGTGTGAAAATTTTACTTTTGGGCCGTATGATAACTACCTTCAAGTCCCACTTTATATTTTCCCAGGATAAAAATGCCTATGTCCTTTCCATGGTCTCATGCTATCTCCATACCAAACAATGAAATCCGATTAATATTTTTTGAGTTTACCGCGTTCAGGAAGACAGGCAGAAAGACGCGGTGGGGAACTTTGATTAATAATATGCAAGAATATACAAATCATACTTCTAAAATCGGACCCAAGTTTAAGATAGAAGTCTTGTCTTACTTAATGAGGGTAAAACCTGATAAAAGTATTAGCAGATCGAGTAACATTTTTGTTGATGCGGTATCAAACGCGCGTGACGACGGTCTCTCGGTTCTAAGCCAGGATAACACACGCGCCCCACCTAGATAGCCACGGATAAGACATAGAGAGCAAATGGGTCACCCAATGGTAACTGTCCAATGCCGTCCTTGACCGTCTGCAAAGGGTTTGGAAGAGTTTGGCTTTCAGCAATATCTATACTAATATTATAAAGCTGAAGAGTTTGTTTATTTGAACGCACTAATCTCAGGAACTACTGAACCGATTTTGAAAATTCTTTCACTAATAGGAAGCTACATAACTCCTAAGTGCTATAGGCTACTTTTTATCCCGGGAACATATTTTTGTCTTGTTTTACACTAGACGTCTACCGGTACATTCGAGACTATAGTGGGTAAAGGAGACCAATTACAGGATAATTGCTTTCTGTGGCTTCGTAAGATAGTACCTACTACCATTGCTGTTTAAGCAATATCCAATACATTGAATTACAATGTTTTCAAATGAGGTCTTAAAGAGCAATTGAATAGCACTCTGCTCCGGGACACATTTTGTAAAATAAGTTGCCCAATATTATTATATAATACCTAGGCAATAACTTCGTTTAGTATGCAACTCAGTTTAAGTACAAGCTGTGTAAATTATTTCATGCTCAATATATAAAAAATTATATATAATTAGTAATAGTTAGGTACTTTAATATTGTCCAAAAAAATATATAATATTCAAAAATCTGTCACCGGCTGATCTTAAGATTATAACAAAAAATACAAAACAAAAGCATTTTAAATTTCCTTAAGCACATCTCAACGTCAAGTCCCGTAGGAACAGGATGTTAGACAAAGCTTCACTAGAAACGGGAGACGCGACACGCGCGCGCCACGCGGCAAGTGGCGGAACTAAGCACTTGCCAACAATGGCGCGCTTTTTATACAGGTCGGTTTCAAAATGCGTATTTATTATTTTAATTACTAATTCTGGTCTGCTTAAAAATGGCTTATTTTCCCCCAAGAACAAGTAAATTACTGACGATAAATCAACAAAGCCTTGTTATCAAATATAATACTTAGGTTGAGTTTGTTTTTCTAAGACCTGTCAACATATTCCCTCCAGGGTCCAAATCATTATTTAAGATAAATTCTGTGATCTTGAGCTATCATTTAAAAATTGCGTTGAAAACACAAAATTAACATGCAAAAAAATTTACACATACACTCACGCCTGTTATCCCCGAAGGGGTAGGCAGAGGCGCAACTAGTGCACCCAACTTTTCGCCGTTATTCCGTCCCATGATGTGATAGGGGGCGACCCTATCGCCATATCGGGCACAAATTCCAGACTCCGAGCTGATACTGAATAGAAAAACTCAATACCACTTTGCCCGACCCGGGAATCGAACCCGAGACCTCAGCATTGTAGTCGTACCATAATACTACTACGCCACCGGGGCAGTCTTAAAAAAAATTTACATGCCATATAAAATCCTCATTTTTTCTTACTCCATTAAACAAAACTAAGAAAGGTTATTATTATTGTTACCCGGTCTGAAAATTCCATACCCATCCACCCCAGTTTTTATAAAACAAACTCGAGGGGCGAGGGGTCAACGCATTCTGGACGGGTAACAAGGTGTCATGTTCGTTTGAAAGTGGTTTTTTTACCGTGAAGGCAATTAGTCGACCATTATTTTTGGTTTACGGTAGATTGAGATCGTTTTGTCGGAGGGTTGTTTTATGTTTGTTATTTTATATGCATACATTTTATCCAGTAAGTTATAGCATAGTCGTATTTCGAAAAGTGTGACCTGTGCTAAATCTGCTGAAACATGTTGTCAGCTTTTTGTAAGACACGTTTTTACTAGATATACCTATCACTGTTTTACAAAACCAGCGTGTATTAGAATAAGATTTTGATCTAAATAAGATTATTTTTTTTATTTATTTAAAATGCTCAAGGAAATTACAAATGTTTGTTAGTAGATAACATCTAGAAATCACTAAGGTTTGTACTAACGCTATCAGAGTTGACATAGTAATAAATAATATTAATAGGCCAATAATAAGTGATAATATAATAACAATGAAAAAGATGAAATATTTCATCAACCCTTAGAAACCTTTTCTTGAATTATCCATAGCTATACAAATTGCCCCAATTATCCTTAAAGCGGTTGTCAGAAGTGTATCTGCTGAACAGTTGAAGTCCACAACGCTTAAAACATATCCTTTCAGCACTAAAATGCTGGCTGTTGATATGAAATATTATATCAAATATGATATATTATTATATGTACACTTTGTGAATATAACCTCCAAGAATTTATGTGAATGTAGGGTGTCCACACTAAAACACAAAATTAGGAGAAATTATATATATTTCATTATATTTCCACAACATTGTACATCGTCTACGTTATTTCATACAAATATATTTATTACTATCACAAGTATCACCAAACACACAAACACAATTAATTAATAAAGATTCACTATTTAAAAAAAAATCATAAGCTTTATCCATGTATGGATAAAGATCCATGTATGCATGTATGGATAAAGATTATTTTATGAAATTCCCTTTGAATTTAGAATACAGGTCATAAGAAAAAAATACAAAACCACAGATGACGATACAATTTATTCTTAAAAATACAGATAAAAAAATTGTGTAAACGCATTGCATTGCACCTTCATGTTAATTTCCGTATTTTTAATAATTCATAAGGCAATAAATATCAAAATATAAGTTACTTAATGACTGAAAATAATCAATAGTGGATATTGCGAAATAAAGCCTTTTTAATACTAAATTATAATTAACTCATGACTTCTCAATCATAATGCTATCTATTGTACAAAATTGTATATTAAAAACAAATACATATCGACACATGAACCCCTTACTTTTTAGATAGTGCTTTAACTAACCAGCGATTTGTCCTCTTCACTCTTAAGGTAATAAGGTTACGAAAGGGAAAAAACCAAAGTTTAGCAAAACTTTGTTGACAAGATAGCCTCAATTTTCACACCAAAACTTAATAAATGCATGTTAATAATACTTAAAGATAAATTTGTTCCCGGATTATTAACGCTTTTCCTTTTTTATCGTGCACTGAATCATGGACTAATAAGAGTATAGACTAACGATCTCCATACATTGAAGCGTACTTCGCTGTTTAGTACATTGAATTAAACTAGATGGCACTAAGATCCATAAAATCATTTTAAATGGTTATTTCAATGGCGCAAATGAGAGGATGGATAAAATAAACAACTATCGGTTTATCCGATAGTTATTATTACGCCTAGATGGCGCTATAAACTGTTTAGCTCACAGACTACTAAAATTATTTTGAGAATTTATGGACTGCATTGGCACTTAAATATATCATTACTTTTTGTAAAGAAAACTAGGCAGGTATTAAGTTATGTGGTGCCACGCGCCGCCGACGACACATCGTTGGCCGGTTGTTTAGCGCGTATTACAAGTTTTTTATATGGGGACACCGCTTCTTTTTTGACTGAACTTTATTTTTATATTTTTGTTATATAGCTAATATAATACATAATATATTGGGATAGTTTCAAATATCTGCTTGTAACGGTTCCAACGCTACAAAAAATGTTTTTTTTTGTATGGGGACTCCCCCTATTTTTATACTTTTTTTTTTATCTTTAGATTTTTTCCTACGGTTACACACAATTACGTTCCGTTCGTGTAATATTACACTCGGCGCTGGCTAGCCAGTTACTTTGCTCGAACTTAGCTTGTCACGCTACCGCGTGTCTAGATATCTTTTTACACCAAAAAGGATACTAGATATTTAAAAAATATATGTATTGAAAAAGTGGCCGCTATTTTGGATTTCTTTGTTTTAAGGCCAATCAACCTCAAAATCGATACCTGGACATGGTTTTAGGTACAAAGGACAGATCCAAAGTTAGAATTGAAAAAGTGGCCGCCATTTTGAATTTATTTGTTTTAAGGCCAATTGACCTTAAAATCGGTATCTGGGCATATCTTTAGTTAAAAAAGACGGATCCGATGTCAGAAATGAAATATGAGGCCGCCATTTTGAATTTATTTGTTTTAAGGCCAATTGACCTCAAAATCGGTATCTGGGCATATCTTTAGTTAAAAAAGACGGATCCGAAGTCAGAAATGAAATATGAGGCCGCCATTTTGAATTTATTTGTTTTAAGACCAATCGACCTCATAATCGACCTCTGGGACTGGCTTTGGGCACAAAGGGCATATCCTATATTGTAATTGAAAAAAGTGGCCAATATTTAGGCTTCTTTATTTTTAGGCCAATTAACGTCAAAATCGATACTTGAGCATAAGAAAAGTGGTCGCCATTTTGAACTTCATTGTTTTAAGACTGATTGGATTTAGATAGATATTTGGGCTTGTCTTTAGCCAAATAGAATAATTAATCGAGGTTGGAATTTTAAAAATTGCATTTCATGTTAAATTTTTTTGTTTAAGGGCTATTGGTTTTAAAATCAAAATACGCTGGACATGACTATAAACTATAGTAGGTAATATGGCCACCATCAAAGCTTGTTCAATTCTCTTCAATAACGATATCGCAGCTTTGCTATATCGCAAAATAAATAAATTGTCTTCGAATTTTAGAAGACGAAGTTCGAAGTCTTCGTGGCCTGTGGCAGCAAACAGGAAATAAAGTAAATGGTTCTGTGAAAGCATCAAATTGGTAACAAAATTAGGGAGTCGTTAACCT
The DNA here is from genome assembly GCA_949316025.1 of Lapara coniferarum. NCBI lineage: Eukaryota > Metazoa > Arthropoda > Insecta > Lepidoptera > Sphingidae > Lapara > Lapara coniferarum. The sequence continues at coordinate 24,097,749 of OX438931.1, read as the reverse complement.
TCATTTGAAATATTGCTATAAGCATAAGTAACCGCGTAGTAGAAATGATCTTACCGTATTTTTCGTCCCCCATATCGTTTTGCCTTGTTAGGTGACCATTTAATTATTGTATCCCTTTTAACTTACCCCTTTTACCATACTTAAAAGGCTACTTAGGTTGATTACCTTATTGATTTGTAAAAGTATTTAATTTTGATGTGAAAATATATTTAAATTTTTTCTATAATGGAAGGTAATCCAAAAAATGTATGTTATACATTCAGGGGATACAGTTTGGTCGCTGCTATGTAGCATCTGTTATTACACCATCTATTGCTATTCTAATTATTCATTCTCATTTAATTTTTAAAAACTAAGCCATTAAAATAGTGTAAAATGTAGTTGAATAAAGTCAAACTATTGACATAACTTTGAAATTATTAACATAATGTGGGATGAACAGAAGTGAGCCAAGCAAGAAAGATTTTTTTTTAATTTTCAATATCCCACACTTCTGAAAGTCAGAAGCTTGCTAGATTTTACAATAACACTGGTTTCTGAAACGGGTGGTTATAATAAATTATTAAAATGCACATGAAGAAGTGTTAACAGCTCACAGTTGTGGTCTCAACTAACTTGAAAATATTGAATAGTAAGCTACCGTTGCTATTTCAAACAAATCTGTTTCTGGAAGTCAATCTTCTATGAAACTTCTACACTTTACAGGCTGTATGGTTGATGGAAGACTTTGAAAACAAATAATTAATCCAACATGGTGCTCATTTTTATCACAATTAAAACGAATCATTATATTGTGGTTAAAGGCATGCCCAAATATCGATTTTAAAGCTAATGGGCCCTAAAATAAGTTCAAAATAGCGGGGCCTTCTCAATTCTAACATTGGATCTGCCTTTTATAGATAAAAGCTAAAAAATTACTAGATATCGATTTTGAGGTCAATTGGCCTTAAAACGGAGAAATTCAAAATGCCGGCCACTTTTTCGATTCCGACATTGGATCTGTCTTTTATAATCAAAGATATACCCAGCTATCAATTTTGTGGTCAATTAGCCTTAAAACAAAGAAATTCAAAATGGTGGCCACTGTTTTCAATTCTAACATTGGATCTGCCCTTTGTGTCTAAAGCCATGCCCAGATATCGATTTTGAGGTCGATTGGCCTTAAATCAAAGAAATTAAAAATGGCGGGTACTATTTTCAATTCTGATATGGATCTGCCTTCTTTACCTAAAGCCATGCCCAGATATCGACTTTGAGGTCAATTGGCCTTAAAACAAAGAAATTTAAAATGGCGGCCACTTTTTCAAATCTAGCCTTGGATCCGTCTTTTGTAACCAAAGATATGCCCAGCTATCGATTTTGAGGTCAATTGGCCTTAAAACAAAGAAATTCACAATGGCGGCCTCTTTTTACAATTCCGACATTGGATCCATCTTTTGTAACTAAAGATATGCGCAGATATTGATTTTGCGGTCGATTGGCCTTAAAATAAAGAAATTCAAAATGGCGGCCACTTTTATCAATTCTAGCCTTGGATCCGTCTCTCGTAACCAAAGATATTCCCAGCTATCGATTTTGAGGTCAATTGGCCTTAAAACAAAGAAATTCTAAATGGCGGCCACTTCTTTCAATTCTAACATTGGATCTGCCCTTTAAGCCTAAAAGCCTAAAAAAATACTATAATAATAATGTAAACTTAACATAACCAACTGACTTTTGTAAGCTGATGCACCACACATGCAAAATATTTGTTAAAAAATCAACAAAATCACGTTGATCCCCGGTTGTCGCTAAACAAGTGAACCTTGATAAAATAGCTTGTGGCTCTGACATCGTCCCTGACGCGCCCCTGATTTAGGTGAAAAAGTATCTGAGCCTCCTCAATAGGTTCAGAGATATGGTGCGGGGCAGTGTGTGAAGCGCCTTACTGCCATCTGTTGTATGTCCATTCTAATGCTAAACTATTTTGTTTTACGGTACAATGCCACCTAACGGGACATTTTTGAAACCCGGCAGATGTTGAAGTTTCCAGGCTAATTATCAGCGCCATCTAGCAATAAGCCGGGATTTTGCACTTTTTCAGGTGAACGCTTCAATGTATGGGGATCGTCAGTCTATACTCTTATTAGTCCATGACTGAATTTAACCGAGACAGATAAATGCGTCCTTGATTAATCGTTACTCATCCAAATACTTGAAATTTGTTTTAAAATGATTAGTATATATTAATCTAATGCGCAATAACTGGCGGAGATAATTTCATGAGTATCGAAAAAAGGTTGATGAAACTTTTTTTAAGTTACGAATTTTTGAAACAAAGGTACACTTCATTCATTCTAGCGTTTTAACGCTTAGCGTAAACATGCCCTTATATGACGTTCCGTAAGTCTAAAATCTACTTCTACCCATCGAGATATTTTAAAGGTTTAGATTTTTTGCAAGTTTGCTCTGCCCATGAACGAAGCGTGAACTTAAACGCAAAGAGTGAAAATCGTATTTTTAGTTTTAAATATCTATATCAATTTGGATGTTGCAGTCTCAGAAACAATCAATTTTCATAGTCCATTCGGGTCATATAGTAATACAGGATACAATAGTTTCCCTCGTTGGGTTCGATAAAGTTTAGTTAAAACTTAATTCTCCTGACAAATGCTACACTAACCATACATTTTTGATATGGTATAAATAATAGAAGTTCTAGACAAATTATTCTACCGAATAGTGCTGCCAGAATTTTCTAGTATTTGAAAGCATCACAGAATATCCTGTTTAATATTTCAGGCCCGCTTGGCCCATTTGGACCATGACAGCTCCTGTCATAAAAGCGAATATAGTCGTTCCTACCTACAGAATAAGGTTTTAGTATAAAAATAAAAAGACGTGTGGCACTCGGAGACTGCCGCGGTAAAGCTATTTTGCATAGCATTTTTTATCAACTTATGTAATTATAATTTTTTTTTCTATTGTCCAAATTTCACTCGTGCCCTAACGCCGAAACTCTAAGCAGGCAATTCTAATAATTATAACCTCTTTGAACAGACATAAAATATAAACTTTTTAAAAATTCAAACTTAGAATCACGTCATCCCGCCACGGGAACATTCTCATCAACTGCGCGCGTTTGACATTTCGATACATTTCACTGACTGGAACAATTTTTAATTACACGGTAATTTCGACCTTTTATCGTTTAACATTCAGCTCATATCCTCTTACATATTGTATTCTTACAAGACTGCTATATTAAATTTACTTATGGAATTTTACACTCTACATGGTTGTGATAGAGTTGAAAATAAAATATCACCGCAGTGCCGGTCGGAGTGAGGGGTGTTAGGTTATTTTCGTTACGGAATTTCTGGATTCGGTCTCCACGCTCAAGACCCGCGATAGAAGCTATGCAATAGCTTAAAAAAAACAAATGACAGCTGTCAAACTCGCGGTACCATAGATTAAAACATGGAGTACTCAGTATTTCGACATTTAAGACATGCACTGGCTTAACCTCTCGAGCCCCGACCGGCCCAATCGGGCCGGTCTGACAGCTTGTCAAACTCGATATGTGTGCGTGTTGACGCGCCTTATGTGTGTGCGTGTAGGTCGATTTTCGCGTGTTGACAGACACGCGAAAAATTGCGCTTGCGCCAGTGTGGCCAGCGCTATGTACGCAAGAGGTTAAATATTACCATCACTGTCAAAAAAAGGAGGTGATTCTTAAATGTTTTAGACAAATAAGTTGTAAATGTACCAATGGGTGTAAAATATTGTGAACCAAATACCTATTTATCTGAAACTGCACTTTTATATTTTAATTTTATTATTTTTTTTACTAAACAGCCAAAATGTAGCATTAAGTATTAAAAATATTCCGACGCCCTACCAAAATTGATCTAGTATTGTTTTCGTGAAACTTGCCCATTAAATATTTTTATGGTACATAATTTTTAATGTTTTTAATGCAGTCTCAAATTTTAATGATTTGATTTTAAAAGCCGTGGGTGTTCTAATCTGTATAAATACTAAGTCTGAGATCTATAAAGCCGAGTTTTTTCTTTTTTTTGTTCCTGACTAATCTCTTTCTAGCCTGACGAGGGTCGACTTATGAAAGAACACCGGTCTTTTGGGTGAGTGCAGAAGGCGCTCGCAACCCTTAAGGCCGAGCTCGAGCAAGATCGAATAGAAGTCTAATTCAAGAACTATTTTATACACAGAAATATATCAAGCAGTTGTTTTTTGGAAACCCTGTGACACAAATGAATCCTAAAAAGGCCTTAATCTTGAAGGTGGCTTAATAGAACTAAGAGGTTCATAAGGCATGAACTGAATATCTAATGCTGATTAAATAAGTCTTAAATAATTCGAGTTGTTTTATAAAAAATAGTTTTCCCTACATTATTTATAACTATAGAGTCCACTAACGTGGTTTACATAATATTAACAATAAAAGTACATTATAACCGACTACAAAAATTCTTTACCGGCAATTTGATAGTAGTGCAACTGCAAACTTTAGATTTTCCGGACACCGGAATAAATCCGATGCAACTTCTCTGGACAAAATGTATTTGTAATCAGTTAAGAAGTCTTTTTATAGCCATTAACATAACATTAACATTCAAACATAACTTAAGACTATTGGTGTTCAGATTTTTGTAAAAATCAAATAAAATACTCGGGTTTATGGATTTTATAGCTCATTTATTATTTAACATAGTGAATTCAAAAGTAGAATCTATAATATATACCGATGCTAGATTTGATTCTCAGCCAGTTCCTCGTGACTGCCTTGTCATGAAGATGTCAAGCACATCGTCGCAAGAAACTAAATCCTTTGACAAACATATAAAAAGTATGTTACTCCGATCATAGTGTATGGGGACACGATATAATAGGCAACATGACCAAGGCAAGCAGAACCGTTAAATTGAAGCAAATTATTAGCGAATATAAATGACTCTTATTATGAAAGCCATAAGGTAGTAAATTTAATAATTCTGGGTATTCTTTATTGAAGAACGTAATTTGTTCGGAATTTGGCCCAAAATCGGGAGACTAGTTATGACATAGCGAATCGGGGTACAATAGTTGGACAGAATTGTATCATAGGGTTGAAATTTTATGAAATGGAGTTATAACACAAGGATGTTTGAAATGTTATGAAAATAAAATCAAGGCTATAAAATCCATAATTTTTAATAATACAATTTTGTTCATTCGAATCTAATACAGTTAACTAAATTTAACTTTGTTCGATTTGAGATCAGTTGCTTAACAGATTTTTTTAAAGATTATTTTACGTAGAAACATTTTGATAACTAATTTGGAATATTTTTAGTGATTTCGGTATTACTAACCTACCTTTTTTTCTTTTCTTAGCCTTTTTTCTTTGTTACAGATTTCAATAACATTGATAAGTTGTTACACAAACGTTTCAATGACTCGCTGCAAACTTTATGAGAATACATTACGCTGGTCACTCTGAGACATCAGATGGAAAGTCCCATAAAAGCCAGTAATATAGTAATTTCATTAATACCGAATTACAAGTTTTACATAAAACTATGATATTTCAGGCAAATATAAAATTCAAAACGCTACCATACGAAAACTTGAAAACTTTGATAAAAAATTAAGATACCACTAAATATTTATTTGCCTTAAAATGTTTCTAGGTAAAATGTCTTAGCATAATAACTGCCATGATTTTTCGTATTCTATACTAAACATTAAACAAAAAATATACAGTTCACTGAAATATGTTCAGCTTTTTACGTCAAATTACAAAAAATGAGTCAAATATGACCCTGACTTTTTTACAGAGATTATCATTAAAAAAATATACCATAAACATAAATGCGTTAAAAAAATATGACACAGTGTCTAAAATGACGCCATGCACCAAAATTAACTCACATGGCAGTAAAAATGCTGTATACACTTCGATGCATATGCAGTTTGGTAATGGTCCGAATTATTTTAAAGTGTTCAAATAATACTGTCGTTATAATTTTTGTAGTAATTGCTTACGCAAGACAAGATTTTATAAAAGCCGACATCAACACTTCACAGTGGGAAGCAATATGATATTATTTATGTTCGCGTTGGGGTCATTTATGACCCACGAAGTATTTAAATGCAGAGCAGTATATATGCTCAAAACATAGTATATACGTCTTTTCGTAATATTTTTTGGTCATTACATATAAAGCTTCGGTATATTATCACATTGCATCCCACCGCACTACTTATTACAAAACTAATGAGTAATACAGTCCGTATACTTAAAATATATTATACAGCGTGTTCACTAACATGTTTTTTACAATAACACAGTATTACTATGACAAGAACAGCCTGTATATATCCCTTAGTTAGGCTTCGGTGTCCCCTTTTACTGGTGGGGATTAGGTATCTATATTGATTATATATTACTTAAATTAAGGATACATAAGTTTTCTAACTTTTTTATGTTAGTTCACACCCTGTATAAGGCGGCCATGTTACGTATCATGAACAAAAACTGTTTTTATTTACTTAAGAGCCGTATATATTTTAAAATTCTATTTGTCCGTCTTAACGTCATTTTCAATTTATGAATAGTGCATTCTTTATTTAGCCTAGGACTAAAGAGGGGTCAAACGTCCCCGTGTTTTAACTAAAAAATATATAAATAATACTACAATATATAACACGATTGGATGAGATAGGGAGGGACTAGGATGTAGGAAAGACATCCAAAATCATAAAAAGAATTGACGTTAAGATAAACATAAAATGAAGGAACTACGACTCAGTTATTACTTATGACTAATTCTATACATTCTCAAGTGGGTGGCAGACTTGCGGATTGTCTTATCATAACTATAACAATGTACAACTTCGCACAAAATCCAGTCGGTGTCTCATATATTATTATTTTTATTGTGTTCTGATTACATTGAATTAAAAGGCCAGATCACATACGTTCCAATTTTGACCCATTAAAATATTTCCATATTAGTGCTAAGGTTTATGAAGAATAATTAAGAAAAATGAATGGCATATATCACAATACCATTATCAAAACTATTTTAAAACAAAGTTATGATTTTTTACCATCTCTTGCAGCTATAACCCGTAAATCTTCCCCCACCGGTTTCTATAATACGACTAGTTCAATTTAGATGAGACTCGAGTGAAAAGCAAGTTTTTCCACACGACCATACATAAGATATAAAGCAATATATTTTTCCACTATACTTAATATAGTTAACTTTATTATACCTTCGGAATTGTCCATGAATATAATATTTTTTTAGTTTGTGCGAGCGTGTTTTTAAAGGAGTGTTTTTTTTTCAGTCGGCGTGCATTATATTGTATGCTTTATCATATTTTAAATCATTTACAATGTCCGTACATTAAAAATAAACTTAAATTATGTAATCAATATAATGTGATAAATACAAAATATCAGTTGACCGCGAGTAAAATTTAGAAATATTAAAACTAAACTTTGGTCGAATATTACGTATTTTTTTTGTGTAGCCCATCAAAAGGACTCATTAAAGTTCTATTCGATATTAAAAACACATCATATTTACCTGTTCACAGAAACATCCACTTAACTTCAATAAAACGTTTAAAAAAACACTCGTACAACTTGAAACAATATCTACCAAAATAGTACATTTTCGCTTTGTGTGGCAACATTATTGCCGTCTCGCTCGCTCGCGTTGTGTTTACAGCGGCGTCTCTTTCCTCCATTGGAACGCATTGGTCTTGACCGCGGGGTTGGCGGAACTGGCGCTCGCGGCCAGAGCCACGCCCGTACGCCTTATGTTGGCAGCGGCGTTGTCTGGGGAGAAAGAAAGCTCTTATATTCTAGTTTCACCTGTAATGGCCTGTTTATCAACTTCTGAATGCTAACATAAATTTATAAGCCGACCAAATACCAAAGTCACATGAAATAAATGGTAATCAAGTAAGTAATACTTCATCAGCTGTTTAATTAGATAGCGGTAGAATAAACTTGAAGTCGACTGCCTCGGTGGCGTAGTGGTATTGCGTACGCGTTACGAGTACGATTTGCGCGCTGAGGTCCTGGGTTCGAATCCCGGGTCGAGCCAAAAAAAATTGTGACTGGGTATTTTCATCTTAAAATTTACTCAGTCGCAGCTCGGAGTCAGGAAGTTGGCGGTGTGATACCCCCGTGCCTCGGAAAGCACGTAAAGCCGTTGGTCCTGCGCCTGATCTCTCTCCGGTCATGTCGGATTGCCGTCTCACCGGACTATGAGAGTGAAGGAATAGCGAGTGCACCTGTGTATTGCGCACACACTTGTGCACTATAATATCTCCTGCGTACCTGGCTGATCTCCGTTGAGATTGGCCGCCGTGGCCGAAACTGGCTAGGAGGATTTCATTTCAAACTTGAAGTTTATGAAACAGGCCCTAAATGAATTTGAAACGTATTGAATGTTTTTTGAGTAGTGGTAAATAACCGAATATAGTAACATCTCTTTATCTTTCGAATGAAGTAACTACACATCTCTTCGCGTCATAAGCCTGTGAGTGATGTGCAAATATTTGTTTTGAAAGTGTATTTTAAAACCGATAGTCCAGACTACATGCTAGGCATAAGGATAGCCCATTAATCACGTGAGGCTCGAAACAGGGGAAATGGGATTCAGAAAAAACCCGGATACCAAGGGAGGGTTAATAGTAGCTAAAACATCACGTAATTAATGGGAAATATCTTACCAGTAATTATTTATATGTTTGTAGCAATTATTTATAATTAACTTACCCAATCCGTTCCTGACGTTAGCGACGAGCCTCATCGCCGGGTTCGTCACGATCCCGTTCCTCTTGTTCTTGCTGCGACAAAACGCAAACACTTTTATAATAAATACATCTATGGACAGCGTAGGAGGTTATCAAAGACATACGATCGCTGTTTAAGCTCTGCAAATAGCAAATTAATTCACGGTTTATATTGATTTTTATAGTCGCGTGTAACTGCTATTTCATCATCATCATCATCAGCCGCACCACGTCCACTGCTGAATATAGGCCTCCCTCAAAGATTTCCAGATGGACCTGTCTAAAGCGGCCCGCATCCAGCGTGTTCCTGCGGCCTTTACCAAGTCGTCTGTTCAGCTTGCAGATGGACGGCCGATGCGCTAGCCAGTACGTGGTCCCCACTCGAGAACCTTTTTGGCCCATCTTCCGTCAGTTCTTCGAACTATGTGCCGTGACTCCTCTTAATGAAGCAGTTATTAGACATATAGCTAGCGCAGAGAGTGGGATACGGATAACAGAATTACAAAAGTCAAGAAATTCCTCCGAATAAAGCAGTCATAATGGTAGCACCATGGGTGACACCATACATAATACCTATTTATAAAATAACAAGTAGAAAGACACAACTCTATATATTCTTTTTTTTCTTTTTTGACGCTTCATCATCTTTATTTACACTAAACATGATGCATACAAACGAGCATGCCGATTGCATTTTATAGAATTCAATACTATACATGAGATATAAGCATAGTATTCTTCTACTTATTGAGAACTAGCTTTTGCCCGCGTCTCCGCCCGCTTTAAAAAGATTTCCGGGATAAAGGTCCCGCTTTATATTTTCCCGGGATAAAAAGTATCCTATGTGTTAATCCAGGACATGATCTACCCGTGTGCCAAATTTCATCGAAATCCGTTAAGTAGTTTTTGCGTGAAAGAGTAACAAACATCCAGACATCCATACATTCTTACAAACTTTCGCTTTTATAATATTAGTAGGATATCCTTTAAACAAAGAAATTCAACACGTTACTTATTTAAGACAAAAAGCGCCCTTTATACCTGGCCATATTTTTTAAGCATATTGCATATATTTCAAAAAACAATAAACAAATATATTTAACATTTCAATTGTAACTACAAACATAGCACTGCAACAAAATTATCCAATCACCGAAATGTTAAACTTATCTCAATGCGTACAATATTGGTAGTGATTTTACAAAGCGTATAGTAATTGCATTTTCAATATTTTAAAGTTAATATTAAGCATATAAACTGATATCAAAAACCATACACCTACTATTAGTAAAAGGCAGGTGTGCTTAATCTATACTGAAATATACAAGTAAGTACTTGACATAATCCCACTGCTTACTCCTTATATTCAAATAGGTAAACTAAATTATTAGTATCAAATTCCATAAAATGATAGATTTACCACACCCTGTAAAAGCCATGAAGCGTTATTTTAATAAATCATATTATCGCTGAGAAACCAATAGTGTTTCTTATTTTGCAACAAAAATTCAAAAGGAAAAAAAATAATGTCCAATATGTTTATTTTATTCAAATAATGTTAGTTCTATTAATAGCTTAGTAAAGCCATCAAAACATTATTTAAACTCTATATTTTTTTACTTTAGCACCAAAGATACTTTTTCCGTTAACACCATTGTTGCGAATCTATTCAAACGGTGTCACGTATACGAAAATACATATTCTAAGTCCATTTCACACTATCAGTTTCCCCAGCGATATCGTGAGTTGATGATAACATTAGATGGACCGAACCCCGTGTGACGTGAACCCTACAGCCAAGACCAGCCAAACTTCAGCTCAAATGGTATTGTCACTGTGGTGTTGTAGATTTTTTGAATTATTATACCTTTCTGAACTCTAATCTGTTTTAACGTTGATTAATAGAACACTCTGTATAAAGAATATACTGGAAGAAATGTTTGTAAATCACGGAAACATTTGTCCTGGTATAAATTATCTGCAGCCTCCCATCCCAGTCTCAACTCTTTTTGAAATTCAGATCAAGCCAACTAGCTTGCATTAAACCATAATGTAAAAATGCAGTTTAATAAACACAGCTAAAATTATCACTAAAAATTTTAATTTTAGTTTTGTTTTTTTAGAGTGATAATTAATTCCTTTTTCAATGATCAAGAAACACTGTCAAATAAAAAAAAAATACTTCTAGTAAAATAATTCTACATCATGAGCTTAAATAATACATAAATATTTGAGTCCCCATTTTGTAGTATTCCCACATCATATCCTACATCTCACAACATCACAATGCCAAACCGTCGCCAAGGACGCAAGATTATCATCTGTCTTGCTCACTCACGTTTTCTTAAATATCCTGCCTCTCGCTCTCCCGAGGCTGCCCACAATACGGTTGTACGCAAGCCGTCCCACTGAAGTCCACACCTCGCTAATGCACATCACACTATTATGTACTCTATTGCGATATTTTAAGGTATATAATCGCTTAGGTTTTAATGCAACGAATAGTAATTAGGAATTGGTTACTTTTCAGAATATATTTAAAAAATTATATTAATCCACGTATACAACTTTATCAACCTATATATTGTTTTATTCGTTGCACCAATTTTTACCTCATTATAAAGTTGGTGTATTGCTTTTAATTTTTAAAACTGTTTAGTTTTAAGATTACTATTAATACATATTTTCGATTAGTCACTGAATATATAAATCAAAAGATTTCAAATAGCAAGGCGTTAATTTCTTGTAATAAAATAAAAAAAATACAACAACTGCAGCAACATAAAAATCAAAGCACAACAATAAATTTGTTATTACAGTTCGATACATCTTCAGGCGTATTTTAATAGGCCATGCTTATAATATTAATCGACAAATGTATGAAGGCAGTAAATAGGCCTTCAAGAGTTCTCTTCCAGTGAAAGTATCGATGCCGAGACAATATTATCGATAATCCTATATCGATTTTTGGGCGACAATACTCGATTCCGAGTATACGTATCTTATCGAAATATAAAGTACCGGAAGTATCAATAGTTATGATTTGCCCCGTCACTTAATATTTAATATCGAGCATTAACGGCCGAAATAGTTGAGTTTAATAGATTGGCAATCCAAACCCGAAACTCATCAAGCAAACCCTTTATTTTGTCATTTTGAAAGTGGAAACCCCGGTTGAGCCGGGCTGTTCACGGTTATAACACATTTAAGTACATACCCTTCTCCCCGGTCGTGCGAGGGCTTGCTGTCTCTCCCGAGTATGATGCGCATGTGTGTGTCTCGGTTGAAGTGTGTGTCAGTGAGCACCGGTTGTACAGTAGTCAGACTAGGTGGCTGGGATCCTGGGTAAAAAAACATATTAATATTTATGTACTAAGTTGAAACATTTTTAGCAGGGTTGGGGTTGAAGAATCATCTGATGTGAATGACTAATATCGCTTATTGCATCTCCGTTCTCTTTTATAGGTCGACACAAAGCAATCACTGTTAGTCTGTGGGAGCACTAGGCCAAATTAATTGGAATATAAAAAAATTAAATAACTGACTGCCTCGGTGGCGTTGTTGTATTACAGTACGACTGCAAAGCTGAGGTCTCGGGTTCGATCCCTGGGTCGGGCAAAGTGATATTGAGTTTTTCTATTCAGTATCAGCCTGGAGTCTGGAATTTGTGCCCGACATGGCGATAGGCTCGCCCCCTATCACATCATGGGACGGAATAACGGCGAAAAGTGGGTGCACTAGTTGCGCCTCTGCCTACCCCTTCGGGGATAACAGGCGTGAGTGTGTGTGTGTGTTTATATGTATAAAAGATTTAAAGAAAGAAAGCTCCTATTACTTAATAATAATATTTACCAAAAGCAATGGTGGGTTGTGTGGGGCTGCATACGTCGCTGATAGGGCTGCGCGGCGGCGACGCATACAGTGGACTAGCGCTTTCTCTCTCGCAACCGTGACGCTCGTCGCGCCGCCTGTCTCGCTCGCACGCGTACCCGCGCAGCTCGGCGTCGCGTTCATTCGCCGCGTAACTTCTGCGGAATGGAGATTTTTGAGAAAGTATTGTGGCTTGTGGAATACACATAGTACCGGATTACAAGTACGGTGCAAATCAAACCTAATGTCTTTCCGTATGGGAATTGTGACATATAGGCTAATTACGAACCTCTATCCGCATAGATAATAGAGGTTCTATTTTGGATTTATTATCATCTGTACGGTTGTCCCTCCAATCAGGACATGCTTGACTGATTAGAATTCTAATATTAATAAAACTTCCTGTGTACTTCATATTACCTCAATTTAGCGTCCTTCTCCAACACATGGTGTTCGGGTATGACGTGGTCTCGCTCCCTCTCGCGCCGGCCGC